>JAZAQT010000486.1:0-600000 GCA_036417435.1 Inia geoffrensis
CCTAACCCTAACCCCATTCCTAAACCCGACCCACTTCCGATGCCCTACCCTAACCAATGCGCTAATCTTAACCAGTACACAAACACTAACTCATGCCCTCAAACGAACGCTAACCCTTAAGCATTGTTGTACCCTATCCTGTACCCTAATCCCTCCCCATTCCCTAACCCTAACCCTAAGCGAAACCCTGAACGTGACACTTTGCCGAGGCCTTACCCTCATCGGTGCCCTTGTCTTAACCAGTACACCAACACTAACTCGTGCCCTCACACTTACGCTAACCCTTAAGCATTGTCGTACCCTAACCTGTACCCTAATCCCTCTCCATTCCCTAACCCTAACCCTAACCTGAAACCTAACCATGACACTCACCCGAAACTTTACCCTCACCCGTGTCCTAATTTTAACCAGTACATCAACACTAACCCATGCCCTCTAACGTATGCTAACCCTAAGACATTGCCGTACACTAACCTGTACCCTAATCAATCCCCATTCCCTAACCCTAACCCAAACCTTAACCCTTAACGTGACCCTCTTCCGAGGCCTTACCCTCACCCGTGCAATAATCGTAAGCAGTACACTAACACTAACTAGTGACCTCACACGTACGCTAAACCTTAAGCGTTGTGGTCCCCTAAACTGTGCCCTAATATCTCCCCATTCCTTAACCCTAACCCTAACTCGAATTCAATCCCTGACCCTCACCCGAAACCTTACCCTCACCCGTGCCCTAATCTTAACCAGGACACCAACACTAACTCGTGCCCTCACACGTACGCCCACCCTTACTCGTTGTCGTACCCTAAACTGTGCTCTAATATCTCCCCTTTCCCTAACCCTAACCCTAATCTGACTCCTAACTCTGACCCTCACCTGAAGCCTTACCCTCACCCGTGCCCTAATCTTAACCAGGACACTAACACTAACCCTTGCCCTCACACGAACGCTAACCCTTAAGCACTGCGTACCATAAGCTGTACCCTAATCCCTCTGCATTCCTTAACCCTATCCCTAACACGAATCCTAACCAGGACCCTCACCCGAAACCTTACCCTCACCCGTGCCCTAATCTTAACCAGGACACCAAGACTAACTCGTGCCCTCACACGTACGCTAACACTAAACCGCAGCGGTACTCTAACCTGTACCCTAATCCCTCTCCATTCCCTAACCCAAACCCTAACCTGAAACCTAACCATGACACTCACCCGAAACTTTACCCTCACCCGTGTCCTAATTTTAACCAGTACATCAACACTAACCCATGCCCTCTAACGTACGTTAACCCTAAGCCATTGCCGTACCATAACCTGTACCCTAATCAATCCCCATTCCCTAACCCTAACCCTAACCCTAACCCTAACCCTTAACGTGACCCTCTTCCGAGGCCTTACCCTCACCCGTGCCCTAATCGTAAGCAGTACACTAACACTAACTAGTGACCTCACAGGTACGCTAAACCTTAAGCGTTGTGGTACCCTAAACTGTGTCCTAATATCTCCCCATTCCCTAATCCTATCCCTAACCCGAATCCTAACCCTGACCCTCACCTGAAGCCTTACCCTCACCCGTGCCCTAATCTTAACCAGGACACTAACACTAACCCTTGCCCTCACACGAACGCTAACCCTTAAGCACTATCGTACCCTAAGGTGTACCCTAATCCCTCTGCATTCCTTAACCCTAACCCTAACACGAGTCCTAACCCTGACCCTCACCCGAAGCCTTACCCTCACCCGTGCCCTAATCTTAACCAGGACACCAACACTAACTCGTGCCCTCACACGTACTCTAAACCTTAAGCGTTGTCGTACATTAAATTGTACACTAATCCCTCCCCATTCCTTAACCCTAACCCTAACCCCATCCCTAAACCTGACCCACTTCCGATGCCTTACCCTAACCAATGCCCTAATCTTAACCAGTACACAAACTCTAACTCATGCCCTCAAAAGTACGCTAACCCTTAAGCATTGTCGTACCCTATCCTGTACCCTAATCCCTCCCCATTCCCTAATCCTAACCCTAAGCGAAACCCTGAACGTGACCCTTTTCCGAGGCCTTACCCTCATCGGTGCCCTTGTCTTAACCAGTACACCAACACTAACTCGTGCCCTCACACTTACGCTAACCCTTAAGCATTGTGGTACCCTAACCTGTACCCTAATCCCTCTCCATTCCCTAACACTAATCCAAACCCGAATCCTAACCCTGACCCTCACCCGAAACCTTACCCTCACCCGTGCCCTAATCTTAACCAGGACACCAAGACTAACTCGTGCCCTCACACGTACGCTAACACTAAACCGCAGCGGTACCCTAACCTGTACCCTATTCCCTCTCCATTCCCTAACCCTAACCCTAACCTGAAACCTAACCATGACACTCACCCGAAACTTTACCCTCACCCGTGTCCTAATTTTAACCAGTACATCAACACTAACCCATGCCATCTAACGTACGCTAACCCTAATCCATTGCTGTACCCTAATCTGTACCCTAATCAATCCCCATTCCCTAACCCTAACCCTTATAGTGACCCTCTTCCGAGGCCTTACCCTCACCCGTGCCCTAATCGTAAGCAGTACACTAACACTAACTAGTGACCTCACACGTATGCTAAACCTTAAGCGTTGTGATACCCTAAACTGTGCCCTAATATCTCCCCATTCCCTAACCCTAACCCTAACCCGAATTCTATCCCTGACCCTCACCCGAAACCTTACCCTCACCCGTGCCCTAATCTTAAACAGGACACTAACACTAACCCTTGCCCTCACACGAACGCTAACCCTTAAGCACTGTCGTACCCTAAGCTGTACCCTAATTCCTCTGCATTCCTTAACCCTAACCCTAACACGAATCCTAACCCTGACCCTCACCCGAAGCCTTACCCTCACCCGTGCCCTAATCTTAACCAGGACACCAACACTAACTCGTGCCCTCACACGTACGCTAAACCTTAAGCGTTGTCGTACCCTAAATTGTACCCTAATCCCTCCCCATTCCTTAACCCTAACCCTAACCCCATCCCTAAACCTGACCCACTTCCGATGCCCTACCCTAACCAATGCCCTAAGCTTAACCAGTACACAAACTCTAACTCATGTCCTCAAAAGTACGCTAACCCTTAAGCATTGTCGTACCCTATCCTGTACCCTAATCCCTCCCCATTCCCTAACCCTTACCCTAAGCGAAACCCTGAACGTGACCCTTTTCCGAGGCCTTACCCTCATCGGTGCCCTTGTCTTAACCAGTACACCAACACTAACTCGTGCCCTCACACTTACGCTAACCCTTAAGCATTGTCGTACCCTAACCTGTACCCTAATCCCTCTCCATTCCCTAACCCTAAACCTAACCCGAATCCTAACCCTGACCCTCACCCGAAACCTTACCCTCACCCGTGCCCTAATCTTAACCAGGACACCAAGACTAACTCGTGCCCTCACACGTACGCTAACACTAAACCGCAGCGGTACCCTAACCTGTACCCTAATCCCTCTCCATTCCCTAACCCTAACCCTAACCTGAAACCTAACCATGACACTCACCCGAAACTTTACACTCACCCATGTCCTAATTTTAACCAGTACATCAACACTAACCCATGCCCTCTAACGTACGCTAACCCTAAGCCATTGCCGTACCCTAACCTGTACCCTAATCAATCCCCATTCCCTAACCCTAACCCTAACCCTAACCCTTAACGTGACCCTCTTCCGAGGCCTTACCCTCACCCGTGCCCTAATCGTAAGCAGTACACTAACACTAACTAGTGACCTCACACGTATGCTAAACCTTAAGCGTTGTGGTATCCTAAACTGTGCCCTAATATCTCCCCATTCCCTAAATCTAACCCTAACCCGAATTCTATCCCTGACCATCACCCGAAACCTTACCCTCACCCTTGCTCTAATCTTAACCAGGACACCAACACTAACTCGTGCCCTCACACGTACGCTAACCCTTAATCGTTGTCGTACCCTAAACTGTACCCTAATCCCTCCCCATTCCCTAACCCTAACCCTAACCCGAATCCTAACCCTGACCCTCACCTGAACCCTTACCCTCACCCGTGCCCTAATCTTAACCAGAACACCAACACTAACTCGTGCCCTCACACGTACGCTAAACCTTAAGCGTTGTCGTACCCTAAATTGTACCCTAATCCCTCCCCATTCCTTAACCCTAACCCTAACCCCATCCCTAAACCTGACCCACTTCCGATGCCCTACCCTAACCAATGCCCTAATCTTAACCAGTACACAAACTCTAACTCATGCCCTCAAAAGTACGCTAAGCCTTAAGCGTTGTCGTACCCTATCCTGTACCCTAATCCCTCCCCATTCCCTAACCCTAACCCTAATCGAAACTCTGAACGTGACCCTTTTCCGAGGCCTTATCCTCATCGGTGCCCTTGTCTTAACCAGTACACCAACACTAACACGTGCCCTCACACTTACGCTAACCCTTAAGCATTGTCGTACCCTAACCTGTACCCTAATCCCTCTCCATTCCCTAACCCTAACCCTAACCCGAATCCTAACCCTGACCGTCACCCGAAGCCTTACCCTCACCCGTGCCCTAATCTTAACCAGGACACCAAGACTAACTCGTGCCCTCACACGTACGCTAACACTAAACCGCAGCGGTACCCTAACCTGTACCCTAATCCCTCTCCATTCCCTAACCCTAACCCTAACCTGAAACCTAACCATGACACTCACCCGAAACTTTACCCTCACCCGTGTCCTAATTTTAACCAGTACATCAACACTAACCCATGCCCTCTAACGTACGCTAACCCTAAGCCATTGCCATACCCTAACCTGTATCCTAATCAATCCCCATTTCCTAACCCTAACCGTAACCCTAACCCTTAACGTGACCCTCTTCCGAGGCCTTACCCTCACCGGTGCCCTAATCTTAAGCAGTACACTAACACTAACTAGTGACCTCACACGTATGCTAAATCTTAAGGGTTGTGGTACCCTAAACTGTGCCCTAATATCTCCCCATTCCCTAACCCTAACGCTAACCCGAATTCTATCCCTGACCCTCACCCGAAACCTTACCCTCACCCGTGCCCTAATCTTAACCAGGACACTAACACTAACCCTTGCCCTCACACGAACGCTAAACTTTAAGCACTGTCGTACCCTAAGCTGTACCCTAATCCCTCTGCATTCCTTAACCCTAACCCTAACACGAATCCTAACCCTGACCCTCACCCGAAGCCTTACCCTCACCCGTGCCCTAATCTTAACCAGGACACCAAGACTAACTCGTGCCCTCACACGTACGCTAACACTAAACCGCAGCGGTACCCTAACCTGTACCCTAATCCCTCTCCATTCCCTAACCCTAACCCTAACCTGAAACCTAACCATGACACTCACCCGAAACTTTACCCTCACCCGTGTCCTAATTTTAACCAGTACATCAACACTAACCCATGCCCTCTAACGTACGCTAACCCTAAGCCATTGCCGTACCCTAACCTGTACCCTAATCAATCCCCATTCCCTAACCCTAACCCTAACCCTAACCCTTAACGTGACCCTCTTCCGAAGCCTTACCCTCACCCGTGCCCTAATCGTAAGCAGTACACTAACACTAACTAGTGACCTCACACGTATGCTAAACCTTAAGCGTTGTGGTACCCTAAACTGTGCCCTAATATCTCCCCATTCCCTAAATCTAACCCTAACCCGAATTCTATCCCTGACCCTCAAACGAAACCTTACCCTCACCCGTGCCCTAATCTTAACCAGGACACCAACACTAACTCATGCCCTCACACGTACGCTAACCCTTAATCGTTGTCGTACCCTAAACTGTACCCAATCCCTCCCCATTCCCTAACCCTAACCCTAACCCGAATCCTAACCCTGACCCTCACCTGAAGCCTTACCCTCACCCGTGCCCTAATCTTAACCAGGACACTAACACTAAACCTTGCCCTCACACGAACGCTAAACCTTAAGCACTGTCGTACCCTAAGCTGTACCCTAATCCCTCGGCATTCCTTAACCCTAACCCTAACACGAATGCTAACCCTGACCCTAACCCGAAGCCTTACCCTCACCCGTGCCCTAATCTTAACCAGGACACCAACACTAACTCGTGCCCTCACACGTACGCTAAACCTTAAGCATTGTCGTACCCTAAATTGTACCCTAATCCCTCCCCATTCTTTAACCCTAACCCTAACCCCATCCCTAAACCTGACCCATTTCCGATGCCCTACCCTAACCAATGCCCTAATCTTAACCAGTACACAAACACTAACTCATGCCCTCAAAAGTACGCTAACACTTAAGCATTGTCGTACCCTATCCTGTACCCTAATCCCTCCCCATTCCCTAACCCTAACCCTAAGCGAAACCCTGAACGTGACCCTTCTCCGAGGCCTTACCCTCATCGGTGCCCTTGTCTTAACCAGTACACCAACACTAACTCGTGCCCTCACACTTACGCTAACCCTTAAGCATTGTCGTACCTTAACCTGTATCCTAAACTCTCTCCATTCCCTAACCCTAACCCTAACCCGAATCCTAACCGTGACCCTCACCCGAAACCTTACCGTCACCCGTGCGCTAATCTTAACCAGGACACCAAGACTAACTTGTGCCCTCAAACGTACGCTAACACTAAACCACAGCGGTACCCTAACCTGTACCCTAATCCCTCTCCATTCCCTAACCCTAACCCTAACCTGAAACCTAACCATGACACTCACCCCAAACTTTACCCTCACCCGTGTCCTAATTTTAACCAGTATATCAACACTAACCCATGCCCTCTAACATACGCTAACCCTAAGCCATTGCCTTACCCTAACCTGTACCCTAACCAATCCCCATTCCCTAACCCTAACCCTAACCCTAACCCTTAACGTGACCCTCCTCCGAGGCCTTACCCTCACCCGTGCCCTAATCGTAAGCAGTACACTAACACTAACTAGTGACCTCACAGGTACGATAAACCTTAAGCGTTGTGGTACCCTAAACTGTGGCCTAATATCTCCCCATTCCCTAATCCTAACCCTAACGCGAATCCTAACCGTGACCTTCACCTGAAGCCTTACTCTCACCCGTGCCCTAATCTTAACCAGGACACTAACACTAACCCTTGCCCTCACACGAACGCTAACCCTTAAGCACTATCGTACCCTAAGCTGTACCCTAATCCCTCTGCATTCCTTAACCCTAAACCTAACACGAATCCTAACCCTGACCCTCACCCGAAGCCTTACCCTCACCCGTGCCCTAATCTTAACCAGGACACCAACACTAACTCGTGCCCTCACACGTACGCTAAACCTTAATCGTTGTCGTACCCTAAATTGTAACCTAACCCCTCCCCATTCCTTAACCCTAACCCTAACCCCATCCCTAAACCTGACCCACTTCCGATGCCCTACCCTAACCAATGCCCTAATCTTAACCAGTAAACAAACACTAACTTATGCCCTCAAACGTAGTGTAAACCTTAAGCATTGTCGTACCCTATCCTGTACCCTAATCCCTCCCCATTCCCTAACCCTAACCCTAAGCGAAACCCTGAACGTGACCCTTTTCCGAGGCCTTACCCTCATCGGTGCCCTTGTCTTAACCAGTACACCAACACTAACTCGTGCCCTCACACTTACGCTAACCCTTAGGAATTGTCGTACCCTAAACAATACCCTAATCCCTCTCCATTCCCTAACCCTAACCCTAACCCGAATCCTAACCCTGACCCTCACAAGAAGCCTTACCCTCACTCGTGCTCTAATCTTAACCAGGACACCAAGACTAACTCGTGCCCTCACACGTATGCTAACACTAAACCGCAGCGGTACCCTAACCTGTACCCTAATCCCTCTCCATTCCCTAACCCTAACCCTAACCTGAAACCTAACCATGACACTCACCCGAAACTTTACCCTCACCCGTGTCTTAATTTTAACCAGTACATCAACACTAACCCATGCCCTCTAACGTACGCTAACCCTAAGCCATTGCCGTACCCTAACCTGTACCCTAATTAATCCCCATTCCCTAACCCTAACCCTAACCCTAACCCTTAACGTGACCCTCTTCCGATGCCTTACCCTCACACGTGCCCTAATCGTAAGCAGAACACTAACACTAACTAGTGTCCTCACACGTATGCTAAACCTTAAGAGTTGTGGTACCCTAAACTGTGCCCTAATATCTCCCCATTCCCTAACCCTAACCCTAACCCGAATTCTATCCCTGACCCTCACCCGAAACCTTACCCTCACCCGTGCCCTAATCTTAAACAGGAAACTAACACTAACCCTTGCCCTCACGCGAACGCTAACCCTTGAGCACTGTCGTACCCTAAGCTGTACCCTAATCCCTCTGCATTCCTTAACCCTAACCCTAACACGAATCCTAACCCTGACCCTCACCCGAAGCCTTACCCTCACCCGTGCCCTAATCTTAACCAGGACACCAAGGCTAACTCGTGCCCTCACACATACGCTAAACCTTAAGCGTTGTCGTACCCTAAATTGTAACCTAATCCCTCCCCATTCCTTAAACCTAACCCTAACCCCATCCCTAAACCTGACCCACTTCCGATGCCCTACCCTAACCAATGACCTAATCTTAACCAGTACACAAACACTAACTCATGCCCTCAAACGTACGCTAAACCTTAAGCCTTGTCGTACCCTCTCCTGTACCCTAATCCCTCCCCATTCCCTAACCCTAACCCTAAGCGAAACCCAGAACGTGACCATTTCCTGAGGCCTTACCCTCATCGGTGCCCTTGTCTTAACCAGTACACCAACACTAACTCGTGCCCTCACACTTACGCTAACCTTTAGGCATTGTCGTACCCTAACCAGTACCCTAATTCCTCTCCATTCCCTAACCCTAACAATAACCCGAATCCTAACCCTGACCGTCACCCGAAGCCTTACCCTCACCCGAGCCCTAATCTTAACGAGGACACCAAGACTAACTCGTGCCCTCACACGTACGCTAACACTAAACAGCAGCGGTACCCTAACCTGTACCCTAATCCCTCTCCATTCCCTAACCCTAACCCTAACCTGAAACCTAACAATGACACTCACCCGAAACTTTACCCTCACCCGTGTCCTAATTTTAACCAGTACATCAACACTAACCCATGCCCTCTAACGTATGCTAACCCTAAGCCATTGCCGTACCCTAACCTTTATCCTAATCAATCCCCATTTCCTAACCGTAACCGTAACCCTAACCCTTAACGTGACCCTCTTCCGAGGCCTTACCCTCACCCGTGCCCTAATCTTAAGCAGTACACTAACACTAACTAGTGACCTCACACGTATGCTAAACCTTAAGGGTTGTGGTACCCTAAACTGTGCCCTAATATCTCCCCATTCCCTAACCCTAACGCTAACCCGAATTCTATCCCTGACCCTCACCCGAAACCTTACCCTCACCCGTGCCCTAATCTTAACCAGGACACTAACACTAACCCTTGCCCTCACACGAACGCTAACCTTTAAGCACTGTCGTACCCTAAGCTGTACCCTAATCCCTCTGCATTCCTTAACCCTAACCCTAACACGAATCCTAACCCTGACTCTCACCCGAAGCCTTACCCTCACCCGTGCCCTAATCTTAACCAGGACACCAACACTAACTCGTGCCCTCACACGTACGCTAAACCTTAAGCGTTGTCGTACCCTAAATTGTACCCTAATCCCTCCCCATTCCTTAACCCTAACCCTAACCCCATCCCTAAACCTGACCCACTTCCGATGCCCTACCCTAACCAATGCCCTAATCTTAACCAGTACACAAACTCTAACTCATGCCCTCAAAAGTACGCTAAGCCTTAAGCGTTGTCGTACCCTATCCTGTACCCTAATCCCTCCCCATTCCCTAACCCTAACCCTAATCGAAACCCTGAACGTGACCCTTTTCCGAGGCCTTATCCTCATCGGTGCCCTTGTCTTAACCAGTACACAAACACTAACTCGTGCCCTCACACTTACGCTAACCCTTAAGCATTGTCGTACCCTAACCTGTACCCTAATCCCTCTCCATTCCCTAACCCTAACCCTAACCCGAATCCTAACCCTGACCCTCACCCGAAACCTTACCCTCACCCGTGCCCTAATCTTAACCAGGACACCAAGACTAACTCGTGCCCTCACACGTACGCTAACACTAAACCGCAGCGGTACCCTAACCTGTACCCTAATCCCTCTCCATTCCCTAACCCTAACCCTAACCCGAATCCTAACCCTGACCGTCACCCGAAGCCTTACCCTCACCCGTTCCCTAATCTTAAACAGGACACCAAGACTAACTTGTGCCCTCACACGTACGCTAACACTAAACCGCAGCGGTACCCTAACCTGTACCCTAATCCCTCTCCATTCCCTAACCCTAACCCTAACCTGAAACCTAACCATGACACTCACCCGAAACTTTACCCTCACCCGTGTCCTAATTTTAACCAGTACATCAACACTAACCCATGCCCTCTAACGTACGCTAACCCTAAGCCATTGCTGTACCCTAACCTGTATCCTAATCAATCCCCATTTCCTAACCCTAACCGTAACCCTAACCCTTAACGTGACCCTCTTCCGAGGCCTTACCCTCACCCGTGCCCTAATCTTAAGCAGTACACTAACACTAACTAGTGACCTCGCATGTATGCTAAATCTTAAGGGTTGTGGTACCCTAAACTGTGCCCTAATATCTCCCCATTCCCTAACCCTAACGCTAACCCGAATTCTATCCCTGACCCTCAAACGAAACCTTACCCTCACCCGTGCCCTAATCTTAACCAGGACACCAACACTAACTCATGCCCTCACACGTACACTAACCCTTAATCGTTGTCGTACCCTAAACTGTACCCAATCCCTCCCCATTCCCTAACCCTAACCCTAACCCGAATCCTAACCCTGACCCTCACCTGAAGCCTTACCCTCACCCGTGCCCTAATCTTAACCAGGACACTAACACTAAACCTTGCCCTCACACGAACGCTAACCCTTAAGCACTGTCGTACCCTAAGCTGTACCCTAATCCCTCTGCATTCCTTAACCCTAACCCTAACACGAATCCTAACCCTAACCCTCACCCGAAGCCTTACCCTCACCCGTGCCCTAATCTTAACCAGGACACCAACACTAACTCGTGCCCTCACACGTACGCTAAACCTTAAGCGTTGTCATACCCTAAATTGTACCCTAATCCCTCCCCATTCCTTAACCCTAACACTAACCCCATCCCTAAACCTGACCCATTTCCGATGCCCTACCCTAACCAATGCCCTAATCTTAACCAGTACACAAACACTAACTCATGCCCTCAAAAGTACGCTAACCCTTAAGCATTGTCGTACCCTATCCTGTACCCTAATCCCTCCCCATTACCTAATCCTAACCCTAAGCGAAACCCTGAACGTGACCCTTTTCCGAGGCCTTACCCTAATCGGTGCCCTTGTCTTAACCAGTACACCAACACTAACTCGTGCCCTCACACTTACGCTAACCCTTAAGCATTGTCGTACCTTAACCTGTACACTAATCTCTCTCCATTCCCTAACCCTAACCCTAACCCGAATCCTAACCCTGACCCTCACCCGAAACCTTACCGTCACCCGTGCCCTAATCTTAACCAGGACACCAAGACTAACTTGTGCCCTCAAACGTAAGCTAACACTAAACCACAGCGGTACCCTAACCTGTACCCTAATCCCTCTCCATTCCCTAACCCTAACCCTAACCTGAAACCTAACCATGACACTCACCCGAAACTTTACCCTCACCCGTGTCCTAATTTTAACCAGTATATCAACACTAACCCATGCCCTCTAACGTACGCTAACCCTAAGCCATTGCCGTACCCTAACCTGTACCCTAATCAATCCCCATTCCCTAACCCTAACCCTAACCCTAACCGTTAACGTGACCCTCTTCCGAGGCCTTACCCTCACCCGTGCCCTAATCATAAGCAGTACACTAACACTAACTAGTGACCTCACACGTACGCTAAACCTTAAGCGTTGTGGTACCCTAAACTGTGGCCTGATATCTCCCCATTCCCTAATCCTAACCCTAACCCGAATCCTAACCGTGACCTTCACCTGAAGCCTTAACCTCACCCGTGCCCTAATCTTAACCAGGACACTAACACTAACCCTTGCCCTCACACGAACGCTAACCCTTAAGAACTATCGTACCCTAAGCTGTACCCTAATCCCTCTGCATTCCTTAACCCTAACCCTAACACGAATCCTAACCCTGACCCTCACCCGCAGCCTTACCCTCACCCGTGCCCTAATCTTAACCAGGACACCAACACTAACTCGTGCCCTCACACGTACGCTAAACCTTAATCGTTGTCGTACCCTAAATTGTAACCTAACCCCTCCCCATTCCTTAACCCTAACCCTAACCCCATCCCTAAACCTGACCCACTTCCGATGCCCTACCCTAACCAATGTCCTAATCTTTACCAGTACACAAACTCTAACTCATGCCCTCAAAAGTCCGCTAACCCTTAAGCATTGTCGTACCCTATCCTGTACCCTAATCCCTCCCCATTCCCTAACCCTAACCCTAAGCGAAACCCTGAACATGACCCTTTTCCGAGGCCTTACCCTCATCGGTGCCCTTGTCTTAACCAGTACACCAACACTAACTCGTGCCCTCACACTTACGCTAACCCTTAAGCATTGTCGTACCCTAACCTGTACCCTAATTCCTCTCCATTCCCTAACCCTAACCCTAACCCGAATCCTAACCCTGACCCTCACCCGAAACCTTACCCTCACCCGTGCCCTAATCTTAACCAGGACACCAAGATTAACTCGTGCCCTCACACGTACGCTAACACTAAACCGCAGCGGTACCCTAAACTGTACCCTAATCCCTCTCCATTCCCTAACCCTAACCCTAACCTGAAACCTAACCATGACACTCACCCGAAACTTTACCCTCACCCGTGTCCTAATTTTAACCAGTACATCAACACTAACCCATGCCCTCTAACGTATGCTAACCCTAAGCCATTGCCGTACCCTAACCTGTACCCTAATCAATCCCCATTCCCTAACCCTAACCCTAACCCTAACCCTTAACGTGACCCTCTTCCGAGGCCTTACCCTCCCCCGTGCCCTAATCGTAAGCAGTACACTAACACTAACTACTGACCTCACACGTACGCTAAACCTTAATCGTTGTGGTACCCTAAACTGTGCCCTAATATCTCCCCATTCCCTAACCCTAACCCTAACCCAAATCCTAACCCTGACCCTCACCTGAAGCCTTACCCTCACCCGTGCCCTAATCTTAACCAGGACACGAACACTAACCCTTGCCCTCACACGAACGCTAACCCTTAAGCACTGTCGTATCCTAAGCTGTACCCTAATCCCTCTGCATTCCTTAACCCTAACCCTAACACGAATCCTAACCCTGACCCTCACCCGAAGCCTTACCCTCACCCGTGCCCTAATCTTAACCAGGACACTAACACAAACCCTTGCCCTCACACGAACGCTAAACCTTAAGCGTTGTCGTACCCTAAATTGTACCCTAATCCCTCCCCATTCCTTAACCCTAACCCTAACCCCATCCCTAAACCTGACCCACTTCCGATGCCCTACCCTAACCAATGCCCTAATCTTAACCAGTACACAAACACTAACTCATGCCCTCAAAAGTCTGCTAACCCTTAAGCATTGTCGTACCCTATCCTGTACCCTAATCCCTCCCCATTCCCTAACCCTAACCCTAAGCGAAACCCTGAACGTGACCCTTTTCCGAGGCCTTACCCTCATCGGTGCCCTTGTCTTAACCAGTAAACCAACACTAACTCGTGCCCTCACACTTACGCTAACCCTTAAGCATTGTCGTACCCTAACCTGTACCCTAATCCCTCTCCATTCCCTAACCCTAACCCTAACCCGAATCCTAACCCTGACCCTCACCCGAAACCTTACCCTCACCCGTGCCCTAATCTTAACCAGGACACCAAGACTAACTCGTGCCCTCACACGTACGCTAAAACTAAACCACAGCGGTACCCTAACCTGTACCCTAATCCCTCTCCATTCCCTAACCCTAACCCTCACCTGAAACCTAACCATGACACTCACCCGAAACTTTACCCTCACCCGTGTCCTAATTTTAACCAGTACATCAACACTAACCCATGCCCTCTAACGTACGCTAACCCTAAGCCATTGCCGTACCCTAACCTGTACCCTAATCAATCCCCATTCCCTAACCCTAACCCTAACCCTAACCCTTAACGTGACCCTGTTCCGAGGCCTTACCCTCACCCGTGCCCTAATCGTAAGCAGTACACTAACACTAACTAGTGACCTCACACGTATGCTAAACCTTAAGCGTTGTGGTACCCTAAACTGTGCCCTAATATCACCCCATTCCCTAAATCTAACCCTAACCCGAATTCTATCCCTGACCCTCACCCGAAACCTTACCCTCACCCGTGCCCTAATCTTAACCAGGACACCAACACTAACTCGTGCCCTCACACGTACGCTAACCCTTAATCGTTTTTGTACCCTAAACTGTACCCTAATCCCTCCCCATTCCCTAACCCTAACCCTAACCCGAATCCTAACCCTGACCCTCACTTGAAGCCTTACCCTCACCCGTGCCCTAATCTTAACCAGGACACCAACACTAACTTGTGCCCTCACATGTACGCTAAACCTTAAGCGTTGTCGTACCCTAAATTGTACTCTAATCCCTCCCCATTCCTTAACCCTAACCCTAACCCCATCCCTAAACCTGACCCACTTCCGATGCCCTACCCTAACCAATGCCCTAATCTTAACCAGTACACAAACACTAACTTATGCCCTCAAACGTAGTCTAAACCTTAAGCATTGTCGTACCCTATCCTGTACCCTAATCCCTCCCCATTCCCTAACCCTAACCCTAAGCGAAACCCTGAACGTGACCCTTTTCCTAGGCCTTACCCTCATCGGTGCCCTTGTCGTAACCAGTACACCAACACTAACTCGTGCCCTCACACTTACGCTAACCCTTAGGAATTGTCGTACCCTAAACAGTACCCTAATCCCTCTCCATTCCCTAACCCTAACCCTAACCAGAATCCTAACCCTGACCCTCACAAGAAACCTTACCCTCACCCGTGTCCTAATTTTAACCAGGACACCAAGACTAACTCGTGCCCTCACACGTACGCTAACACTAAACCGCAGCGGTACCCTAACCTGTACCCTAATCCCTCTCCATTCCCTAACCCTAACCCTAACCTGAAACCTAACCATGACACTCACCCGAAACTTTACCCTCACCCGTGTCCTAATTTTAACCAGTACATCAACACTAACCCATGCCCTCTAACGTACGCTAACCCTAAGCCATTGCCGTACCCTAACCTGTACCCTAATCAATCCCCATTCCCTAACCCTAACCTTAACCCTAACCCTTAACGTGACCCTCTTCCGAGGCCTTACCCTCACCCGTGCCCTAATCTTAAGCAGTACACTAACACTAACTAGTGACCTCACACGTATGCTAAACCTTAAGAGGTGTGGTACCCTAAACTGTGCCCTAATATCTCCCCATTCCCTAACCCTAACGCTAACCCGAATTCTATCCCTGACCCTCACCCGAAACCTTACCCTCACCCGTGCCCTAATCTTAAACAGGATACCAACACTAACCCTTGCCCTCACACGAAATCTAACCTTTAAGCACTGTCGTACCCTAAGCTGTACCCTAATCCCTCTGCATTCCTTAACCCTAACCCTAACACGAATCCTAAACCTGACCCTCACCCGAAGCCTTACCCTCACCCGTGCCCTAATCTTAACCAGGACACCAACACTAACTCGTGCCCTCACACGTACGCTAAACCTTAAGCGTTGTCGAACCCTAAATTGTACCCTAATCCCTCCCCATTCCTTAACCCTAACCCTAACCCCATCCCTAAAACTGACCCATTTCCGATGCCCTACCCTAACCAATGCCCTAATCTTAACCAGTACACAAACACTAACTCATGCCCTCAAAAGTCTGCTAACCCTTAAGCATTGTCATACCCTATCCTGTACCCTAATCCCTCCCCATTCCCTAACCCTAACCCTAAGCGAAACCCTGAACGTGACCCTTTTCCGAGGCCTTACCCTCATCGGTGCCCTTGTCTTAACCTGTACACCAACACTAAATCGTGCCCTCACACTTACGCTAACCCTTAAGCATTGACGTACCCTAACCTGTACCCTAATCCCTCTCCATTCCCTAACCCTAACCCTAACCCGAATCCTAACCCTGACCCTCACCCGAAACCTTACCCTCACCCGTGCCCTAATCTTAACCAGGACACCAAGACTAACTCGTGCCCTCACACGTACGCTAACACTAAACCACAGCGGTACCCTAACCTGTACCCTAATCCCTCTCCATTCCCTAACCCTAACCCTAACCTGAAACCTAACCATGACACTCACCCGAAACTTTACCCTCACCCGTGTCCTAATTTTAACCAGTACATCAACACTAACCCATGCCCTCTAACGTACTCTAACCCTAAGCCATTGCCGTACCCTAACCTGTACCCTAATCAATCCCCATTCCCTAACCCTAACCCTAACCCTAACCCTTAACGTGACCCTCTTCCGAGGCCTTACCCTCACCCGTGCCCTAATCGTAAGCAGTACACTAACACTAACTAGTGACCTCACACGTATGCTAAACCTTAAGCGTTGTGGTACCCTAAACTGTGCCCTAATATCTCCCCATTCCCTAAATTTAACCCTAACCCGAATTCTATCCCTGACCCTCACCCGAAACCTTACCCTCACCCGTGCCCTAATCTTAACCAGGACACCAACACTAAATCGTGCCCTCACACGTACGCTAACCCTTAATCGTTTTCGTACCCTAAACTGTACCCTAATCCCTCCCCATTCCCTAACCCTAACCCTAACCCGAATCCTAACCCTGACCCTCACTTGAAGCCTTACCCTCACCCGTGCCCTAATCTTAACCAGGACACCAACACTAACTTGTGCCCTCACATGTACGCTAAACCTTAAGCCTTGTTGTACCCTAAATTGCACTCTAATCCCTCCCCATTCCTTACCCCTAACCCTAACCCCATCCCTAAACCTGACCCACTTCCGATGCCCTACCCTAACCAATGCCCTAATCTTAACCAGTACACAAACACTAACTTATGCCCTCAAACGTAGTCTAAACCTTAAGCATTGTCGTACCCTATCCTGTACCCTAATCCCTCCCCATTCCCTAACCCTAACCCTAAGCGAAACCCTGAACGTGACCCTTTTCCGAGGCCTTACCCTCATCGGTGCCCTTGTCTTAACCAGTACACCAACACTAACTCGTGCCCTCACACTTACGATAACCCTTAGGAATTGTCGTACCCTAAACAGTACCCTAATCCCTCTCCATTCCCTAACCCTAACCCTAACCCGAATCCTAACCCTGACCCTCACAAGAAGCATTACCCTCACCCGTGCCCTAATCTTAACCAGGACACCAAGACTAACTCGTGCCCTCACACGTACGCTAACACTAAACCGCAGCGGTACCCTAACCTGTACCCTAATCCCTCTCCATTCCCTAACCCTAACCCTAACCTGAAACCTAACCATGACACTCACCCGAAACTTTACCCTCACCCGTGTCCTAATTTTAACCAGTACATCAACACTAACCCATGCCCTCTAACGTACGCTAACCCTAAGCCATTGCCGTACCCTAACCTGTACCCTAATCAATCCCCATTCCCTAACCCTAACCCTAACCCTAACCCTTAACGTGACCCTCTTCCGAGGCCTTACCCTCACCCGTGCCCTAATCGTAAGCAGTACACTAAAACTAACTAGTGACCTCACACGTATGCTAAACCTTAAGCGTTGTGGTACCCTAAACTGTGCCCTAATATCTCCCAATTCCCTAAATCTAACCCTAATCCGAATTCTATCCCTGACCATAACCCGAAACCTTACCCTCACCCGTGCCCTAATCTTAACCAGGACACCAACACTAACTCGTGCCCTCACACGTACGCTAACCCTTAATCGTTGTCGTACCCTAAACTGTACCCTAATCCCTCCCCATTCCCTAACCCTAACCCTAACCCGAATCCTAACCCTGACCCTCACCTGAAGCCTTACCCTCACCCGTGCCCTAATCTTAACCAGGACACTAACACTAACCCTTGCCCTCACACGAACGCTAACCCTTAAGCACTGTCGTACCCTAAGCTGTACCCTAATCCCTCTGCATTCCTTAACCATAAGCCTAACACGAATCCTAACCCTGACCCTCACCCGAAGCCTTACCCTCACCCGTGCCCTAATCTTAACCAGGACACCAACACTAACTCGTGCCCTCACACGTACGCTAAACCTTAAGCGTTGTTGTACCGTAAATTGTACCCTAATCCCTCCCCATTACTTATCCCTAACCCTAACCCCATCCCTAAACCTGACCCATTTCCGATGCCCTACGCTAACCAATGCCCTAATCTTAACCAGTACACAAACACTAACTCATGCCCTCAGAAGTACGCTAACCCTTAAGCATTGTCGTACCCTATCCTGTACCCTAATCCCTCCCCATTCCCTAACCCTAACCCTAAGCGAAACCCTGAACGTGACCCTTTTCCGAGGCCTTACCCTCATCGGTGCCCTTGTCTTAACCAGTACACCAACACTAACTCGTGCCCTCACACTTACGCTAACCCTTAAGCATTGTCGTATCTTAACCTGTACCCTAATCCCTCTCCATTCCCTAACCCTAACCCTAACCCGAATCCTAACCCTGACCCTCACCCGAAGCCTTACCCTCACCCGTGCCCTAATCTTAACCAGGACACCAAGACTAACTCGTGCCCTCACACGTACGCTAACACTAAACCGCAGCGGTACCCTAACCTGTACCCTAATCCCTCTCCATTCCCTAACCCTAACCCTAACCTGAAACCTAACCATGACACTCACCCGAAACTTTACCCTCACCCGTGTCCTAATTTTAACCAGTACATCAACACTAACCCATGCCCTCTAACGTACGCTAACCCTAAGCCATTGCCGTACCCTAACCTGTACCCTAATCAATCCCCATTCCCTAACCCTAACCCTAACCCTAACCCTTAACGTGACCCTCTTCCGAGGCCTTACCCTCACCCGTGCCCTAATCGTAAGCAGTACACTAACACTAACTAGTGACCTCACACGTACGCTGAACCTTAAGCGTTGTGGTACCCTAAACTGTGCCCTAATATCTCCCCATTCCCTAACCCTAACCCTACCCCGAATTCTATCCCTGGCCCTCACCCGAAACCTTACCCTCACCCGTGCCCTAATCTTAACCAGGACACCAACACTAACTCGTTCCCTCACAAGTACGCTAACCCTTAATCGTTGTCGTACCCTAAACTGTACCCTAATCCCTCCCCATTCCCTAACCCTAACCCGAATCCTAACCCTGACCCTCACCTGAAGCCTTACCCTCACCCGTACCCTAATCTTAACCAGGACACTAACACTAACACTTGCCCTCACACGAACGCTAACCCTTAAACACTGTCGTACCCTAAGCTGTAGCCTAATCCCTCTGAATTCCTTAACCTTAACCCTAACACGAATCCTAACCCTGACCCTCACCCGAAGCCTTACCCTCACCCGTGCCCTAATCTTAACCAGGACACCAACACTAACTTGTGCCCTCACATGTACGCTAAACCTTAAGCGTTGTCGTACCCTAAATTGTACTCTAATCCCTCCCCATTCCTTAACCCTAACCCTAACCCCATCCCTAAACCTGACCCACTTCCGATGCCCTAAACTAACCAATGCCCTAATCTTAACCATTACACAAACACTAACTTATGCCCTCAAACGTAGTCTAAACCTTAAGCATTGTCGTACCCTATCTTGTACCCTAATCCTTCCCCATTCCCTAACCCTAACCCTAAGCGAAACCCTGAACGTGACCCTTTTCCGAGGCCTTACCCTCATCGGTGCCCTTGTCTTAACCAGTACACCAACACTAACTCGTGCCCTCACACTTACGCTAACCCTTAGGAATTGTCGTACCCTAAACAGTACCCTAATCCCTCTCCATTCCCTAACCCTAACCCTAACCCGAATCCTAACCCTGACCCACACAAGACGCCTTACCCTCACCCGTGCCCTAATCTTAACCAGGACACCAAGACTAACTCATGCCCTCACACGTACGCTAACACTAAGCCGCAGTGGTACCCTAACCTGTACCCTAATCCCTCTCCATTCCCTAACCCTAACCCTAACCTGAAACCTAACCATGACACTCACCCGAAACTTTACCCTCACCCGTGTCCTAATTTTAACCAGTACATCAACACTAACCCATGCCCTCTAACGTACGCTAACCCTAAGCCATTGCCGTACCCTAACCTGTACCCTAATCAATCCCCATTCCCTAACCCTAACCCTAACCCTAACCCTTAACGTGACCCTCTTCCGATGCCTTACCCTCACCCGTGCCCTAATCGTAAGCAGTACACTAACACTAACTAGTTACCTCACAAGTATGCTAAACCTTAAGAGTTGTGGTACCCTAAACTGTGCCCTAATATCTCCCCATTCCCTAACCCTAACCCAAAACCGAATTCTATCCCTGACCCTCACCCGAAACCTTACCCTCACCCGTGCCCTAATCTTACACAGGACACTAACACTAACCCTTGCCCTCACACGAATGCTAACCCTTAAGCACTGTCGTACCCTAAGCTGTACCCTAATCCCTCTGCATTCCTTAACCCTAACCCTAACACGAATCCTAACCCTGACCCTCACCCGAAGCCTTACCCTCACCCGTGCCCTAATCTTAACCAGGACACCAACACTAACTCATGCCCACACACGTACGCTAAACCTTAAGCGTTGTCGTACCCTAAATTGTACCCTAATCCCTCCCCATTCCTTAACGCTATCCCTAACCCCATCCCTAAACCTGACCCACTTCCGATGCCCTACCCTAACCAATGCCCTAATCTTAACCAGTACACAAACTCTAACTCATGCCCTCAAAAGTCCGCTAACCCTTAAGCATTGTCGTACCCTATCCTGTACCCTAATCCCTCCCCATTCTCTAGCCCTAACCCTAAGCGAAACCCTGAACGTGACCCTTTTCCGAGGCCTTACCCTCATCGGTGCCCTTGTCTTAACCAGTACACCAACACTAACTCGTGCCCTCACACTTACGCTACCCCTTAAGCATTGTCGTACCCTAACCTGTACCCTAATCACTCTCCATTACCTAACCCTAACCCTAACCTGAAACCTAACCATGACACTCACCCGAAACTTTACCCTCACCCGTGTCCTAATTTTAACCAGTACATCAACACTAACCCATGCCCTCTAACGTACGCTAACCCTAAGCCATTGCCGTACCCTAACCTGTACCCTAATCAATCCCCATTCCCTAACCCTAACCCTAACCCTAACCCTTAACGTGACCCTCTTCCGAGGCCTTACCCTCACCCGTGCCCTAATCGTAAGCAGTACACTAAAACTAACTGGTGACCTCACACGTATGCTAAACCTTAAGCGTTGTGGTACACTAAACTGTGCCCTAATATCTCCCCATTCCCTAAATCTAACCGTAACCCGAATTCTATCGCTGACCATCACCCGAAACCTTACCCTCACCCGTGCCCTAATCTTAACCAGGACACCAACACTAACTCGTGCCCTCACACGTACGCTAACCCTTAATCGTTGTCGTACCCTAAACTGTACCCTAATCCCTCCCCATTCCCTAACCCTAACCCTAACCCGAATCCAAACCCTGACCCTCACCTGAAGCCTTACCCTCACCCGTGCCCTAATCTTAACCAGGACACTAACACTAACCCTTGCCCTCACACGAACGCTAACCCTTAAGCACTGTCGTACCCTAAGCTGTACCCTAATCCCTCTGCATTCCTTAACCCTAACCCTAACACGAATCCTAACACTGACCCTCACCCGAAGCCTTACCCTCACAAGTGCCCTAATCTTAACCATGACACCAACACTAACTCGTGCCCTCACACGTACGCTAACAGTAAACCGCAGCGGTACCCTACCCTCTACCCTAATCCCTCTCCATTCCCTAACCCTAACCCTAACCTGAAACCTAACCATGACACTCACCCGAAACTTTACCATCACCAGTGTCCTAATTTTAACCAGTACATCAACACTAACCCATGCCCTCTAACGTACGCTAACCCTAAGCCATTGCCGTACCCTAACCTGTGCCCTAATCAATCCCCATTCCCTAACCCTAACCCGAACCCTAACCCTTAACGTGACCCTCTTCCGAGGCCTTACCCTCCCCCGTGCCCTAATCGTAAGCAGTACACTAACCCTAACTAGTGACCTCACACGTACGCTAAACTTTAAACGTTGTGGTACCCTAAACTGTGCCCTAATATCTCCCCTTTCCCTAACCCTAACCCTAACCCGAATCCTAAACCTGACCCTCACCTGAAGCCTTACCCTCACCCGTGCCCTAATCTTAACCAGGACACGAACACTAACCCTTGCCCTCACACGAACGCTAACCCTTAAGCACTGTCGTACCCTAAGCTGTACCCTAATCCCTCTGCATTCCTTAACCCTAACCCTAACACGAATCCTAACACTGACCCTCACCCGAAGCCTTACCCTCACAAGTGCCCTAATCTTAACCAGGACACCAACACTAACTCGTGCCCTCACACGTACGCTAACAGTAAACCGCAGCGGTACCCTACCCTGTACCCTAATCCCTCTCCATTCCCTAACACTAACCCTAACCTGAAACCTAACCATGACACTCACCCGAAACTTTACCATCACCCGTGTCCTAATTTTAACCAGTACATCAACACTAACCCATGCCCTCTAACGTACGCTAACCCTAAGCCATTGCCTTACCCTAACCTGTGCCCTAATCAATCCCCATTCCCTAACCCTAACCCTAACCCTAACCCTTAACGTGACCCTCTTCCGAGACCTTACCCTCCCCCGTGCCCTAATCGTAAGCAGTACACTAACCCTAACTAGTGACCTCACACGTACGCTAAACCTTAAACGTTTTGGTACCCTAAACTGTGCCCTAATATCTCCCCTTTCCCTAACCCTAACCCTAACCCGAATCCTAAACCTGACCCTCACCTGAAGCCTTACCCTCACCCGTGCCCTAATCTTAACCAGGACACGAACACTAACCCTTGCCCTCACACGAACGCTAACCCTTAAGCACTGTCGTACCCTAAGCTGTAGCCTAATCCCTCTGCATTCCTTAACCTTAACCCTAACACGAATCCTAACCCTGACCCTCACCCGAAGCCTTACCCTCACCCGTGCCCTAATCTTAACCAGGACACCAACACTAACTCGTGCCCTCACATGTACGCTAAACCTTAAGCCTTGTCGTACCCTAAATTGTACTTTAATCCCTCCCCATTCATTAACCCTAACCCTAACCCCATCCCTAAACCTGACCCACTTCCGATGCCCTACCCTAACCAATGCCCTAATCTTAACCAGTACACAAACACTAACTCATGCCCTCAAACGTACGCTAACCCTTAAGCTTTGTCATACCCTATCCTGTACCCTTATCCCTCCCCGTTCCCTAACCCTAACCCTAAGCGAAACCCTGAACGTGACCCTTTTCCGAGGTCTTACCCTCATCGGTGCCCTTGTCTTAACCAGTACACCAATACTAACTCGTGCCCTCACACTTATGCTAACCCTTAAGCATTGTCGTACCCTAACCTGTACCCTAATCCCTCTCCATTCCCTAACCCTAACCCTAACCCGAATCCTAACTCTGAACCTAGCCCGAAGCCTTACCCTCACCCGTGCCCTAATCTTAACCAGGACAACAAGACTAAATTGTGCCCTCACACGTACGCTAACACTAAACCGCAGCGATACCCTAACCTGTACCCTAATCCCTCTCCATTCCCTAACCCTAACCCTAAACTGAAACATAACCATGACACTCACCCGAAACTTTACCCTCACCCGTGTCCTAATTTTAACCAATATATCAACACTAACCCATGCCCTCTAACGTACGCTAACTCTAAGCCATTGCCGTACCCTAACCTGTACTCTAATCAATCCCCATTTCCTAACCCTAACCCTAACCCTAACCCTTAACGTGACCCTCTTCCGAGGCCTTACCCTCACCCGTGCCCTAATCGTAAGCAGTACACTAACACTAACTAGTGACCTCACACGTACGCTAAACCTTAAGCGTTGTGGTACCCTAAACTGTGCCCTAATATCTCCCCATTCCCTAACCCTAACCCTAACCCGAATTCTATCCCTGACCCTCACCCGAAACCTTACCCTCACCCGTGCCCTAATCTTAACCAGGACACCAACACTAACTCGTGCCCTCACACGTACGCTAACCCTTAATCGTTGTCGTACCCTAAACTGTACCCTAATCACTCCCCATTCCCTAACCCTAACCCTAACCCCAATCCTAACCCTGACCCTCACCTGAAGCCTTACCCTCACCCGTGCCCTAATCTTAACCAGGACACTAACACTAACCCTTGCTCTCACACGAACGCTAACCCTTAAGCACTATCGTACCGTAAGCTGTACCCTAATCCCTCTGCATTCCTTAACCCTAACCCTAACACGAATCCTAACCCTGACCCTCACCCGAAGCCTTACCCTCACCCGTGCCCTAATCTTAACCACGACACTAACACTAACCCTTGCCCTCACACGAACGCTAAACCTTAAGCGTTGTCGTACCCTAAATTGTACCCTAATCCCTCCCCATTCCTTAACCCTAACCCTAACCCCATCCCTAAACCTGACCCACTTCCGATGCGCTACCCTAACCAATGCCCTAATTTTAACCAGTACACAAACTCTAACTCATGCCCTCAAAAGTACGCTAACACTTAAGCATTGTCGTACCCTATCCTGTACCCTAATCCCTCCCCATTCCCTAACCCTAACCCTAAGCGAAACCCTGAACGTGACCCTTTTCTGAGGCCTTACCCTCATCGGTGCCCTTATCTTAACCAGTACACCAACACTAATTCGTGCCCTCCCACTTACGCTAAACCTTAAGCATTGTCGTACCCTAAACTGTACCCTAATCCCTCTCCATGCCGTAACCCTAACCCTAACTCGAATCCTAACCCTGACCCTCACCCGAAACCTTACCCTCACCCGTGCCCTAATCTTAACCAGGACACCAAGACTAACTCGTGCCCTCACACGTATGCTAACACTAAACCGCAGCGGTACCCTAACCTGTACCCTAATCCCTCTCCATTCCCTAACCCTAACCCTAACCTGAAACCTAGCCACGAGACTCAGCCGAAACTTTACCCTCACCCGTGTCCTAATTTTAACCAGTATATCAACACTAACCCATACCCTCTAACGTACGCTAACCCTAAGCCATTGCCGTACCCTAATCTGTACCCTAATCAATCCCCATTCCCTAACCCTAACCCTAACCCTAAACCTTAACGTGACCCTCTTCCGAGGCCTTACCCTCACCCGTGCCCTAATCGTAAGCAGTAAACTAACACTAACTAGTGACCTCACACGTACGCTAAACCTTAAGCGTTGTGGTACCCTAAACTGTGCCCTAATATCTCCCCATTCCCTAACCCTAACCCTAACCCGAATTCTATCCCTGGCCCTCACCCGAAACCTTACCCTCACCCGTGCCCTTATCTTAACCAGGACAACAACACTAACTCGTTCCCTCACAAGTACGCTAACCCTTAATCGTTGTCGTACCCTAAACTGTACCCTAATCCCTCCCCATTCCCTAACCCTAACCCGAATCCTAACCCTGACCCTCACCTGAAGCCTTACCCTCACCCGTGCCCTAATCTGAACCAGGACACTAAAACTAACTCTTGCTCTCACACGAACGCTAACCCTTAAGCACTATCGTACCGTAAGCTGTACCCTAATCCCTCTGCATTCCTTAACCCTAACCCTAACACGAATCCTAACCTTGACCCTCACCCGAAGCCTTACCCTCACCCGTGCCCTAATTTTAACCAGGACACTAACACTAACCCTTGCCCTAACACGAACGCTAACCCTTAAGCGCTGTCGTACCCTAAGCTGTACCCTAATCCCTCTGCATTCCTTAACCCTAACCCTAACACGAATCCTAAACCTGACCCTCACCCGAAGCCTTACCCTCACCCGTGCCCTAATCTTAACCAGGAAACCAACACTAACTCGTGCCCTCACACGTACGCTAAACCTTAAGCGTTGTCGTACCCTAAATTGTAACCTAATCCCTCCCCATTCCTTAACCCTAACCCTAACCCCATCCCTAAACCTGACCCACTTCCGATGCCCTACCCTAACCAATGCCCTTATCTTAACCAGTACACAAACACTAACTCATGCCCTCAAACGTATGCTAACCCTTAAGCTTTGTCGTACCCTATCCTGTACCCTAATTCCTCCCCATTCCCTAACCCTAACCCTAAGCGAAACCCTGAACGTGACCCTTTTCCGAGGCCTTACCCTCATCGGTGCCCTTGTCTTAACCAGTACACCAACACTAACTCGTGCCCTCACACTTACACTAACCCTTAGGCATTGTCGTACCCTAACCAGTACCCTAATCCCTCTCCATTCCCTAAACCTAACCCTAACCGGAATCCTAACCCTGACCCTCACCCGAAACCTTACCCTCACCCGTGCCCTAATCTTAACCAGGACACCAAGACTAACTCGTGCCCTCACACGTACGCTAACACTAAACCGCAGCGGTACCCTAACCTGTACCCTAATCCCTCTCCATTCCCTAACCCTAACCCTAACCTGAAACCTAACCATGACACTCACCCGAACCTTTACCCTCACCCGTGTCCTAATTCTAACCAGTACATCAACACTAACCCATGCCCTCTAACGTACGCTAACCCTAAGCCATTGCCGTACCCTAACCTGTACCCTAATCAATCCCCATTCCCTAACCCTAACCCTAACCCTAACCCTTAACGTGACCCTCTTCCGAGGCCTTACCCTCACGCGTGCCCTAATCGTAAGCAGTACACTAACACTAACTAGTGACCTCACACGTATGCTAAACCTTAAGCGTTGTGGTACCCTAAACTGTGCCCTAATATCTCCCCATTCTCTAACCCTAAACCTAACCCGAATTCTATCCCTGGCCCTCATCCGAAACCTTACCCTCACCCGTGCCCTAATCGTAAGCAGTACACCAACACTAACTCGTTCCCTCACAAGTACGCTAACCCTTAATCGTTGTCGTACCCTAAACTGTACCCTAATCCCTCCCCATTCCCTAACCCTAACCCGAATCCTAACCCTGACCCTCACCTGAAGCCTTACCCTCACCCGTGCCCTAATCTTAACCAGGACACTAACACTAAAACTTTCCCTCACACGAACGCTAACCCTTAAACACTCTCGTACCCTAAGCTGTAGCCTAATCCCTCTGCATTCCTTAACCTTAACACTAACACGAATCCTAACCCTGACCCTCACCCGAAGCCTTACCCTCACCCGTGCCCTAATCTTACCCAGGACACCAACACTAACTTGTGCACTCACATGTACGCTATACCTTAAGCGTTGCCGTACCCTAAATTGTACTCTAATCCCTCCCCATTCCTTAACCCTAACCCTAACCCCATCCCTAAACCTGACCCACTTCCGATGCCCTACCCTAACCAATGCCCTAATCTTAACCAGTACACAAACACTAACTTATGCCCTCAAACGTAGTCTAAACCTTAAGCATTGTCGTACCCTATCCTGTACCCTAATCCCTCCCCATTCCCTAACCCTAACCCTAAGCGAAACCCTGAACGTGACCCTTTTCCGAGGCCTTACCCTCATCGGTGCCCTTGTCTTAACCAGTACACCAACAGTAACTCGTGCCCTCACACTTACGCTAACCCTTAGGAATTGTCGTACCCTAAACACTACCCTAATCCCTCTCCATTCCCTAACCCTAACCCTAACCCGAACCCTAACCCTGACCCTCACAAGAAGCCTTACCCTCACCCGTGCCCTAATCTTAACCAGGACACCAAGACTAACTCGTGCCCTCACACGTACGCTAACACTAAACCGCAGCGGTACCCTAACCTGTACCCTAATCCCTCTCCATTCCCTAACCCTAACCCTAACCTGAAACCTAACCATGACACTCACCCGAAACTTTACCCTCAACCGTTTCCTAATTTTAACCAGTACATCAACACTAACCCATGCCCTCTAACGTACGCTAACCCTAAGCCATTGCCGTACCCTAACCTGTACCCTAATCAATCCCCATTCCCTAACCCTAACCCTAACCCTTAACGTGACCCTCTTCCGATGCCTTACCCTCACCCGTGCCCTAATCGTAAGCAGTACACTAACACTAACTAGTGACCTCACATGTATGCTAAACCTTAAGAGTTGTGGTACCCTAAACTGTGCCCTAATATCTCCCCATTCCCTAACCCTAACCCTAACCCGAATTCTATCCCTGACCCTCACCCGTAACCTTACCCTCACCCGTGCCCTAATCTTAAACAGGACACTAACACTAACCCTTGCCCTCACACGAACGCTAACCCTTAAGCACTGTCGTACCCGAAGCTGTACCGTAATCCCTCTGCATTCCTTAACCCTAACCCTAACACGAATCCTAACCCTGACCCTCACCCGAAGCCTTACCCTCACAAGTGCCGTAATCTTAACCAGGACACCAACACTAACTCGTGCACTCACACGTACGCTAACAGTAAACCGCAGCGGTACCCTAACCTGTACCCTAATCCCTCTCCATTCCCTAACCTTAACCCTAACCTGAAACCTAACCATGACACTCACCCGAAACTTTACCATCACCCGTGTCCTAATTTTAACCAGTACATCAACACTAACCCATGCCCTCTAACGTACGCTAACCCTAAGCCATTGCCGTACCCTAACCTGTACCCTAATCAATCCCCATTCCCTAACCCTAACCCTAACCCTAACCCTTAACGTGACCCTCTTCCGAGGCCTTAACCTCCCCCGTGCCCTAATCGTAAGCAGTACACTAGCACTAACTAGTGACCTCACACGTACGCTAAACCTTAAACATTGTGGTACCCTAAACTGTGCCCTAATATCTCCCCTTTCCCTAACCCTAACCCTAACCCGAATCCTAACCCTGACCCTCACCTGAAGCCTTACCCTCACCCGTGCCCTAATCTTAACCAGGACACGAACACTAACCCTTGCCCTCACACGAACGCTAACCCTTAAGCACTGTAGTACCCTAAGCTGTACCCTAATCCCTCTGCATTCCTTAACCCTAACCCTAACACGAATCCTAACCCTGACCCTCACCCGAAGCCTTACCCTCACCCGTGCCCTTATCTTAACCAGGACACCAACACTAACTCGTGCCCTCACACGTACGCTAAACCTTAAGCGTTGTTGTACCGTAAATTGTACCCTAATCCCTCCCCATTACTTAACCCTAACCCTAACCCCATCCCTAAACCTGACCCATTTCTGATGCCCTACCCTAACCAATGCCCTAATCTTAACCAGTACACAAACACTAACTCATGCCCTCAAAAGTACGCTAACCCTTAAGCATTGTCGTACCCTATCCTGTACCCTAGTCCCTCCCCATTCCCTAACCCTAACCCTAAGCGAAACCCTGAACGTGACCCTTTTCCGAGGCCTTACCCTCATCGGTGCCCTTGTCTTAACCATTACACCAACACTAACTCGTGCCCTCACACTTACGCTAACCCTTAAGCATTGTCGTATCTTAACCTGTACCCTAATCCCTCTCCATTCCCTAACCCTAACCCTAACTCGAATCCTAACACTGACCCTCACCTGAAACCTTACCCTCACCTGTGCCCTAATCTTAACCAGGACACCAAGACTAACTCGTGCCCTCAAACGTACGCTAACACTAAACCACAGCGGTACCCTAACCTGTACCCTAATCCCTCTCCATTCCCTAACCCTAACCCTAACCTAAAACCTAACCATGACACTCACCCGAACTTTTACCCTCACCCGTGTCCTAATTTTAACCAGTACATCAACACTAACCCATGCCCTCTAACGTACGCTAACCCTAAGCCATTGCCGTACCCTAACCTGTACCCTAATCAATCCCCATTCCCTAACCCTAACCCTAACCCTAACCCTTAACGTGACCCTCTTCCTAGGCCTTACCCTCACCCGTGCCCTAATCGTAAGCAGTACACTAACACTAACTAGTGACCTCACACGTATGCTAAACCTTAAGCGTTGTGGTACCCTAATCTGTGCCGTAATATCTCCCCATTCCCTAAATCTAACCCTAACCCGAATTCTATCCCTGACCCTCACCCGAAACCTTACCCTCACCCATGCCCTAATCTTAACCAGGACACCAACACTAACTCGTGCCCTCACACGTACGCTAACCCTTAATCGTTGTCGTACCCTAAACTGTACCCTAATCCCTCCCCATTCCCTAACCCTAACCCTAACCCGAATCCTAACCCTGACCCTCACTTGAAGCCTTACCCTCACCCGTGCCCTAATCTTAACCAGGACACTAACACAAACCCTTGCCCTCACACGAACGCTAAACCTTAAGCGTTGTCGTACCCTAAATTGTACCCTAATCCCTCCCCATTCCTTAACCCTAACCCTAACCCCATCCCTAAACCTGACCCACTTCCGATGCCCTACCCTAACCAATGCCCTAATCTTAACCAGTACACAAACTCTAACTCATGCCCTCAAAAGTACGCTAACACTTAAGCATTGTCGTACCCTATCCTGTACCCTAATCCCTCCCCATTCCCTAACCCTAACCCTAAGCGAAACCCTGAACATGACCCTTTTCCGAGGCCTTACCCTCATCGGTGCCCTTGTCTTAACCAGTACACCAACACTAACTCGTGCCCTCACACTTACGCTAACCCTTAAGCATTGTCGTATCTTAACCTGTACCCTAATCCCTCTCCATTCCCTAACCCTAACCCTAACCCGAATCCTAACCCTGACCCTCACCTGAAGCCTTACCCTCACCCGTGTCCTAATTTTAACCAGTCCATCAACACTAACCCATGCCCTCTAACGTACGCTAACCCTAAGCCATTGCTGTACCCTAACCTGTACCCTAATCAATCCCCATTCCCTAACCTTAACCCTAACCCTAACCCTTAACGTGACCCTCTTCCGAGGCCTTACCCTCACCCGTGCCCTAATCGTAAGCAGTACACTAACACTAACTAGTGACCTCACACGTACGCTAAACCTTAAGCGTTGTGGTACCCTAAACTGTGCCCTAATATCTCCCCATTCCCTAACCCTAACCCTAACCCGAATTCTATCCCTGACTCTCACCCGAAACCTTACCCTCACCCGTGCCCTAATCTTAACCAGGACACCAACACTAATTCGTGCCCTCACACGTACGCTAAACCTTAATCGTTGTCGTACCCTAAACTGTACCCTAATCCCTCCCCATTCCCTAACCCTAACCCTAACCCGAATCCTAACCCTGACCCTCACCTGAAGCCTTACCCTCACCCGTGCCCTAATCTTAACCAGGACACTAACACTAACACTTGCCCTCACACGAACGCTAACCCTTAAGCACTGTCGTACCCTAAGCTGTACCCTAATCCCTCTGCATTACTTAACCCTAACCCTAACACGAATCCTAACCCTGACCCTCACCCGAAGCCTTACCCTCACCCGTGCCCTAATCTTAATCAGGACATCAACACTAACTCGTGCCCTCACACGTACGCTAAACCTTAAGCGTTGTCGTACCCTAAATTGTAACCTAATCCCTCCCCATTCCTTAACCCTAACCCTAACCCCATCCCTAAACCTGACCCACTTCCGATGCCCTACCCTAACCAATGCCCTAATCTTAACCAGTACACAAACACTAACTCATGCCCTCAAACGTACGCTAACCCTTAAGCATTGTCGTACACTCTCCTGTACCCTAATCCCTCCCCATTCCCTAACCCTAAACCTAAGCGAAACCCTGAACGTGACCCTTTTCTGAGGCCTTACCCTCATCGGTGCCCTTGTCTTAACCAGTACACCAACACTAAATCGTGCCCTCACACTTACGCTAACCCTTAGGCATTGTCGTACCCTAACCAGTACCCTAATACCTCTCCATTCCCTAACCCTAACCCTAACCCGAATCCTAACCCTGACCCTCACAAGAAGCCTTACCCTCACCCGTGCCCTAATCTTAAACAGGACACCAAGACTAACTCGTGCCCTCACACGTACGCTAACACTAAACCGCAGTGGTACCCTAACCTGTACCCTAATCCCTCTCCATTCCCTAACCCTAACCCTAACCCGAATCCTAACCCTGACCCTCACCCGAAGCCTTAACCTCACCCGTGCCCTAATCTTAACCAGGACACCAAGACTAAGTCGTGCCCTCACACGTACGCTAACACTAAACCGCAGCGGTACCCTAAACTGTACCCTAATCCCTCTCCATTCCCTAACCCTAACCCTAACCTGAAACCTAACCATGAGACTCAGCCGAAACTTTACCCTCACCCGTGTCCTAATTTTAACCAGTACATCAACACTAACCCATACTCTCTAACGTACGCTAACCCTAAGCCATTGCCGTACCCTAATCTGTACCCTAATCAATCCCCATTCCCTAACCCTAACCCTAACCCTAACCCTTAACGTGACCCTCTTCCGAGGCCTTACCCTCACCCGTGCCCTAATCGTAAGCAGTACACTAACACTAACTAGTGACCTCACACGTACGCTAAACCTTAAGCGTTGTGGTACCCTAAACTGTGCCCTAATATCTCCCCATTCCCTAACCCTAACCCTAACCCGAATTCTATCCCTGGCCCTCACCCGAAACCTTACCCTCACCCGTGCCCTAATTTTAACCAGGACACTAACACTAACCCTTGCCCTAACACGAACGCTAACCCTTAAGCGCTGTCGTACCCTAAGCTGTACCCTAATCCCTCTGCATTCCTTAACCCTAACCCTAACACGAATCCTAACCCTGACCCTCACCCGAAGCCTTACCCTCACCCGTGCCCTAATCTTAACCAGGAAACCAACACTAACTCGTGCCCTCACACGTACGCTAAACCTTAAGCGTTGTCGTACCCTAAATTGTAACCTAATCCCTCCCCATTCCTTAACCCTAACCCTAACCCCATCCCTAAACCTGACCCACTTCCGATGCCCTACCCTAACCAATGCCCTTATCTTAACCAGTACACAAACACTAACTCATGCCCTCAAACGTATGCTAACCCTTAAGCTTTGTCGTACCCTATCCTGTACCCTAATTCCTCCCCATTCCCTAACCCTAACCCTAAGCGAAACCCTCAACGTGACCCTTTTCCGAGGCCTTACCCTCATCGGTGCCCTTGTCTTAACCAGTACACCAACACTAACTCGTGCCCTCACACTTACACTAACCCTTAGGCATTGTCGTACCCTAACCAGTACCCTAATCCCTCTCCATTCCCTAACCCTAACCCTAACCCGAATCCTAAGCCTGACCCTCACCCGAAACCTTACCCTCACCCGTGCCCTAATCTTAACCAGGACACCAAGACTAACTCGTGCCCTCACACGTACGCTAACACTAAACCGCAGCGGTACCCTAACCTGTACCCTAATCTCTCTCCATTCCCTAACCCTAACCCTAACCTGAAACCTAACCATGACACTCACCCGAACCTTTACCCTCACCCGTGTCCTAATTCTAACCAGTACATCAACACTAACCCATGCCCTCTAACGTACGCTAACCCTAAGCCATTGCCGTACCCTAACCTGTACCCTAATCAATCCCCTTCCCTAACCCTAACCCTAACCCTAACCCTTAACGTGACCCTCTTCCGAGGCCTTACCCTCACGCGTGCCCTAATCGTAAGCAGTACACTAACACTAACTAGTGACCTCACACGTATGCTAAACCTTAAGCGTTGTGGTACCCTAAACTGTGCCCTAATATCTCCCCATACCCTAAATCTAACCCTAACCCGAATTCTATCCCTGACCCTCACACGAAACCTTACCCTCACCCGTGCCCTAATCTTAACCAGGACACCAACACTAACTCGTGCCCTCACACGTACGCTAACCCTTAATCATTGTCGTACCCTAATCTGTACCCTAATCCCTCCCCATTCCCTAACCCTAACCCTAACCCGAATCCTAACCCTGACCCTCACTTGAAGCCTTACCCTCACCCGAGCCCTAATCTTAACCAGGACACTAACACACACACTTGCCCTCACACGAACGCTAAACCTTAATCGTTGTCGTACCCTAAATTGTACCCTAATCCCTCCCCATTCCTTAAACCTAACCCTAACCCCATCCCTAAACCTGACCCACTTCCGATGCCCTACCCTAACAAATGCCCTAATCTTAACCAGTACACAAACTCTAACTCATGCCCTCAAAGGTACCCTAACACTTAAGCATTGTCGTACCCTATCCTGTACCCTAATCCCTCCCCATTCCCTAACCCTAACCCTAAGCGAAACCCTGAACGGGACCCTTTTCCGAGGCCTTACCCTCATCGGTGCCCTTGTCTTAACCAGTACACCAACACTAATTTGTGCCCTCACACTTACGCTAACCCTTAAGCATTGTCGTACCCTAAACTCTACCCTAATCCCTCTCCATTCCCTAACCCTAACCCTAACCCGAATCCTAACCCTGACCCTCACCCGAAACCTTACCCTCACCCGTGCCCTAATCTTAACCAGGACACCAAGACTAACTCGTGCCCTCACACGTACGCTAACACTAAACCACAGCGGTACCCTAACCTGTACCCTAATCCCTCTCCATTCCCTAACCCTAACCCTAACCCGAAACCTAACCATGAGACTCAGCCGAAACTTTACCCTCACCCGTGTCCTAATTTTAACCAGTACATCAACACTAACCCATACCCTCTAACGTACGCTAACCCTAAGCCATTGCTGTACCCTAATCTGTACCCTAATCAATCCCCATTCCCTAACCCTAACCCTAACCCTAACCCTTAACGTGACCCTCTTCCGAGGCCTTACCCTCACCCGTGCCCTAATCGTAAGCAGTACACTAACACTAACTAGTGACCTCACACGTACGCTAAACCTTAAGCGTTGTGGTACCCTAAACTGTGCCCTAATATCTCCCCATTCCCTAACCCTAACCCTAACCCGAATTCTATCCCTGGCCCTCACCCGAAACCTTACCCTCACCCGTGCCCTAATCGTAAGCAGTACACCAACACTAACTCGTTCCCTCACAAGTACGCTAACCCTTAATCGTTGTCGTACCCTAAACTGTACCCTAATCCCTCCCCATTCCCTAACCCTAACCCGAATCCTAACCCTGACCCTCACCTGAAGCCTTACCCTCACCCGTGCCCTAATCTTAACCAGGATACTAACACTAAAACTTTCCCTCACACGAACGCTAACCCTTAAACACTCTCGTACCCTAAGCTGTAGCCTAATCCCTCTGCATTCCTTAACCTTAACACTAACACGAATCCTAACCCTGACCCTCACCCGAAGCCTTACCCTCACCCGTGCCCTAATCTTACCCAGGACACCAACACTAACTTGTGCACTCACATGTACGCTATACCTTAAGCGTTGCCGTACCCTAAATTGTACTCTAATCCCTCCCCATTCCTTAACCCTAACCCTAACCCCATCCCTAAACCTGACCCACTTCCGATGCCCTACCCTAACCAATGCCCTAATCTTAACCAGTACACAAACACTAACTTATGCCCTCAAACGTAGTCTAAACCTTAAGCATTGTCGTACCCTATCCTGTACCCTAATCCCTCCCCATTCCCTAACCCTAACCCTAAGCGAAACCCTGAACGTGACCCTTTTCCGAGGCCTTACCCTCATCGGTGCCCTTGTCTTAACCAGTACACCAACACTAACTCGTGCCCTCACACTTACGCTAACCCTTAGGAATTGTCGTACCCTAAACAGTACCCTAATCCCTCTCCATTCCCTAACCCTAACCCTAACCCGAACCCTAACCCTGACCCTCACAAGAAGCCTTACCCTCACCCGTGCCCTAATCTTAACCAGGACACCAAGACTAACTCGTGCCCTCACACGTACGCTAACACTAAACCGCAGCGGTACCCTAATCTGTACCCTAATCCCTCTCCATTCCCTAACCCTAACCCTAACCTGAAACCTAACCATGACACTCACCCGAAACTTTACCCTCAACCGTTTCCTAATTTTAACCAGTACATCAACACTAACCCATGCCCTCTAACGTACGCTAACCCTAAGCCATTGCCGTACCCTAACCTGTACCCTAATCAATCCCCATTCCCTAACCCTAACCCTAACCCTTAACGTGACCCTCTTCCGATGCCTTACCCTCACCCGTGCCCTAATCGTAAGCAGTACACTAACACTAACTAGTGACCTCACATGTATGCTAAACCTTAAGAGTTGTGGTACCCTAAACTGTGCCCTAATATCTCCCCATTCCCTAACCCTAACCCTAACCCGAATTCTATCCCTGACCCTCACCCGTAACCTTACCCTCACCCGTGCCCTAATCTTAAACAGGACACTAACACTAACACTTGCCCTCACACGAACGCTAACCCTTAAGCACTGTCGTACCCGAAGCTGTACCGTAATCCCTCTGCATTCCTTAACCCTAACCCTAACACGAATCCTAACCCTGACCCTCACCCGAAGCCTTACCCTCACCCGTGCACTAATCTTAACCAGGACACCAACACTAACTCGTGCCCACACACGTACGCTAAACCTTAAGCGTTGTCGAACCCTAAATTGTACCCTAATCCCTCCCCATTCCTTAACCCTAACCCTAACCCCATCCCTAAACCTGACCCACTTCCGATGCCCTACCCTAACCAATGCCCTAATCTTAACCAGTACACAAACTCTAACTCATGCCCTCAAAAGTCCGCTAACCCTTAAGCATTGTCGTACACTATCCTGTACCCTAATCCCTCCCCATTCCCTAACCCTAACCCTAAGCGAAACCCTGAACGTGACCCTTTTCCGAGGCCTTACCCTCATCGGTGCCCTTGTCTTAACCAGTACACCAACACTAACTCGTGCCCTCACACTTACGCTAACCCTTAAGCATTGTCGTACCCTAACCTGTACCCTAATCCCTCTCCATTCCCTAACCCTAACCCTAACCCGAATCCTAACCCTGACCCTCACCCGAAACCTTACCCTCACCCGTGCCCTAATCTTAACCAGGACACCAAGACTAACTCGTGCCCTCACACGTACGCTAACACTAAACCACAGCGGTACCCTAACCTGTACCCTAATCCCTCTCCATTCCCTAACCCTAACCCTAACCTGAAACCTAACCATGACACTCACCCGAAACTTTACCCTCACCCGTGTCCTAATTTTAACCAGTACATCAACACTAACCCATGCCCTCTAACGTACGCTAACCCTAAGCCATTGCCTTACCCTAACCTGTACCCTAAACAATCCCCATTCCCTAACCCTAAGCCTAACCCTAACACTTAACGTGACCCTCTTCCGAGGCCTTACCCTCACCCGTGCCCTAATCGTAAGCAGTACACTAACACTAACTAGTGACCTCACACGTATGCTAAACCTTAAGCGTTGTGGTACCCTAAACTGTGCCCTAATATCTCCCCATTCCCTAAATCTAACCCTAACCCGAATTCTATCCCTGACCATCACCCGAAACCTTACCCGCACCCGTGCCCTAAACTTAACCAGGACACCAACACTAACTCGTGCCCTCACACGTACGCTAACCCTTAATCGTTGTCGTACCCTAAACTGTACCCTAATCCCTCCCCATTCCCTAACCCTAACCCTAACCCGAATCCTAACCCTGACCCTCACCTGAAGCCTTACCCTCACCCGTGCCCTAATCTTAACCAAGACACTAACACTAACCCTTGCCCTCACACGAACGCTAACCCTTAAGCACTGTCGTACCCTAAGCTGTACTCTAATCCCTCTGCATTCCTTAACACTAACCCTAACACGAATCCTAACCCTGACCCTCACCCGAGGCCTTACCCTCACAAGTGCCCTAATCTTAACCAGGACACCAACACTAACTTGTGCACTCACACGTACGCTAACAGTAAACCGCAGCGGTACCCTAACCTGTACCCTAATCCCTCTCCATTCCCTAACCCTAACCCTAACCCGAATCCTAACCCTGACCCTCACCCGAAACCTTACCCTCACCCGTGCCCTAATCTTAACCAGGACACTAACACTAACCCTTGCCCTCACACGAACGCTAACCCTTAAGCACTGTCGTACCCTAAGCTGTACCCTAATCCCTCTGCATTCCTTAACCCGAACCCTAACACGAATCCTAACCCTGACCCTCACCCGAAGCCTTACCCTCACAAGTGCCGTAATCTTAACCAGGACACCAACACTAACTCGTGCACTCACACGTACGCTAACAGTAAACCGCAGCGGTACCCTAACCTGTACCCTAATCCCTCTCCATTCCCTAACCTTAACCCTAACCTGAAACCTAACCATGACACTCACCCGAAACTTTACCATCACCCGTGTCCTAATTTTAACCAGTACATCAACACTAACCCATGCCCTCTAACGTACGCTAACCCTAAGCCATTGCCGTACCCTAACCTGTACCCTAATCAATCCCCATTCCCTAACCCTAACCCTAACCCTAACCCTTAACGTGACCCTCTTCCGAGGCCTTAACCTCCCCCGTGCCCTAATCGTAAGCAGTACACTAGCACTAACTAGTGACCTCACACGTACGCTAAACCTTAAACATTGTGGTACCCTAAACTATGCCCAAATATCTCCCCTTTCCCTAACCCTAACCCTAACCCGAATCCTAACCCTGACCCTCACCTGAAACCTTACCCTCACCCGTGCCCTAATCTTAACCAGGACACGAACACTAACCCTTGCCCTCACACGAACGCTAACCCTTAAGCACTGTAGTACCCTAAGCTGTACCCTAATCCCTCTGCATTCCTTAACCCTAACCCTAACACGAATCCTAACCCTGACCCTCACCCGAAGCCTTACCCTCACCCGTGCCCTTATCTTAACCAGGACACCAACACTAACTCGTGCCCTCACACGTACGCTAAACCTTAAGCGTTGTTGTACCGTAAATTGTACCCTAATCCCTCCCCATTACTTAACCCTAACCCTAACCCCATCCCTAAACCTGACCCATTTCTGATGCCCTACCCTAACCAATGCCCTAATCTTAACCAGTACACAAACACTAACTCATGCCCTCAAAAGTACGCTAACCCTTAAGCATTGTCGTACCCAATCCTGTACCCTAATCCCTCCCCATTCCCTAACCCTAACCCTAAGCGAAACCCTGAACGTGACCCTTTTCCGAGGCCTTACCCTCATCGGTGCCCTTGTCTTAACCATTACACCAACACTAACTCGTGCCCTCACACTTACGCTAACCCTTAAGCATTGTCGTATCTTAACCTGTACCCTAATCCCTCTCCATTCCCTAACCCAAACCCTAACCCGAATCCTAACACTGACCCTCACCTGAAACCTTACCCTCACCCGTGCCCTAATCTTAACCAGGACACCAAGACTAACTCGTGCCCTCAAACGTACGCTAACACTAAACCACAGCGGTACCCTAACCTGTACCCTAATCCCTCTCCATTCCCTAACCCTAACCCTAACCTAAAACCTAACCATGACACTCACCCGAACTTTTACCCTCACCCGTGTCCTAATTTTAACCAGTACATCAACACTAACCCATGCCCTCTAACGTACGCTAACCCTAAGCCATTGCCGTACCCTAACCTGTACCCTAATCAGTCCCCATTCCCTAACCCTAACCCTAACCCTAACCCTTAACGTGACCCTCTTCCGAGGCCTTACCCTCACCCGTGCCCTAATCGTAAGCAGTACACTAACACTAACTAGTGACCTCACACGTATGCTAAACCTTAAGCGTTGTGGTACCCTAATCTGTGCCGTAATATCTCCCCATTCCCTAAATCTAACCCTAACCCGAATTCTATCCCTGACCCTCACCCGAAACCTTACCCTCACCCGTGCCCTAATCTTAACCAGGACACCAACACTAACTCGTGCCCTCACACGTACGCTAACCCTTAATCGTTGTCGTACCCTAAACTGTACCCTAATCCCTCCCCATTCCCTAACCCTAACCCTAACCCGAATCCTAACCCTGACCCTCACTTGAAGCCTTACCCTCACCCGTGCCCTAATCTTAACCAGGACACTAACACAAACCCTTGCCCTCACACGAACGCTAAACCTTAAGCGTTGTCGTACCCTAAATTGTACCCTAATCCCTCCCCATTCCTTAACCCTAACCCTAACCCCATCCCTAAACCTGACCCACTTCCGATGCCCTACCCTAACCAATGCCCTAATCTTAACCAGTACACAAACTCTAACTCATGCCCTCAAAAGTACGCTAACACTTAAGCATTGTCGTACCCTATCCTGTACCCTAATCCCTCCCCATTCCCTAACCCTAACCCTAAGCGAAACCCTGAACATGACCCTTTTCCGAGGCCTTACCCTCATCGGTGCCCTTGTCTTAACCAGTACACCAACACTAACTCGTGCCCTCACACTTACGCTAACCCTTAAGCATTGTCGTATCTTAACCTGTACCCTAATCCCTCTCCATTCCCTAACACTAACCCTAACCCGAATCCTAACCCTGACCCTCACCTGAAGCCTTACCCTCACCCGTGTCCTAATTTTAACCAGTCCATCAACACTAACCCATGCCCTCTAACGTACGCTAACCCTAAGCCATTGCTGTACCCTAACCTGTACCCTAATCAATCCCCATTCCCTAACCCTAACCCTAACCCTAACCCTTAACGTGACCCTCTTCCGAGGCCTTACCCTCACCCGTGCCCTAATCGTAAGCAGTACACTAACACTAACTAGTGACCTCACACGTATGCTAAACCTTAAGCGTTGTGGTACCCTAAACTGTGCCCTAATATCTCCCCATTCCCTAACCCTAACCCTAACCCGAATTCTATCCCTGACCCTCACCCGAAACCTTACCCTCACCCGTGCCCTAATCTTAACCAGGACACCAACACTAATTCGTGCCCTCACACGTACGCTAAACCTTAATCGTTGTCGTACCCTAAACTGTACCCTAATCCCTCCCCATTCCCTCACCCTAACCCTTAGCGAAACCCTGAACGTGACCCTTTTCCGAGGCCTTACCCTCATCGGTGCCCTTGTCTTAACCAGTACACCAACACTAACTCGTGCCCGCACACTTACGCTAACCCTTAGGCATTGTCGTACCCTAACCAGTACCCTAATACCTCTCCATTCCCTAACCCTAACACTAACCCGAATCCTAACCCTGACCCTCACCCGAAACCTTACCCTCACCCGTGCCCTAATCTTAACCAGGACACTAACACTAACCCTTGCCCTCACACGAACGCTAACCCTTAAGCACTGTCGTACCCTAAGCTGTACCCTAATCCCTCTGCATTCCTTAACCCGAACCCTAACACGAATCCTAACCCTGACCCTCACCCGAAGCCTTACCCTCACAAGTGCCGTAATCTTAACCAGGACACCAACACTAACTCGTGCACTCACACGTACGCTAACAGTAAACCGCAGCGGTACCCTAACCTGTACCCTAATCCCTCTCCATTCCCTAACCTTAACCCTAACCTGAAACCTAACCATGACACTCACCCGAAACTTTACCATCACCCGTGTCCTAATTTTAACCAGTACATCAACACTAACCCATGCCCTCTAACGTACGCTAACCCTAAGCCATTGCCGTACCCTAACCTGTACCCTAATCAATCCCCATTCCCTAACCCTAACCCTAACCCTAACCCTTAACGTGACCCTCTTCCGAGGCCTTAACCTCCCCCGTGCCCTAATCGTAAGCAGTACACTAGCACTAACTAGTGACCTCACACGTACGCTAAACCTTAAACATTGTGGTACCCTAAACTATGCCCAAATATCTCCCCTTTCCCTAACCCTAACCCTAACCCGAATCCTAACCCTGACCCTCACCTGAAACCTTACCCTCACCCGTGCCCTAATCTTAACCAGGACACGAACACTAACCCTTGCCCTCACACGAACGCTAACCCTTAAGCACTGTAGTACCCTAAGCTGTACCCTAATCCCTCTGCATTCCTTAACCCTAACCCTAACACGAATCCTAACCCTGACCCTCACCCGAAGCCTTACCCTCACCCGTGCCCTTATCTTAACCAGGACACCAACACTAACTCGTGCCCTCACACGTACGCTAAACCTTAAGCGTTGTTGTACCGTAAATTGTACCCTAATCCCTCCCCATTACTTAACCCTAACCCTAACCCCATCCCTAAACCTGACCCATTTCTGATGCCCTACCCTAACCAATGCCCTAATCTTAACCAGTACACAAACACTAACTCATGCCCTCAAAAGTACGCTAACCCTTAAGCATTGTCGTACCCAATCCTGTACCCTAATCCCTCCCCATTCCCTAACCCTAACCCTAAGCGAAACCCTGAACGTGACCCTTTTCCGAGGCCTTACCCTCATCGGTGCCCTTGTCTTAACCATTACACCAACACTAACTCGTGCCCTCACACTTACGCTAACCCTTAAGCATTGTCGTATCTTAACCTGTACCCTAATCCCTCTCCATTCCCTAACCCAAACCCTAACCCGAATCCTAACACTGACCCTCACCTGAAACCTTACCCTCACCCGTGCCCTAATCTTAACCAGGACACCAAGACTAACTCGTGCCCTCAAACGTACGCTAACACTAAACCACAGCGGTACCCTAACCTGTACCCTAATCCCTCTCCATTCCCTAACCCTAACCCTAACCTAAAACCTAACCATGACACTCACCCGAACTTTTACCCTCACCCGTGTCCTAATTTTAACCAGTACATCAACACTAACCCATGCCCTCTAACGTACGCTAACCCTAAGCCATTGCCGTACCCTAACCTGTACCCTAATCAGTCCCCATTCCCTAACCCTAACCCTAACCCTAACCCTTAACGTGACCCTCTTCCGAGGCCTTACCCTCACCCGTGCCCTAATCGTAAGCAGTACACTAACACTAACTAGTGACCTCACACGTATGCTAAACCTTAAGCGTTGTGGTACCCTAATCTGTGCCGTAATATCTCCCCATTCCCTAAATCTAACCCTAACCCGAATTCTATCCCTGACCCTCACCCGAAACCTTACCCTCACCCGTGCCCTAATCTTAACCAGGACACCAACACTAACTCGTGCCCTCACACGTACGCTAACCCTTAATCGTTGTCGTACCCTAAACTGTACCCTAATCCCTCCCCATTCCCTAACCCTAACCCTAACCCGAATCCTAACCCTGACCCTCACTTGAAGCCTTACCCTCACCCGTGCCCTAATCTTAACCAGGACACTAACACAAACCCTTGCCCTCACACGAACGCTAAACCTTAAGCGTTGTCGTACCCTAAATTGTACCCTAATCCCTCCCCATTCCTTAACCCTAACCCTAACCCCATCCCTAAACCTGACCCACTTCCGATGCCCTACACTAACCAATGCCCTAATCTTAACCAGTACACAAACTCTAACTCATGCCCTCAAAAGTACGCTAACACTTAAGCATTGTCGTACCCTATCCTGTACCCTAATCCCTCCCCATTCCCTAACCCTAACCCTAAGCGAAACCCTGAACATGACCCTTTTCCGAGGCCTTACCCTCATCGGTGCCCTTGTCTTAACCAGTACACCAACACTAACTCGTGCCCTCACACTTACGCTAACCCTTAAGCATTGTCGTATCTTAACCTGTACCCTAATCCCTCTCCATTCCCTAACACTAACCCTAACCCGAATCCTAACCCTGACCCTCACCTGAAGCCTTACCCTCACCCGTGTCCTAATTTTAACCAGTCCATCAACACTAACCCATGCCCTCTAACGTACGCTAACCCTAAGCCATTGCTGTACCCTAACCTGTACCCTAATCAATCCCCATTCCCTAACCCTAACCCTAACCCTAACCCTTAACGTGACCCTCTTCCGAGGCCTTACCCTCACCCGTGCCCTAATCGTAAGCAGTACACTAACACTAACTAGTGACCTCACACGTATGCTAAACCTTAAGCGTTGTGGTACCCTAAACTGTGCCCTAATATCTCCCCATTCCCTAACCCTAACCCTAACCCGAATTCTATCCCTGACCCTCACCCGAAACCTTACCCTCACCCGTGCCCTAATCTTAACCAGGACACCAACACTAATTCGTGCCCTCACACGTACGCTAAACCTTAATCGTTGTCGTACCCTAAACTGTACCCTAATCCCTCCCCATTCCCTCACCCTAACCCTTAGCGAAACCCTGAACGTGACCCTTTTCCGAGGCCTTACCCTCATCGGTGCCCTTGTCTTAACCAGTACACCAACACTAACTCGTGCCCGCACACTTACGCTAACCCTTAGGCATTGTCGTACCCTAACCAGTACCCTAATACCTCTCCATTCCCTAACCCTAACACTAACCCGAATCCTAACCCTGACCCTCACAAGAAGCCTTACCCTCACCCGTGCCCTAATCTTAACCAGGACACCAAGACTAACTCGTGCCCTCACACGTACGCTAACACTAAACCGCAGCGGTACCCTAACCTGTACCCTAATCCCTCTCCATTCCCTAACCCTAACCCTAACCCGAATCCTAACCCTGACCCTCACCCGAAGCCTTAACCTCACCCGTGCCCTAATCTTAACCAGGACACCAAGACTAACTCGTGCCCTCACACGTACGCTAACACTAAACCGCAGCGGTACCCTAACCTGTACCCTAATCCCTCTCCATTCCCTAACCCTAACCCTAACCCGAATCCTAACCCTGACCCTCACCCGAAGCCTTAACCTCACCCGTGCCCTAATCTTAACCAGGACACCAAGACTAACTCGTGCCCTCACACTTATGCTAACCCTTAAGCATTGTCGTACCCTAACTTGTACCCTAATCCCTCTCCATTCCCTAACCCTAACCCTAACCCGAATCCTAACCCTGACCCTCACCCGAAGCCTTAACCTCACCATTGCCCTAATCTTAACCAGGAAACAAAGACTAACTCGTGTCCTCACACGTACACTAACACTAAACCGCAGCGGTACCCTAACCTGTACTCTAATCCCTCTGCATTCCCTAACCCTAACCCTCACCTGAAACCAAACCATGACACTCACCCGAAAATTTACCCTCACCCGTCTCCTAATTTTAACCAGTACATCAACACTAACCCATGCCCTCTAACGTACACTAACCCTAAGCCATTGCCGTACCATAACCTGTACCCTAATCAATCCCCATTCCCTAACCCTAACCCTAACCGTAACCCTTAACGTGACCCTCTTCCGAGGCCTTACCCTCACCCGTGCCCTAATCGTAAGCAGTACACTAACACTAACTAGTGACCTCACACGTACGTTAAACCTTAAGCGTTGTGGTACGCTAAACTGTGCCCTAATATCTCCCCATTCCCTAACCCTAAACCTAACCCGAATTCTATCCCTGACCCTCACCCGAAACCTTACCCTCACCCGTGCCCTAATCTTAACCAGGACACCAACACTAACTCGTGCCCTCACACGTACGCTAACCGTTAATCGTTGTCGTACCCTAAACTGTACCCTAATCACTCCCCATTCCCTAACCCTAACCCTAACCCCAATCCTAACCCTGACCCTCACCTGAAACCTTACCCTCACGCGTGCCCTAATCTTAACCAGGACACTAACACTAACCCTTGCCCTCACACGAACGCTAACCATTAAGCACTATCGTACCCTAAGCTGTACCCTAATCCCTCTGCATTCCTTAACCCTAACCCTAACACGAATCCTAACCCTGACCCTCACCCGAAGCCTTATCCTCACCCGTGCCCTAATCTTAACCAGGACACTAACACTAACCCTTGCCCTCACAAGAACGCTAATCCTTAAGCGCTGTCGTACCCTAAGCTGTACCCTAAACCCTCTGCATTCCTTAACCCTAACCCTAACACGAATCCTAACCCTGACCCTCACCCGAAGCCTTACCCTCACCCGTGCCCTAATCTTAACGAGGACACCAACACTAACTTGTGCCCTCACACGTACGCAAAACCTTAAGCGTTGTCGTACCCTAAATTGTACCCTAATCCCTCCCCATTCCTTAACCCTAAACCTAACCCCATCCCTAAACCTGACCCACTTCCGATGCCCTACCCTAACCAAAGCCCTAAACTTAACCAGTACAAAAACACTAACTCATGCCCTCAAACGTACGCTAACCCTTAAGCATTGTCGTACCCTATCCTGTACCCTAATCCCTCCCCATTCCCTAACCCTAACCCTAACCGAAACCCTGAACGTGACCCTTTTCCGAGGCCTTACCCTCATCGGTGCCCTTGTCTTAACCAGTACACGAACACGAACTCGTGTCCTCACACTTAGGCTAACCCTTAAGCATTGTCGTACCCTAACTTGTACCCTAATCCCTCTCCATTCCCTAACCCTAACCCTAACCCGAATCCTAACCCTGACCCTCACCCGAAGCCTTAACCTCACCATTGCCCTAATCTTAACCAGGAAACAAAGACTAACTCGTGCCCTCACACGTACACTAACACTAAACCGCAGCGGTACCCTAACCTGTACTCTAATCCCTCTGCATTCCCTAACCCTAACCCTCACCTGAAACCTAACCATGACACTCACCCGAAACTTTACCCTCACCCGTCTCCTAATTTTAACCAGTACATCAACACTATCCCATGCCCTCTAACGTACGCTAACCTTAAGCCATTGCCGTACCATAAACTGTACCCTAATCAATCCCCATTCCCTAACCCTAACCCTAACCGTAATCCTTAACGTGACCCTCTTCCGAGGCCTTACCCTCACCCGTGCCCTAATCGTAAGCAGTACACTAACACTAACTAGTGACCTCACACGTACGTTAAACCTTAAGCGTTGTGGTACGCTAAACTGTGCCCTAATATCTCCCCATTCCCTAACCCTAAACCTAACCCGAATTCTATCCCTGACCCTCACCCGAAACCTTACCCTCACCCGTGCCCTAATCTTAACCAGGACACCAACACTAACTCGTGCCCTCACACGTACGCTAACCGTTAATCGTTGTCGTACCCTAAACTGTACCCTAATCACTCCCCATTCCCTAACCCTAACCCTAACCCCAATCCTAACCCTGACCCTCACCTGAAGCCTTACCCTCACAAGTGCCCTAATCTTAACCAGGACACTAACACTAACCCTTGCCCTCACACGAACGCTAACCCTTAAGCACTGTCGTACCCTAAGCTGTACCCTAATCCCTCTGCATTCCTTAACCCTAACCCTAACACGAATCCTAACCCTGACCCTCACCCGAAGCCTTATCCTCACCCGTGCCCTAATCTTAACCAGGACACTAACACTAACTCTTGCCCTCACACGAACGCTAACCCTTAAGCGCTGTCGTACCCTAAGCTGTACCCTAAACCCTCTGCATTCCTTAACCCTAACCCTAACACGAATCCTAACCCTGACCCTCACCCGAAGCCTTACCCTCACCCGTGCCCTAATCTTAACGAGGACACCAACACTAACTTGTGCCCTCACACGTACGCTAAACCTTAAGCGTTGTCGTACCCTAAATTGTACCCTAATCCCTCCCCATTCCTTAACCCTAACCCTAACCCCATCCCTAAACCTGACCCACTTCCGATGCTCTACCCTAACCAAAGCCCTAAACTTAACCAGTACAAAAAAACTAACTCATGCCCTCAAACGTACGCTAACCCTTAAGCATTGTCGTACCCTATCCTGTACCCTAATCCCTCCCCATTCCCTAACCCTAACCCTAACCGAAACCCTGAACGTGACCCTTTTCCGAGGCCTTACACTCATCGGTGCCCTTGTCTTAACCAGTACACCAACACGAACTCGTGTCCTCACACTTAGGCTAACCCTTAAGCATTGTCGTACCCTAACTTGTACCCTAATGCCTCTCCATTCCCTAACCCTAACCCTAACCCGAATCCTAACCCTGACCCTCACCCGAAACCTTACCCTCACCCGTGCCCTAATCTTAACCAGGACACCAAGACTAACTCGTGCCCTCACATGTACGCTAACACTAAACCGCAGCGGTACCCTAACCTGTACCCTAATCCCTCTCCATTTCCTAACCTTAACCCTAACCTGAAACCTATCCATGACACTCACCCGATACTTTACCATCACCCGTGTGCTAATTTTAACCAGTACATCAACACTAACCCATGCCCTCTAACGTACGCTAACCCTAAGCCATTGCCTTATCCTAACCTGTACCCTAATCAATCCCCATTCCCTAACCCTAACCCTAACCCTAACCCTTAACGTGACCCTCTTCCGAGGCCTTACCCTCACCCGTGCCCTAATCGTAAGCAGTACACTAACACTAACTAGTGACCTCACACGTATGCTAAACCTTAAGCGTTGTGGTACCCTAAACTGTGCCCTAATATCTCCCCATTCCCTAAATCTAACCCTAACCCGAATTCTATCCCTGACCATCACCCGAAACCTTACCCGCACCCGTGCCCTAAACTTAACCAGGACACCAACACTAACTCGTGCCCTCACACGTACGCTAACCCTTAATCGTTGTCGTACCCTAAACTGTACCCTAATCCCTCCCCATTCCCTAACCCTAACCCTAACCCGAATCCTTACCCTGACCCTCACCTGAAGCCTTACCCTCACCCGTGCCCTAATCTTAACCAGGACACTAACACTAACACTTGCCCTCACACGAACGCTAACCCTTAAGCACTGTCGTGCCCTAAGCTGTACCCTAATCCCTCTGCATTCCTTAACCCTAACCCTAACACGAATCCTAACCCTGACCCTCACCCGAAGCCTTGCCCTCACAAGTGCCGTAATCTTAACCAGGACACCAACACTAAATCGTGCACTCACACGTACGCTAACAGTAAACCGCAGCGGTACCCTAACCTGTACCCTAATCCCTCTCCATTCCCTAACCCTAACCCTAACCTGAAACCTAACCATGACACTCACCCGAAACTTTACCATCACCCGTGTCCTAATTTTAACCAGTACATCAACACTAACCCATGCCCTCTAACGTACGCTAACCCTAAGCCATTGCCGTACTCTAACCTGTACCCTAATCAATCCCCATTACCTAACCCTAACCCTAACCCTAACCCTTAACGTGACCCTCTTCCGAGGCCTTAACCTCCCCCGTGCCCTAATCGTAAGCAGTACACTAGCACTAACTAGTGACCTCACACGTACGCTAATCCTTAAATGTTGTGGTACCCTAAACTGTGCCCTAATATCTCCCCTTTCCCTAACCCTAACCCTAACCCGAATCCTAACCCTGACCCTCACCTGAAGCCTTACCCTCACCCGTGCCCTAATCTTAACCAGGAAACGAACACTAACCCTTGCCCTCACACGAACGCTAACCCTTAAGCACTGTCGTACCCTAAGCTGTACCCTAATCCCTCTGCATTCCTTAACCCTAACCCTAACACGAATCCTAACCCTGACCCTCACCCGAAGCCTTACCCTCACCCGTGCCCTTATCTTAACCAGGACACCAACACTAACTCATGCCCTCACACGTACGCTAAACCTTAAGCGTTGTCATACCCTAAATTGTACCCTAATACCTCCCCATTCCTTAACACTAACCCTAACCCCATCCCTAAACCTGACCCACTTCCGATGCCCTACACTAACCAATGCCCTAATCTTAACCAGTACAGAAACTCTAACTCATGCCCTCAAAAGTACACTAACCCTTAAGCATTGTCGTACCCTATCCTGTACCCTAATCCCTCCCCATTCCCTAACCCTAACCCTAAGCGAAACCCTGAACGTGACCCTTTTCCGAGGCCTTACCCTCATCGGTGCCCTTGTCTTAACCAGTACACCAACACTAACTCGTGCCCTCACACTTACGCTAACCCTTAAGCATTGTCATACCATAACCTGTACCCTAATCCCTCTCCATTCCCTAACCCTAACCCTAACCCGAATCCTAGCCCTGACCCTCACCCGAAACCTTACCCTCACCCATGCCCTAATCTTAACCAGGACACCAAGACTAACTCGTGCCCTCACACGTACGCTAACACTAAACCGCAGCGGTACCCTCACCTGTACCCTAATCCCTCTCAATTCCCTAACCCTAACCCTAACCTGAAACCTAACCATGACACTCACCCGAAACTTTACCCTCACCCGTGTCCTAATTTTACCCAGTACATCAACACTAACCCATGCCCTCTAACGTACGCTAACCCTAAGCCATTGCTGTACCCTAACCTGTACCCTAATCAATCCCCATTCCCTAACCCTAACCCTAACCCTAACCCTTAACGTGACCCTCTTCCGAGGCCTTACCCTCACCCGTGCCCTAATCGTAAGCAGTACACTAACACTAACTAGTGACCTCACACGTATGCTAAACCTTAAGCGTTGTGGTACCCTAAACTGTGCCCTAATATCTCCCCATTCCCTAACCCTAACCCTAACCCGAATTCTATCCCTGACCCTCACCCGAAACCTTACCCTCACCCGTGCCCTAATCTTAACCAGGACACCAACACTAATTCGTGCCCTCACACGTATGCTAAACCTTAATCGTTGTCGTACCCTAAACTGTACCCTAATCCCTCCCCATTCCCTAACCGTAACCCTAACCCGAATCCTAACCCTGACCCTCACCTGAAGCCTTACCCTCACCCGTGCCCTAATCTTAACCAGGACACTAACACTAACACTTGCCCTCACACGAACGCTAACCCTTAAGCACTGTCGTACCCTAAGCTGTACCCTAATCCCTCTGCATTCCTTAACACTAACCCTAACACGAATCCTAACCCTGACCCTCACCCGAAGCCTTACCCTCACCCGTGCCCTAATCTTAATCAGGACATCAACACTAACTCGTGCCCTCACACGTATGCTAAACCTTAAGCGTTGTCGTACCCGAAATTGTAACCTAATCCCTCCCCATTCCTTAACCCTAACCCTAACCCCATCCCTAAACCTGACCCACTTCCGATGCCCTACAATAACCAATGCCCTAATCTTAACCAGTACACAAACACTAACTCATGCCCTCAAACGTACGCTAACACTTAAGCATTGTCGTACCCTCTCCTGTACCCTAATCCCTCCCCATTCCCTAACCCTAAACCTAAGCGAAACCCTGAACGTGACCCTTTTCCGAGGCCTTACCCTCATCGGTGCCCTTGTCTTAATCAGTACACCAACACTAACTCGTGCCCTCACACTTACGCTAACCCTTAGGCATTGTCGTACCCTAACCAGTACCCTAATACCTCTCCATTCCCTAACCCTAACCCTAACCCGAATCCTAACCCTGACCCTCCCAAGAAGCCTTACCCTCACCCGTGCCCTAATGTTAACCAGGACACCAAGACTAACTCGTGCCCTCACACGTACGCTAACACTAAACCGCAGCGGTACCCTAACCTGTACCCTAATCCCTCTCCATTCCCTAACCCTAACCCTGACCCGAATCCTAACCCTGACCCTCACCCGAAGCCTTAACCTCACCCGTGCCCTAATCTTAACCAGGACACCAAGACTAACTCGTGCCCTCAAACGTATGCTAACACTAAACCACAGCGGTACCCTAACCTGTACCCTAATCCCTCTCCATTCCCTAACCCTAACCCTGACCCGAATCCTAACCCTGACCCTCACCCGAAGCCTTAACCTCACCCGTGCCCTAATCTTAACCAGGACACCAAGACTAACTCGTGCCCTCAAACGTACGCTAACACTAAACCACAGCGGTACCCTAACCTGTACCCTAATCCCTCTCCATTCCCTAACCCTAACCCTAACCCGAATCCTAATCCTGACACTCACCCGAAGCCTTAACCTCACCCGTGCCCTAATCTTAACCAGGACACCAAGACTAACTCGTGCCCTCACACTTATGCTAACCCTTAAGCATTGTCGTACCCTAACTTGTACCCTAATCCCTCTCCATTCCCTAACCCTAACCCTAACCCGAATCCTAACCCTGACCCTCACCCGAAGCCTTAACCTCACCATTGCCCTAATCTTAACCAGGAAACAAAGACTAACTCGTGCCCTCACACGTACACTAACACTAAACCGCAGCGGTACCCTAACCTGTACTCTAATCCCTCTGCATTCCCTAACCCTAACCCTCACCTGAAACCTAACCATGACACTCACCCGAAACTTTACCCTCACCCGTCTCCTAATTTTAACCAGTACATCAACACTAACCCATGCCCTCTAACGTACGCTAACCTTAAGCCATTGCCGTACCTTAACCTGTACCCTAATCAATCCCCATTCCCTAACCCTAACCCTAACCGTAACCCTTAACGTGACCCTCTTCCGAGGCCTTACCCTCACCCGTTCCCTAAACGTAAGCAGTACACTAACACTAACTAGTGACCTCACAAGTACGTTAAACCTTAAGCGTTGTGGTACGCTAAACTGTGCCCTAATATCTCCCCATTCCCTAACCCTAATCCTAACCCCAATCCTAACCCTGACCCTCACCTGAAGCCTTACCCTCACCCGTGCCCTAATCTTAACCAGGACACTAACACTAACACTTGCCCTCACACGAACGCTAACCCTTAAGCACTATCGTACCCTAAGCTGTACCCTAATCCCTCTGCATTCCTTAACCCTAACCCTAACACGAATCCTAACCCTGACCCTCACCCGAAGCCTTATCCTCACCCGTGCCCTAATCTTAACCAGGACACTAACACTAACCCTTGCCCTCACACGAACGCTAACCCTTAAGCGCTGTCGTACCCTAAGCTGTACCCTAAACCCTCTGCATTCCTTAACCCTAACCCTAACACGAATCCTAACCCTGACCCTCACCCGAAGCCTTACCCTCACCCGTGCCCTTATCTTAACGAGGACACCAACACTAACTTGTGCCCTCACACGTACGCTAAACCTTAAGCGTTGTCGTACCCTAAATTGTACCCTAATCCCTCCCCATTCCTTAACCCTAACCCTAACCCCATCCCTAAACCTGACCCACTTCCGATGCCCTACCCTAACCAAAGCCCTAAACTTAACCAGTACAAAAACACTAACTCATGCCCTCAAACGTACGCTAACCCTTAAGCATTGTCGTACCCTATCCTGTACCCTAATCCCTCCCCATTCCCTAACCCTAACCCTAACCGAAACCCTGAACGTGACCCTTTTCCGAGGCCTTACCCTCATCGGTGCCCTTGTCTTAACCAGTACACCAACACGAACTCGTGTCCTCACACTTAGGCTAACCCTTAAGCATTGTCGTACCCTAACTTGTACCCTAATCCCTCTCCATTCCCTAACCCTAACCCTAACCCGAATCCTAACCCTGACCCTCACCCGAAGCCTTAACCTCACCATTGCCCTAATCTTAACCAGGAAACAAAGACTAACTCGTGCCCTCACACGTACACTAACACTAAACCGCAGCGGTACCCTAACCTGTACTCTAATCCCTCTCCATTCCCTAACCCTAACCCTCACCTGAAACCTAACCATGACACTCACCCGAAACTTTACCCTCACCCGTCTCCTAATTTTAACCAGTACATCAACCCTAACCCATGCCCTCTAACGTACACTAACCCTAAGCCATTGCCGTACCATAACCTGTACCCTAATCAATCCCCATTCCCTAACCCTAACCCTAACCGTAACCCTTAACGCGACCCTCTTCCGAGGCCTTACCCTCACCCGTGCCCTAATCGTAAGCAGTACACTAACACTAACTAGTGACCTAACACGTACGTTAAACCTTAAGCGTTGTGGTACGCTAAACTGTGCCCTAATATCTCCCCATTCCCTAACTCTAAACCTAACCCGAATTCTATCCCTGACCCTCACCCGAAACCTTACCCTCACCCGTGCCCTAATCTTAACGAGGACACCAACACTAACTCGTGCCCTCACACGTACGCTAACCGTTAATCGTTGTCGTACCCTAAACTGTACCCTAATCACTCCCCATTCCCTAACCCTAACCCTAACCCCAATCCTAACCCTGACCCTCACCTGAAACCTTACCCTCACCCGTGCCCTAATCTTAACCAGGACACTAACACTAACCCTTGCCCTCACACGAACGCTAACCCTTAAGCACTATCGTACCCTAAGCTGTACCCTAATCCCTCTGCATTCCTTAACCCTAACCCTAACACGAATCCTAACCCTGACCCTCACCCGAAGCCTTATCCTCACCCGTTCCCTAATCTTAACCAGGACACTAACACTAACCCTTGCCCTCACACGAACGCTAATCCTTAAGCGCTGTCGTACCCTAAGCTGTACCCTAAACCCTCTGCATTCCTGAACCCTAACCCTAACACGAATCCTAACCCTGACCCTCACCCGAAGCCTTACCCTCACCCGTGCCCTAATCTTAACGAGGACACCAACAATAACTTGTGCCCTCACACGTATGCTAAACCTTAAGCGTTGTCGTACCCTAAATTGTACCCTAATCCCTCCCCATTCCTTAACCCTAACCCTAACCCCATCCCTAAACCTGACCCACTTCCGATGCCCTACCCTAACCAAAGCCCTAAACGTAACCAGTACAAAAACACTAACTCATGCCCTCAAACGTACATTAACCCTTAAGCATTGTCGTACCCTATCCTGTACCCTAATCCCTCCCCATTCCCTAACCCTAACCCTAACCGAAACCCTGAACGTGACCCTTTTCCGAGGCCTTACCCTCATCGGTGCCCTTGTCTTAACCAGTACACCAACACGAACTCGTGTCCTCACACTTAGGCTAACCGTTAAGCATTGTCGTACCCTAACTTGTACACTAATCCCTCTCCATTCCCTAACCCTAACCCTAACCCGAATCCTAACCCTGACCCTCACCCGAAGCTTTAACCTCACCATTGCCCTAATCTTAACCAGGAAACAAAGACTAACTCGTGCCCTCACACGTACACTAACACTAAACTGCAGCGGTACCCTAACCTGTACTCTAATCCCTCTCCATTCCCTAACCCTAACCCTCACCTGAAACCTAACCATGACACTGACCCGAAACCTTACCCTCACCCGTCTACTAATTTTAACCAGTACATCAACACTAACCCATGCCCTCTAACGTACGCTAACCCTAAGCCATTGCCGTACCATAACCTGTACCCTAATCAATCCCCATTCCCTAACCCTAACCCTAACCGTAACCCTTAACGTGACCCTCTTCCGAGGCCTTACCCTCACCCGTGCCCTAATCGTAAGCAGTACACTAACACTAACTAGTGACCTCACACGTACGTTAAACCTTAAGCGTTGTGGTACGCTAAACTGTGCCCTAATATCTCCCCATTCCCTAACCCTAAATCTAACCCGAATTCTATCCCTGGCCCTCACCCGAAACCTTACCCTCACCCTTGCCCTAATCTTAACCAGGACACCAACACTAACTCGTGCCCTCACACGTACGCTAACCGTTAAACGTTGTCGTACCCTAAACTGTACCCTAATCACTCCCCATTCAGTAACCCTAACCCTAACCCCAATCCTAACCCTGACCCTCACCTGAAGCCTTACCCTCACCCGTGCCCTAATCTTAACCAGGACACTAACACTAACCCTTGCCCTCACACGAACGCTAACCCTTAAGCGCTGTCGTACCCTAAGCTGTACCCTAAACCCTCTGCATTCCTTAACCCAAACCCTAACACGAATCCTAACCCTGACCCTCACCCGAAGCCTTACCCTCACCCGTGCCCTAATCTTAACGAGGACACCAACACTAACTTGTGCCCTCACACGTACGCAAAACCTTAAGCGTTGTCGTACCCTAAATTGTACCCTAATCCCTCCCCATTCCTTAACCCTAAACCTAACCCCATCCCTAAACATGACCCACTTCCGATGCCCTACCCTAATCAAAGCCCTAAACTTAACCAGTACAAAAACACTAACTCATGCCCTCAAACGTACGCTAACCCTTAAGCATTGTCGTACCCTATCCTGTACCCTAATCCCTCCCCATTCCCTAACCCTAACCCTAACCGAAACCCTGAACGTGACCCTTTTCCGAGGCCTTACCCTCATCGGTGCCCTTGTCTTAACCAGTACACGAACACGAACTCGTGTCCTCACACTTAGGCTAACCCTTAAGCATTGTCGTACCCTAACTTGTACCCTAATCCCTCTCCATTCCCTAACCCTAACCATAACGCGAATCCTAACCCTGACCCTCACCCGAAGCCTTAACCTCACCATTGCCCTAATCTTAACCAGGAAACAAAGACTAACTCGTGCCCTCACACGTACACTAACACTAAACCGCAGCGGTACCCTAACCTGTACTCTAATCCCTCTCCATTCCCTAACCCTAACCCTCACCTGAAACCTAACCATGACACTCACCCGAAACTTTACCCTCACCCGTCTCTTAATTTTAACCAGTACATCAACACTAACCCATGCCCTCTAACGTACGCTAACCCTAAGCCATTGCCGTACCATAAACTGTACCCTAATTAATCCCCATTCCCTAACCCTAACCCTAACCGTAATCCTTAACGTGACCCTCTTCCGAGGCCTTACCCTCACCCGTGCCCTAATCGTAAGCAGTACACTAACACTAACTAGTGACCTCACACGTACGTTAAACCTTAAGCGTGGTACGCTAAACTGTGCCCTAATATCTCCCCATTCCCTAACCCTAAAGCTAACCCGAATTCTATCCCTGACCCTCACCCGAAACCTTACCCTCACCCGTGCCCTAATCTTAACCAGGACACCAACACTAACTCGTGCCCTCACACGTACGTTAACCGTTAATCATTGTCGTACCCTAAACTGTACCCTAATCACTCCCCATTCCCTAACCCTAACCCTAACCCCAATCCTAACCCTGACCCTCACCTGAAGCCTTACCCTCACCCGTGCCCTAATCTTAACCAGGACACTAACACTAACCCTTGCCCTCACACGAACGCTAACCCTTAAGCACTATCGTACCCTAAGCTCTACCCTAATCCCTCTGCATTCCTTAACCCTAACCCTAACACGAATCCTAACCCTGACCCTCACCCGAAGCCTTATCCTCACCCGTGCCCTAATCTTAACCAGGACACTAACACTAACCCTTGCCCTCACACGAACGCTAACCCTTAAGCGCTGTCGTACCCTAAGCTGTACCCTAAACCCTCTGCATTCCTTAACCCTAACCCTAACACGAATCCTAACCCTGACCCTCACCCGAAGCCTTACCCTCACCCGTGCCCTAATCTTAACGAGGACACCAACACTAACTTGTGCCCTCACACGTACGCTAAACCTTAAGCGTTGTCGTACCCTAAATTGTACCCTAATCCCTCCCCATTCCTTAACCCTAACCCTAACCCCATCCCTAAACCTGACCCACTTCCGATGCCCTACCCTAACCAAAGCCCTAAACTTAACCAGTACAAAAACACTAACTCATGCCCTCAAACGTACGCTAACCCTTAAGCATTGTCGTACCCTATCCTGTACCCTAATCCCTCCCCATTCCCTAACCCTAACGCTAACCGAAACCCTGAACGTGACCCTTTTCCGAGGCCTTACCCTCATCGGTGCCCTTGTCTTAACCATACACCAACACGAACTCGTGTCCTCACACTTAGGCTAACCCTTAAACATTGTCGTACCCTAACTTGTACCCTAATCCCTCTCCATTCCCTAACCCTAACCCTAACCCGAATCCTAACCCTGACCCTCACCCGAAGCCTTAACCTCACCATTGCCCTAATCTTAACCAGGAAACAAAGACTAACTCGTGCCCTCACACGTACACTAACACTAAACCGCAGCGGTACCCTAACCTGTACTCTAATCCCTCTCCATTCCCTAACCCTAACCCTCACCTGAAACCTAACCATGACACTCACCCGAAACTTTACCCTCACCCGTCTCCTAATTTTAACCAGTACATCAACACTAACACATGCCCTCTAACGTACGCTAACCCTAAGCCATTGCCGTACCATAACCTGTACCCTAATCAATCCCCATTCCCTAACCCTAACCCTAACCGTAACCCTTAACGTGACCCTCTTCCGAGGCCTTACCCTCACCCGTGCCCTAATCGTAAGCAGTACACTAACACTAACTAGTGACCTCACACGTACGTTAAACCTTAAGCGTTGTGGTACGCTAAACTGTGCCCTAATATCTCCCCATTCCCTAACCCTAAACCTAACCCGAATTCTATCCCTGACCCTCACCCGTGTCCTAATCTTAACCAGGACACCAACACTAATTCGTGCCCTCACACGTACGCTAACCCTTAATCGTTGTCGTACCCTAAACTGTACCCTAATCCCTCCCCATTCCCTAACCCTAACCCTAACCCGAATCCTAACCCTGACCCTCACCTGAAGCCTTACCCTCACCCGTGCCATAATCTTAACCAGGGCACTAACACTAACCCTTGCCCTCACACGAACGCTAACCCTTAAGCACTATCGTACCCTAAGCTGTACCCTAAACCCTTTGCATTCCTTAACCCTAACCCTAACACGAATCCTAACCCTGACCCTCACCCGAAGCCTTACCCTCACCCGTGACCTAATCTTAACCAGGAAACCAACACTAACTCGTGCCCTCACACGTACGCTAAACCTTAAGCGTTGTCGTACCCTAAATTGTACTCTAATCCCTCCCGATTCCTTAACTCTAACCCTAACCCCAACCCTAAACCTGACCCACTTCCGATGCCCTAGCCTAACCAATGCCCTAATCTTAACCAATACACAGACAATAACTCATGCCCTCAAACATACGCTAACCCTTAAGCATTGTCGTACCCTATCCTGTACACTAATCCCTCCCCATTCCCTAACCCTAACCCTAAGCGAAACCCTGAACGTGACCCTTTTCCGAGGCCTGACCCTCATCGTTGCCCTTGTCTTAACCAGTACACCAACACTAACTCATACCCTCACACTTACGCTAACCCTTAAGCATTGTCGTACCCTAACCTGTACCCTAATCCCTCTCCATTCCCTAACCCTAACCCTCACCTGAAACCTAACCATGACACTCACCCGAAACTTTACCCTCACCCGTGTCCTAATTTTAACCAGTACATCAACACTAACCCATGCCCTCTAACGTACGCTAACCCTAAGCCATCGCCGTACCATAACCTGTACCCTAATCAATCCCCATTCCCTAAACCTAACCCTAACCCTAACCCTTAACGTGACCCTCTTCCGAGGCCTTACCCTCACCCGTGCCCTAATCATAACCAGTACACTAACACTAACTAGTGACCTCACACGTCCGCTAAACCTTAAGCGTTGTGGTACGCTAAACTCTGCCCTAATATCTCCCCTTTCCCTAACCCTAACCCTCACCCGAATTCTATCCCTGAACCTCACCCGAAACCTTACCCTCACCCGTGCCCTAATCTTAACCAGGACACCAACACTCACTCGTGACCTCACACATACGCTAACCCTTAATCGTTTTCGCACCCTAAACTGTACCCTAATCCCTCCTCATTCCCTAACCCTAACTCTAACCCGAATCCTAACCCTGACCCTCACCTGAAACCTTACCCTCACCCGTGCGCTAATCTTAACCAGTACACTAACACTAACCCTTGCCCTCACACGAACGCTAACCCTTAAGCACTATCGTACCCTAAGCTGTACCCTAATCGCTCTGCATTCCTTAACCCTAAACCTAACACGAATCCTAACCCTGACCCTCACCCGAAGCCTTACCCTCTCCCGTGCCCTAATCTTAACCAGGACACCAACACTAAATCGTGCCCTCACATTTACGCTCACCCTTAAGCATTGTCGTACACTAACCTGTACCCTAATCCCTCGCCATTCCCTAACCCTAACCCTAACCCGAATCCTAACCCTGACCCTCAACCGAAGCCTTACCCTCACCCGTGCCCTAATCTTAACCAGGACACCAAGACTAATTCGTGCCCTCACACGTACGCTAACACTAAACCGCAGCGGTACCCTAACCCTAACCCTAATCCCTCTCCATTCCCTAACCCTAACCCTAACCTGAAACCTAACCATGACACTCACCCGAAACTTTACCCTCACCCGTGTCTAAATTTTAACCAGTACATCAACACTAACCATTGCCCTGTAACGTACGCTAACCCTAAGCCATTGCTATATCATAACCTGTACCCTAATCAATCCCCATTACCTAACACTAACCCTAACCCTAACCCTTAATGTGACCCTCTTCCGAAGCCTTACTCTCACCCGTGCCCTTATCGTAACCAGTACACTAACACTAACTAGTGACCTCACACGTACGCTAAACCTTAAGCGTTGTGGTACCCTAAACAGTGCCCTAATATCTCCCCATTCCCTAACCCTAACCCTAACCCGAATTCTATCCCTGACACTCACCCGAAACCTTACCCTCACCCATGCCCTAATCTTAACCAGGACACCAACACTAACTCGTGCCCTCACACGTACGCTAAACCTTAAGCGTTGTCGTACCCTTAATAGTACCCTAATCCCTCCCCATTCCTTAACCCTAACCCTAACCCCATCCCTAAACCTGACCCACTTCCGATGCCCTACCCTAACCAAAGCCCTAATCTTAACCAGTACAAAAACACTAACTCATGCCCTCAAACGTACGCTAACCCTTAAGCATTGTCGTACCCTATCCTGTACCCTAATCCCTCCCCATTCCCTAACCCTAACCCTAACCGAAACCCTGAACGTGACCCTTTTCCGAGGCCTTACCCTCATCGGTGCCCTTGTCTTAACCAGTACACCAACACGAACTCGTGTCCTCACACTTAGGCTAACCCTTAAGCATTGTCGTACCCTAACTTGTACCCTAATCCCTCTCCATTCCCTAACCCTAACCCTAACCCGAATCCTAACCCTGACCCTCACCCGAAACCTTAACCTCACCATTGCCCTAATCTTAACCAGGAAACAAAGACTAACTCGTGCCCTCACACGTACACTAACACTAAACCGCAGCGGTACCCTAACCTGTACTCTAATCCCTCTCCATTCCCTAACCCTAACCCTCACCTGAAACCTAACCATGACACTCACCCGAAACTTTACCCTCACCCGTCTCCTAATTTTAACCAGTACATCAACACTAACCCATGCCTTCTAACGTACGCTAACCCTAAGCCATTGCCGTACCATAACCTGTACCCTAATCAATCCCCATTCCCTAACCCTAACCCTAACCGTAACCCTTAACTTGACCCTCTTCCGAGGCCTTACCCTCACCCGTGCCCTAATCGTAAGCAGTACACTACCACTAACTAGTGACCTCACACGTACGTTAAACCTTAAGCGTTGTGGTACGCTAAACTGTGCCCTAATATTTCCCCATTCCGTAACCCTAAACCTAACCCGAATTCTATCCCTGACCCTCACCCGAAACCTTACCCTCACCCGTGCCCTAATCTTAACCAGGACACCAACACTAATTCGTGCCCTCACACGTACGCTAACCCTTAATCGTTGTCGTACCCTAAACTGTACCCTAATCCCTCCCCATTCCCTAACCCTAACCCTAACCCGAATCCTAACCCTGACCCTCACCTGAAGCCTTACCCTCACCCGTGACCTAATCTTAACCAGGAAACCAACACTAACTCGTGCCCTCACACGAACGCTAACCCTTAAGCACTATCGTACCCTAAGCTGTACCCTAAACCCTTTGCATTCCTTAACCCTAACCCTAACACGAATCCTAACCCTGACCCTCACCCGAAGCCTTACCCTCACCCGTGACCTAATCTTAACCAGGAAACCAACACTAACTCGTGCCCTCACACGTACGCTAAACCTTAAGCGTTGTCGTACCCTAAATTGTACTCTAATCCCTCCCGATTCCTTAACCCTAACCCTAACCCCAACCCTAAACCTGACCCACTTCCGATGCCCTAGCCTAACCAATGCCCTAATCTTAACCAATACACAGACAATAACACATGCCCTCAAACATACGCTAACCCTTAAGCATTGTCGTACCCTATCCTGTACACTAATCCCTCCCCATTCCCTAACCCTAACCCTAACCGAAACCCTGAACGTGACCCTTTTCCGAGGCCTTACCCTCATCGGTGCCCTTGTCTTAACCAGTACACCAACACTAACTCGTGCCCTCACACGTACGCTAACCCTTAAGCATTGTCGTACCCTAACCTGTACCCTAATCCGTCTCCATTCCCTAACCCTAACCCTAACCCGAATCCTAACCCTGACCCTCACCCGAAGCCTTACCCTCACCCGTGCCCTAATCTTAACCAGGACAACAAGACTAACTCGTGCCCTCACACGTACGCTAACACTAAACCGCAGTGGTACCCTAACCTGTACCCTAATCCCTCTCCATTCCCTAACCCTAACCCTAACCTGAAACCTAACCATGACACTCACGCGAAACTTTACCCTCACCCCTGTCCTAATTTTAACCAGTACATCAACACTAACCCATGCCCTCTAACGTACGCTAACCCTAAGCCATTGCCGTACCCTAACCTGTACCCATATCAATCCCCATTCCCTAACCCTAACGCTAGCCCTAACCCTTAACGTGACACTCTTCCGAGGCCTTACCCTCACCCGTGCCCTAATCGTAAGCAGTACACTAAACCTAACTAGTGACCTCACACGTACGCTAAACCTTAAACATTGTGGTACCCTAAACTGTGCCCTAATATCACCCCATTCCCTAACCCTAACCCTAACCCGAATTCTATCCCTGACCCTCACCCGAAACCTTACCCTCACCAATACCTAATGTTAACCAGGACAACCACACTAACTCGGGCCCTCACACGTACGCTAACCCTTAAGCATTGTCGTACGCTAAGGTGTACCCTATTCACTCTCCATTCCCTAACCCTAACCCTATCCCGAATCCTATCCCTGACCCTCACCCGAAGCCTTACCCTCACCCATGCCCTAATTTTAACCAGGACACCAACACTAACTCGTGCCCTCACACGTACGCCCACCCTTAATCGTTGTCGTACCCTAAACTGTACCTTAATCCCTCCCCATTCCCTAACCCTAACCCTAACCCGAATCCTAACCCTGACCCTCACCTGAAGCCTTACCCTCACCCGTGCCTCAATCTTAACCAGGACACTAACACTAACCCTTGCCCTCACACGAACGCTAACCCTTAAGCACTGTCCTACCCTAAGCTGTACCCTAATCCCTCTGCATTCCTTAACCCTAACCCTAACACGAATCCTAACCCTGACCCTCACCCGAAGCCTTACCCTCACCCGTGCCCTAATCTTAACCAGGACACCAACACTAACTCGTGCCCTCACACGTACGCTAAACCTTAAGCGTTGTCGTACCCTAAATTGTACCCTAATCCTTCCCCATTCCTTAACCCTAACCCTAACTCCATCTCTAAACCTGACCCACGTCCGATACCCTACCCTAACCATTGCCCTAATCTTAACCAGTACACAAACACTAACTCAGGCCCTCAAACGTACGTTAACCCTTAAGCATTGTCGTACCCTATCCTGTACCCTAATCCCTCCCCATTCCCTAACCCTAACCATAAGCGAAAACCTGAACGTGACACTTTGCCGAGGCCTTACCCTCATCGGTGCCCTTGTCTTAACCAGTACACCAACACTAACTCGTGCCCTCACACTTACGCTAACCCTTAAGCATTGTCGTACCCTAACCTGTACCCTAATCCCTCTCCATTCCCTAACCCTAACCCTAACCTGAAACCTAACCATGACACTCACCCGAAACTTTACCCTCACCCGTGTCCTAATTTTAACCAGTACATCAACACTAACCCATGCCCTCTAACGTATGCTAACCCTAAGGCATTGCCGTACACTAACCTGTACCCTAATCAATCCCCATTCCCTAACCCTAACCCAAACCCTAACCCTTAACGTGACCCTCTTCCGAGGCCTTACCCTCAACCGTGCCCTAATCGTAAGCAGTACACTAACACTAACTAGTGACCTCACACGTACGCTAAACCTTAAGCGTTGTGGTCCCCTAAACTGTGCCCTAATATCTCCCAATTCCCCAACCCTAACCCTAACTCAAATTCTATCCCTGACCCTCACCCGAAACCTTACCCTCACCCGTGCACTAATCTTAACCAGGACACCAACACTAACTCGTGCCCGCACACGTACGCCCACCCTTAATCGTTGTCGTACCCTAAACTGTACCCTAATCCCTCCCCATTCCCTAACCCTAACCCTAACCCGAATCCTAACCCTGACCCTAACCTGAAGCCTTACCCTCACCCGTGCCCTAATCTTAACCAGGACACTAACACTAACCCTTGCCCTCACACGAACGCTAACCCTTAAGCACTGTCGTACCATAAGCTGTACCCTAATCCCTCTGCATTCCTTAACCCTAACCCTAACACGAATCCTAACCCTGACCCTCACCCGAAGCCTTACCCTCACCCGTGCCCTAATCTTAAGCAGGACACCAACACTAACTCGTGCCCTCAAACGTACGCTAACACTAAACCACAGCGGTACCCTAACATGTACCCTAATCCCTCTCCATTCCCTAACCCTAACCCTAACCTGAAACCTAACCATGACACTCACCCGAAACTTTACCCTCACCCGTGTCCTAATTTTAACCAGTACATCAACACTAACCCATGCCCTCTAACGTACGCTAACCCTAAGCCATTGCCGTACCCTAACCTGTACCCTAATAATTCCCCATTCCCTAACCCTAACCCTAACCCTAACCCTTAACGTGACCCTCTTCCGAGGCCTTACCCTCACCCGTGCCCTAATCCTAAGCAGTACACTAACACTAACTAGTGACCTCACAGGTACGCTAAACCTTAAGCGTTGTGGTACCCTAAACTGTGTCCTAATATCTCCCCATTCCCTAATCCTAACCCTAACCCGAATCCTAACACTGACCTTCACCTGAAGCCTTACCCTCAACCGTGCCCTAATCTTAACCAGGACACTAACACTAACCCTTGCCCTCACACGAAAGCTAACCCTTAAGTACTGTCGTACACTAAGCTGCACCCTAATCCCTCTGCATTCCTTAACCCTAACCCTAACACGAATCCTAACCCTGACCCTCACCCGAAGCCTTACCCTCACCCGTGCCCTAATCTTAACCAGGACACCAACACTAACTCGTGCCCTCACACGTACGCTAAACCTTAATCGTTGTCGTACCCTAAATTGTAACCTAATCCCTCCCCATTCCTTAACCCTAACACTAACCCCATCCCTAAACCTGACCCACTTCCGATGGCCTACCCTAACCAATGCCCTAATCTTAACCAGTAAACAAACACTAACTTATGCCCTCAAACGTAGTCTAAACCTTAAGCATTGTCGTACCCTATCCTGTACCCTAATCCCTCCCCATTCCCTAACCCTAACCCTAAGCGAAACCCTGAACGTGACCCTTTTCCGAGGCCTTACCCTCATCGGTGCCCTTGTCTTAACCAGTACACCAACACTAACTCGTGCCCTCACACTTACGCTAACCCTTAGGAATTGTCGTACCCTAAACAGTACCCTAATCCCTCTCCATTCCCTAACCCTAACCCTAACCCGAATCCTAAACCTGACCCTCACAAGAAGCCTTACCCTCACCCGTGCCCTAATCTTAACCAAGACACCAAGACTAACTCGTGCCCTCACAGGTACGCTAACACTAAACCGCAGCGGTAACCTAACCTGTACCCTAATCCCTCTCCATTCCCTAACCCTAACCCTAACCTAAAACCTAACCATGACACTCACCCGAAACTTTACCCTCAGCCGTGTCCTAATTTTAACCAGTACATCAACACTAACCCATGCCCTCTAACGTACGCTAACCCTAAGCCATTGCCGTACCCTAACCTGTACCCTAATCAATCCCCATTCCCTAACCCTAACCCTAACCCTAACCCTTAACGTGACCCTCTTCCGAGGCCTTACCCTCACCCGTGCCCTAATCGTAAGCAGTACACTAACACTAACTAGTGACCTCACACGTACGCTAAACCTTAAGCGTTGTGTTCCGCTAAACTGTGCCCTAATATCTCCCCATTCCCTAACCCTAACCCTAACCCGAATTCTATCCCTGACCCTCACCCGAAACCTTACCCTCACCCGTGCCCTAATCTTAACCAGGACACCAACACTAACTCGTGCCCTCACACGTACGCCCACCCTTAATCGTTGTCGTACCCTAAACTGTACCCTAATCCCTCCCCATTGCCTAACCCTAACCCTAACCCGAATCCTAACCCTGACCCTCACCTGAAGCCTTACCCTCACCCGTGCCCTAATCTTAACCAGGACACTAACACTAACCCTTGTCCTCACACGAGCGCTAACCATTAAGAACTGTCCTACCCTAAGCTGTACCCTAATCCTTCTGCATTCCTTAACCCTAACCCTAACACGAATCCTAACCCTGACCCTCACCCGAAGCCTTATCCTCACCCGTGCCCTAATCTTAACCAGGACACCAACACTAACTCGTGCCCTCACAAGTACGCTAAACCTTAAGCGTTGTCGTACCCTAAATTGTACCCTAATCCCTCCCCATTCCTTAACACTAAGCCTAACCCCATCCCTAAACCTGACCCACGTCTGATGCCCTACCCTAACCAATGCTCTAATCTTAACCAGTACACAAACACTAACTCATGCCCTCAAACGTATGTTAACCCTTAAGCATTGTCGTACCCTATCCTGTACCCTAATCCCTCCCCATTCCCTAACCCTAACCCTAAGCGAAACCCTGAACGTGACCCTTTTCCGAGGATTACCCTCATCGGTGCCCTTGTCTTAACCAGTACACCAACACTAACTCGTGCCCTCACACGTACGCTAACCCTTAAGCATTGTCGTACCCTAACCTGTACCCTAATCCGTCTCCATTCCCTAACCCTAACCCTAACCCGAATCCTAACCCTGACCCTCAACCGAAGCCTTACCCTCACCAGTGCCCTAATCTTAACCAGGACACCAAGACTAACTCGTGCCCTCACACGTACGCTAACACTGAACCGCAGCGGTACCCTAACCTCTACCCTAATCCCTCTCCATTCCCTAACCCTAACCCTAACCTGAAACCTAACCATGACACTCACGCGAAACTTTACCCTCACCCCTGTCCTAATTTTAACCAGTACATCAACACTAACCCATGCCCTCTAACCTACGCTAACCCTAAGCCATTGCCGTACCCTAACCTGTACCCATATCAATCCCCATTCCCTAACCCTAACGCTAGCCCTAACCCTTAACGTGACACTCTTCCGAGGCCTTACCCTCACCCGTGCCCTAATCGTAAGCAGTACACTAAACCTAACTAGTTACCTCACACGTACGCTAAACCTTAAGCGTTGTGGTACCCTAAACTGTGCCCTAATATCACCCCATTCCCTAACACTAACCCTAACCCGAATTCTATCCCTGACCCTCACCCGAAACCTTACCCTCACCAATACCTAATGTTAACCAGGACAACCACACTAAGTCGGGCCCTCACACGTACGCTAACCCTTAAGCCTTGTCGTACGCTAAGGTGTACCCTATTCACTCTCCATTCCCTAACCCTAACCCTATCCCGAATCCTAACCCTGACCCTCACCTGAAGCCTTACCCTCACCCATGCCCTAATCTTAACCAGGACACCAACACTAACTCGTGCCCTCACACGTACGCCCACCCTTAATCGTTGTCGTACCCTAAACTGTACCCTAATCCCTCCCCATTCCCTAACCCGAACCCTAACCCGAATCCTAACCCTGACCCTCACCTGAAGCCTTACCCTCACCCGTGCCTCAATCTTAACCAGGACACTAACACTAACCCTTGCTCTCACACGAACGCTAAACCTTAAGCACTATCGTACCGTAAGCTGTACCCTAATCCCTCTGCATTCCTTAACCCTAACCCTAACACGAATCCTAACCCTGACCCTCACCCGAAGCCTTACCCTCACCCGTGCCCTAATCTTAACCACGACACTAACACTAACCCTTGCCCTCACACGAACGCTAAACCTTAAGCGTTGTCGTACCCTAAATTGTACCCTAATCCCTCCCCATTCCTTAACACTAACCCTAACCCCATCCCAAAACCTGACCCACTTCCTATGCGCTACCCTAACCAATGCCCTAATTTTAACCAGTACACAAACTCTAACTCATGCCCTCAAAAGTACGCTAACACTTAAGCATTGTCGTACCCTATCCTGTACCCTAATCCCTCCCCATTCCCTAACCCTAACCCTAAGCGAAACCCTGAACGTGACCCTTTTCTGAGGCCTTACCCTCATCGGTGCCCTTATCTTAACCAGTACACCAACACTAATTCGTGCCCTCCCACTTACGCTAAACCTTAAGCATTGTCGTACCCTAAACTGTACCCTAATCCCTCTCCATGCCGTAACCCTAACCCTAACTCGAATCCTAACCCTGACCCTCACCCGAAACCTTACCCTCACCCGTGCCCTAATCTTAACCAGGACACCAAGACTAACTCGTGCCCTCACACGTACGCTAACACTAAACCGCAGCGGTACCCTAACCTGTACCCTAATCCCTCTCCATTCCCTAACCCTAACCCTAACCTGAAACCTAGCCACGAGACTCAGCCGAAACTTTACCCTCACCCGTGTCCTAATTTTAACCAGTACATCAACACTAACCCATACCCTCTAACGTACGCTAACCCTAAGCCATTGCCGTACCCTAATCTGTACCCTAATCAATCCCCATTCCCTAACCCTAACCCTAACCCTAACCCTTAACGTGACCCTCTTCCGAGGCCTTACCCTCACCCGTGCCCTAATCGAAAGTAGTACACTAACACTAACTAGTGACCTCACACGTACGCTAAACCTTAAGCGTTGTGGTACCCTAAACTGTGCCCTAATATCTCCCCATTCCCTAACCCTAACCCTAACCCGAATTCTATCCCTGGCCCTCACCCGAAACCTTACCCTCACCCGTGCCCTTATCTTAACCAGGACACCAACACTAACTCGTTCCCTCACAAGTACGCTAACCCTTAATCGTTGTCGTACCCTAAACTGTACCCTAATCCCTCCCCATTCCCTAACCCTAACCCGAATCCTAACCCTGACCCTCACCTGAAGCCTTACCCTCACCCGTGCCCTAATCTGAACCAGGACACTAAAACTAACTCTTGCTCTCACACGAACGCTAACCCTTAAGCACTATCGTACCGTAAGCTGTACCCTAATCCCTCTGCATTCCTTAACCCAAACCCTAACACGAATCCTAACCCTGACCCTCACCCGAAGCCTTACCCTCACCCGTGCCCTAATTTTAACCAGGACACTAACACTAACTCTTGCCCTAACACGAACGCTAACCCTTAAGCGCTGTCGTACCCTAAGCTGTACCCTAATCCCTCTGCATTCCTTAACCCTAACCCTAACACGAATCCTAACCCTGACCCTCACCCGAAGCCTTACCCTCACCCGTGCCCTAATCTTAACCAGGAAACCAACACTAACTCGTGCCCTCACACGTACGCTAAACCTTAAGCGTTGTCGTACCCTAAATTGTAACCTAATCCCTCCCCATTCCTTAACCCTAACCCTAACCCCATCCCTAAACCTGACCCACTTCCGATGCCCTACCCTAACCAATGCCCTTATCTTAACCAGTACACAAACACTAACTCATGCCCTCAAACGTATGCTAACCCTTAAGCTTTGTCGTACCCTATCCTGTACCCTAAATCCTCCCCATTCCCTAACCCTAACCCTAAGCGAAACCCTGAACGTGACCCTTTTCCGAGGCCTTACCCTCATCGGTGCCCTTGTCTTAACCAGTACACCAACACTAACTCATGCCCTCACACTTACACTAACCCTTAGGCATTGTCGTACCCTAACCAGTACCCTAATCCCTCTCCATTCCCTAAACCTAACCCTAACCGGAATCCTAACCCTGACCTTCACCCGAAACCTTACCCTCACCCGTGCCCTAATCTTAACCAGGACACCAAGACTAACTCGTGCCCTCACACGTACGCTAACACTAAACCGCAGCGGTACCCTAACCTGTACCCTAATCCCTCTCCATTCCCTAACCCTAACCCTAACCTGAAACCTAACCATGACACTCACCCGAAACTTTACCCTCAACCGTTTCCTAATTTTAACCAGTACATCAACACTAACCCATGCCCTCTAACGTACGCTAACCCTAAGCCATTGCCGTACCCTAACCTGTACCCTAATCAATCCCCATTCCCTAACCCTAACCCTAACCCTTAACGTGACCCTCTTCCGATGCCTTACCCTCACCCGTGCCCTAATCGTAAGCAGTACACTAACACTAACTAGTGACCTCACATGTATGCTAAACCTTAAGAGTTGTGGTACCCTAAACTGTGCCCTAATATCTCCCCATTCCCTAACCCTAACCCTAACCCGAATTCTATCCCTGACCCTCACCCGTAACCTTACCCTCACCCGTGCCCTAATCTTAAACAGGACACTAACACTAACCCTTGCCCTCACACGAACGCTAACCCTTAAGCACTGTCGTACCCGAAGTTGTACCGTAATCCCTCTGCATTCCTTAACCCTAACCCTAACACGAATCCTAACCCTGACCCTCACCCGAAGCCTTACCCTCACCCGTCCACTAATCTTAACCAGGACACCAACACTAACTCGTGCCCACACACGTACGCTAAACCTTAAGCGTTGTCGAACCCTAAATTGTACCCTAATCCCTCCCCATTCCTTAAGCCTAACCCTAACCCCATCCCTAAACCTGACCCACTTCCGATGCCCTACCCTAACCAATGCCCTAATCTTAACCAGTACACAAACTCTAACTCATGCCCTCAAAAGTCCGCTAACCCTTAAGCATTGTCGTACCCTATCCTGTACCCTAATCCCTCCCCATTCCCTAACCCTAACCCTAAGCGAAACCCTGAACGTGACCCTTTTCCGAGGCCTTACCCTCATCGGTGCCCTTGTCTTAACCAGTACACCAACACTAACTCGTGCCCTCACACTTACGCTAACCCTTAAGCATTGTCGTACCCTAACCTGTACCCTAATCCCTCTCCATTCCCTAACCCTAACCCTAACCCGAATCCTAACCCTGACCCTCACCCGAAACCTTACCCTCACCCGTGCCCTAATCTTAACCAGGACACCAAGACTAACTCGTGCCCTCACACGTACGCTAACACTAAACCACAGCGGTACCCTAACCTGTACCCTAATACCTCTCCATTCCCTAACCCTAACCCTAACCTGAAACCTAACCATGACACTCACCCGAACCTTTACCCTCACCCGTGTCCTAATTTTAACCAGTACATCAACACTAACCCATGCCTTCTAACGTACGCTAACCCTAAGCCATTGCCTTACCCTAACCTGTACCCTAATCAATCCCCATTCCCTAACCCTAAGCCTAACCCTAACACTTAACGTGACCCTCTTCCGAGGCCTTACACTCACCCGTGCCCTAATCGTAAGCAGTACACTAACACTAACTAGTGACCTCACACGTACGCTAAACCTTAAGCGTTGTGGTACCCTAAACTGTGCCCTAATATCTCCCCATTCCCTAACCCTAACCCTAACCCGAATTCTATCCCTGGCCCTCACCCGAAACCTTACCCTCACCCGTGCCCTTATCTTAACCAGGACACCAACACTAACTCGTTCCCTCACAAGTACGCTAACCCTTAATCGTTGTCGTACCCTAAACTGTACCCTAATCCCTCCCCATTCCCTAACCCTAACCCGAATCCTAACCCTGACCCTCACCTGAAGCCTTACCCTCACCCGTGCCCTAATCTGAACCAGGACACTAAAACTAACTCTTGCTCTCACACGAACGCTAACCCTTAAGCACTATCGTACCGTAAGCTGTACCCTAATCCCTCTGCATTCCTTAACCCAAACCCTAACACGAATCCTAACCCTGACCCTCACCCGAAGCCTTACCCTCACCCGTGCCCTAATTTTAACCAGGACACTAACACTAACTCTTGCCCTAACACGAACGCTAACCCTTAAGCGCTGTCGTACCCTAAGCTGTACCCTAATCCCTCTGCATTCCTTAACCCTAACCCTAACACGAATCCTAACCCTGACCCTCACCCGAAGCCTTACCCTCACCCGTGCCCTAATCTTAACCAGGAAACCAACACTAACTCGTGCCCTCACACGTACGCTAAACCTTAAGCGTTGTCGTACCCTAAATTGTAACCTAATCCCTCCCCATTCCTTAACCCTAACCCTAACCCCATCCCTAAACCTGACCCACTTCCGATGCCCTACCCTAACCAATGCCCTTATCTTAACCAGTACACAAACACTAACTCATGCCCTCAAACGTATGCTAACCCTTAAGCTTTGTCGTACCCTATCCTGTACCCTAAATCCTCCCCATTCCCTAACCCTAACCCTAAGCGAAACCCTGAACGTGACCCTTTTCCGAGGCCTTACCCTCATCGGTGCCCTTGTCTTAACCAGTACACCAACACTAACTCATGCCCTCACACTTACACTAACCCTTAGGCATTGTCGTACCCTAACCAGTACCCTAATCCCTCTCCATTCCCTAAACCTAACCCTAACCGGAATCCTAACCCTGACCTTCACCCGAAACCTTACCCTCACCCGTGCCCTAATCTTAACCAGGACACCAAGACTAACTCGTGCCCTCACACGTACGCTAACACTAAACCGCAGCGGTACCCTAACCTGTACCCTAATCCCTCTCCATTCCCTAACCCTAACCCTAACCTGAAACCTAACCATGACACTCACCCGAAACTTTACCCTCAACCGTTTCCTAATTTTAACCAGTACATCAACACTAACCCATGCCCTCTAACGTACGCTAACCCTAAGCCATTGCCGTACCCTAACCTGTACCCTAATCAATCCCCATTCCCTAACCCTAACCCTAACCCTTAACGTGACCCTCTTCCGATGCCTTACCCTCACCCGTGCCCTAATCGTAAGCAGTACACTAACACTAACTAGTGACCTCACATGTATGCTAAACCTTAAGAGTTGTGGTACCCTAAACTGTGCCCTAATATCTCCCCATTCCCTAACCCTAACCCTAACCCGAATTCTATCCCTGACCCTCACCCGTAACCTTACCCTCACCCGTGCCCTAATCTTAAACAGGACACTAACACTAACCCTTGCCCTCACACGAACGCTAACCCTTAAGCACTGTCGTACCCGAAGTTGTACCGTAATCCCTCTGCATTCCTTAACCCTAACCCTAACACGAATCCTAACCCTGACCCTCACCCGAAGCCTTACCCTCACCCGTCCACTAATCTTAACCAGGACACCAACACTAACTCGTGCCCACACACGTACGCTAAACCTTAAGCGTTGTCGAACCCTAAATTGTACCCTAATCCCTCCCCATTCCTTAAGCCTAACCCTAACCCCATCCCTAAACCTGACCCACTTCCGATGCCCTACCCTAACCAATGCCCTAATCTTAACCAGTACACAAACTCTAACTCATGCCCTCAAAAGTCCGCTAACCCTTAAGCATTGTCGTACCCTATCCTGTACCCTAATCCCTCCCCATTCCCTAACCCTAACCCTAAGCGAAACCCTGAACGTGACCCTTTTCCGAGGCCTTACCCTCATCGGTGCCCTTGTCTTAACCAGTACACCAACACTAACTCGTGCCCTCACACTTACGCTAACCCTTAAGCATTGTCGTACCCTAACCTGTACCCTAATCCCTCTCCATTCCCTAACCCTAACCCTAACCCGAATCCTAACCCTGACCCTCACCCGAAACCTTACCCTCACCCGTGCCCTAATCTTAACCAGGACACCAAGACTAACTCGTGCCCTCACACGTACGCTAACACTAAACCACAGCGGTACCCTAACCTGTACCCTAATACCTCTCCATTCCCTAACCCTAACCCTAACCTGAAACCTAACCATGACACTCACCCGAAACTTTACCCTCACCCGTGTCCTAATTTTAACCAGTACATCAACACTAACCCATGCCTTCTAACGTACGCTAACCCTAAGCCATTGCCTTACCCTAACCTGTACCCTAATCAATCCCCATTCCCTAACCCTAAGCCTAACCCTAACACTTAACGTGACCCTCTTCCGAGGCCTTACACTCACCCGTGCCCTAATCGTAAGCAGTACACTAACACTAACTAGTGACCTCACACGTATGCTAAACCTTAAGCGTTGTGGTACCCTAAACTGTGCCCTAATATCTCCCCATTCCCTAAATCTAACCCTAACCCGAATTCTATCCCTGACCATCACCCGAAACCTTACCCGCACCCGTGCCCTAAACTTAACCAGGACACCAACACTAACTCGTGCCCTCACACGTACGCTAACCCTTAATCGTTGTCGTACCCTAAACTGTACCCTAATCCCTCCCCATTCCCTAACCCTAACCCTAACCCGAATCCTAACCCTGACCCTCACCTGAAGCCTTACCCTCACCCGTGCCCTAATCTTAACCAAGACACTAACACTAACCCTTGCCCTCACACGAACGCTAACCCTTAAGCACTGTCGTACCCTAAGCTGTACCCTAATCCCTCTGCATTCCTTAACACTAACCCTAACACGAATCCTAACCCTGACCCTCACCCGAGGCCTTACCCTCACAAGTGCCCTAATCTTAACCAGGACACCAACACTAACTTGTGCACTCACACGTACGCTAACAGTAAACCGCAGCGGTACCCTAACCTGTACCCTAATCCCTCTCCATTCCCTAACCCTAACCCTAACCCGAATCCTAACCCTGACCCTCACCCGAAACCTTACCCTCACCCGTGCCCTAATCTTAACCAGGACACTAACACTAACCCTTGCCCTCACACGAACGCTAACCCTTAAGCACTGTCGTACCCTAAGCTGTACCCTAATCCCTCTGCATTCCTTAACCCGAACCCTAACACGAATCCTAACCCTGACCCTCACCCGAAGCCTTACCCTCACAAGTGCCGTAATCTTAACCAGGACACCAACACTAACTCGTGCACTCACACGTACGCTAACAGTAAACCGCAGCGGTACCCTAACCTGTACCCTAATCCCTCTCCATTCCCTAACCTTAACCCTAACCTGAAACCTAACCATGACACTCACCCGAAACTTTACCATCACCCGTGTCCTAATTTTAACCAGTACATCAACACTAACCCATGCCCTCTAACGTACGCTAACCCTAAGCCATTGCCGTACCCTAACCTGTACCCTAATCAATCCCCATTCCCTAACCCTAACCCTAACCCTAACCCTTAACGTGACCCTCTTCCGAGGCCTTAACCTCCCCCGTGCCCTAATCGTAAGCAGTACACTAGCACTAACTAGTGACCTCACACGTACGCTAAACCTTAAACATTGTGGTACCCTAAACTGTGCCCTAATATCTCCCCTTTCCCTAACCCTAACCCTAACCCGAATCCTAACCCTGACCCTCACCTGAAGCCTTACCCTCACCCGTGCCCTAATCTTAACCAGGACACGAACACTAACCATTGCCCTCACACGAACGCTAACCCTTAAGCACTGTAGTACCCTAAGCTGTACCCTAATCCCTCTGCATTCCTTAACCCTAACCCTAACACGAATCCTAACCCTGACCCTCACCCGAAGCCTTACCCTCACCCGTGCCCTTATCTTAACCAGGACACCAACACTAACTCGTGCCCTCACACGTACGCTAAACCTTAAGCGTTGTTGTACCGTAAATTGTACCCTAATCCCTCCCCATTACTTAACCCTAACCCTAACCCCATCCCTAAACCTGACCCATTTCTGATGCCCTACCCTAACCAATGCCCTAATCTTAACCAGTACACAAACACTAACTCATGCCCTCAAAAGTACGCTAACCCTTAAGCATTGTCGTACCCTATCCTGTACCCTAATCCCTCCCCATTCCCTAACCCTAACCCTAAGCGAAACCCTGAACGTGACCCTTTTCCGAGGCCTTACCCTCATCGGTGCCCTTGTCTTAACCATTACACCAACACTAACTCGTGTCCTCACACTTACGCTAACACTTAAGCATTGTCGTATCTTAACCTGTACCCTAATCCCTCTCCATTCCCTAACCCTAACCCTAACCCGAATCCTAACACTGACCCTCACCTGAAACCTTACCCTCACCCGTGCCCTAATCTTAACCAGGACACCAAGACTAACTCGTGCCCTCAAACGTACGCTAACACTAAACCACAGCGGTACCCTAACCTGTACCCTAATCCCTCTCCATTCCCTAACCCTAACCCTAACCTAAAACCTAACCATGACACTCACCCGAACTTTTACCCTCACCCGTGTCCTAATTTTATCCAGTACATCAACACTAACCCATGCCCTCTAACGTACGCTAACCCTAAGCCATTGCCGTACCCTAACCTGTACCCTAATCAGTCCCCATTCCCTAACCCTAACCCTAACCCTAACCCTTAACGTGACCCTCTTCCGAGGCCTTACCCTCACCCGTGCCCTAATCGTAAGCAGTACACTAACACTAACTAGTGACCTCACACGTATGCTAAACCTTAAGCGTTGTGGTACCCTAATCTGTGCCGTAATATCTCCCCATTCCCTAAATCTAACCCTAACCCGAATTCTATCCCTGACCCTCACCCGAAACCTTAACCTCACCCGTGCCCTAATCTTAACCAGGACACCAACACTAACTCGTGCCCTCACACGTACGCTAACCCTTAATCGTTGTCGTACCCTAAACTGTACCCTAATCCCTCCCCATTCCCTAACCCTAACCCTAACCCGAATCCTAACCCTGACCCTCACCCGAAACCTTACCCTCACCCGTGCCCTAATCTTAACCAGGACACTAACACTAACCCTTGCCCTCACACGAACGCTAACCCTTAAGCACTGTCGTACCCTAAGCTGTACCCTAATCCCTCTGCATTCCTTAACCCGAACCCTAACACGAATCCTAACCCTGACCCTCACCCGAAGCCTTACCCTCACAAGTGCCGTAATCTTAACCAGGACACCAACACTAACTCGTGCACTCACACGTACGCTAACAGTAAACCGCAGCGGTACCCTAACCTGTACCCTAATCCCTCTCCATTCCCTAACCTTAACCCTAACCTGAAACCTAACCATGACACTCACCCGAAACTTTACCATCACCCGTGTCCTAATTTTAACCAGTACATCAACACTAACCCATGCCCTCTAACGTACGCTAACCCTAAGCCATTGCCGTACCCTAACCTGTACCCTAATCAATCCCCATTCCCTAACCCTAACCCTAACCCTAACCCTTAACGTGACCCTCTTCCGAGGCCTTAACCTCCCCCGTGCCCTAATCGTAAGCAGTACACTAGCACTAACTAGTGACCTCACACGTACGCTAAACCTTAAACATTGTGGTACCCTAAACTGTGCCCTAATATCTCCCCTTTCCCTAACCCTAACCCTAACCCGAATCCTAACCCTGACCCTCACCTGAAGCCTTACCCTCACCCGTGCCCTAATCTTAACCAGGACACGAACACTAACCATTGCCCTCACACGAACGCTAACCCTTAAGCACTGTAGTACCCTAAGCTGTACCCTAATCCCTCTGCATTCCTTAACCCTAACCCTAACACGAATCCTAACCCTGACCCTCACCCGAAGCCTTACCCTCACCCGTGCCCTTATCTTAACCAGGACACCAACACTAACTCGTGCCCTCACACGTACGCTAAACCTTAAGCGTTGTTGTACCGTAAATTGTACCCTAATCCCTCCCCATTACTTAACCCTAACCCTAACCCCATCCCTAAACCTGACCCATTTCTGATGCCCTACCCTAACCAATGCCCTAATCTTAACCAGTACACAAACACTAACTCATGCCCTCAAAAGTACGCTAACCCTTAAGCATTGTCGTACCCTATCCTGTACCCTAATCCCTCCCCATTCCCTAACCCTAACCCTAAGCGAAACCCTGAACGTGACCCTTTTCCGAGGCCTTACCCTCATCGGTGCCCTTGTCTTAACCATTACACCAACACTAACTCGTGTCCTCACACTTACGCTAACACTTAAGCATTGTCGTATCTTAACCTGTACCCTAATCCCTCTCCATTCCCTAACCCTAACCCTAACCCGAATCCTAACACTGACCCTCACCTGAAACCTTACCCTCACCCGTGCCCTAATCTTAACCAGGACACCAAGACTAACTCGTGCCCTCAAACGTACGCTAACACTAAACCACAGCGGTACCCTAACCTGTACCCTAATCCCTCTCCATTCCCTAACCCTAACCCTAACCTAAAACCTAACCATGACACTCACCCGAACTTTTACCCTCACCCGTGTCCTAATTTTAACCAGTACATCAACACTAACCCATGCCCTCTAACGTACGCTAACCCTAAGCCATTGCCGTACCCTATCCTGTACCCTAATCCCTCCCCATTCCCTAACCCTAACCATAAGCGAAACCCTGAACATGACCCTTTTCCGAGGCCTTACCCTCATCGGAGCCCTTGTCTTAACCAGTACACCAACACTAACTCGTGCCCTCACACTTACGCTAACCCTTAAGCATTGTCGTATCTTAACCTGTACCCTAATCCCTCTCCATTCCCTAACCCTAACCCTAACCCGAATCCTAACCCTGACCCTCACCTGAAGCCTTACCCTCACCCGTGTCCTAATTTTAACCAGTCCATCAACACTAACCCATGCCCTCTAACGTACGCTAACCCTAAGCCATTGCTGTACCCTAACCTGTACCCTAATCAATCCCCATTCCCTAACCCTAACCCTAACCCTAACCCATAACGTGACCCTCTTCCGAGGCCTTACCCTCACCCGTGCCCTAATCGTAAGCAGTACACTAACACTAACTAGTGACCTCACACGTATGCTAAACCTTAAGCGTTGTGGTACCCTAAACTGTGCCCTAATATCTCCCCATTCCCTAACCCTAACCCTAACCCGAATTCTATCCCTGACCCTCACCCGAAACCTTACCCTCACCCGTGCCCTAATCTTAACCAGGACACCAACACTAATTCGTGCCCTCACACGTACGCTAAACCTTAATCGTTGTCGTACCCTAAACTGTACCCTAATCCCTCCCCATTCCCTAACCCTAACCCTAACCCGAATCCTAACCCTGACCTTCACCTGAAGCCTTACCCTCACCCGTGCCCTAATCTTAACCAGGACACTAACACTAACACTTGCCCTCACACGAACGCTAACCCTTAAGCACTGTCGTACCCTAAGCTGTACCCTAATCCCTCTGCATTACTTAACACTAACCCTAACACGAATCCTAACCCTGACCCTCACCCGAAGCCTTACCCTCACCCGTGCCCTAATCTTAATCAGGACATCAACACTAACTCGTGCCCTCACACGTACGCTAAACCTTAAGCGTTGTCGTACCCTAAATTGTAACCTAATCCCTCCCCATTCCTTAACCCTAACCCTAACCCCATCCCTAAACCTGACCCACTTCCGATGCCCTACCCTAACCAATGCCCTAATCTTAACCAGTACACAAACACTAACTCATGCCCTCAAACGTACGCTAACCCTTAAGCATTGTCGTACCCTCTCCTGTACCCTAATCCCTCCCCATTCCCTAACCCTAAACCTAAGCGAAACCCTGAACGTGACCCTTTTCCGATGCCTTACCCTCATCGGTGCCCTTGTCTTAACCAGTACACCAACACTAAATCGTGCCCTCACACTTACGCTAACCCTTAGGCATTGTCGTACCCTAACCAGTACCCTAATCCCTCTCCATTCCCTAACCCTAACCCTAACCCGAATCCTAACCCTGACCCTCACAAGAAGCCTTACCCTCACCCGTGCCCTAATCTTAAACAGGACACCAAGACTAACTCGTGCCCTCACACGTACGCTAACACTAAACCGCAGTGGTACCCTAACCTGTACCCTAATCCCTCTCCATTCCCTAACCCTAAACCTAACCCGAATCCTAACCCTGACCCTCACCCGAAGCCTTAACCTCACCCGTGCCCTAATCTTAACCAGGACACCAAGACTAAGTCGTGCCCTCACACGTACGCTAACACTAAACAGCAGCGGTACCCTAAACTGTACCCTAATCCCTCTCCATTCCCTAACCCTAACCCTAACCTGAAACCTAACCATGAGACTCAGCCGAAACTTTACCCTCACCCGTGTCCTAATTTTAACCAGTACATCAACACTAACCCATACTCTCTAACGTACGCTAACCCTAAGCCATTGCCGTACCCTAATCTGTACCCTAATCAATCCCCATTCCCTAACCCTAACCCTAACCCTAACCCTTAACGTGACCCTCTTCCGAGGCCTTACCCTCACCCGTGCCCTAATCGTAAGCAGTACACTAACACTAACTAGTGACCTCACACGTACGCTAAACCTTAAGCGTTGTGGTACCCTAAACTGTGCCCTAATATCTCCCCATTCCCTAACCCTAACCCTAACCCGAATTCTATCCCTGGCCCTCACCCGAAACCTTACCCTCACCCGTGACCTAATCTTAACCAGTACACCAACACTAACTCGTGCCCTCACACTTATGCTAACACTTAAGCATTGTCGTACCCTAAACTGTACCCTAATCCCTCTCCATTCCCTAACCCTAACCCTAACCCCAATCCTAACCCTGACCCTCACCCGAAACCTTACCCTCACCCGTGCCCTAATCTTAACCAGGACACCAACACTAACTCGTTCCCTCACAAGTACGCTAACCCTTAATCGTTGTCGTACCCTAAACTGTACCCTAATCCCTCCCCATTCCCTAACCCTAACCCGAATCCTAACCCTGACCCTCACCTGAAGCCTTACCCTCACCCGTGCCCTAATCTGAACCAGGACACTAACACTAACCCTTGCTCTCACACGAACGCTAACCCTTAAGCACTATCGTACCGTAAGCTGTACCCTAATCCCTCTGCATTCCTTAACCCTAACCCTAACACGAATCCTAACCCTGACCCTCACCTGAAGCCTTACCCTCACCCGTGCCCTAATCTTAACCAGGACACTAACACTAACCCTTGCCCTCACACGAACGCTAACACTTAAGCGCTGTCGTACCCTAAGCTGTACCCTAATCCCTCTCCATTCCTTAGCCCTAACCCTAACACGAATCCTAACCCTGACCCTCACCCGAAGCCTTACCCTCACCCGTGCCCTAATCTTAACCAGGACACCAACACTAACTCGTGCCCTCACACGTACGCTAAACCTTAAGCGTTGTCGTACCCTAAATTGTAACCTAATCCCTCCCCATTCCTTAACCCTAAACCTAACCCCATCCCTAAACCTGACCCACTTCCGATGCCCTACCCTAACCAATGCCCTAATCTTAACCAGTACACAAACACTAACTCATGCCCTCAAACGTATGCTAAACCTTAAGCTTTGTCGTACCCTATCCTGTAACCTAATCCCTCCCCATTTCCTAACCCTAACCCTAAGCGAAACCCTGAATGTGACCCTTTTCCGAGGCCTTACCCTCATCGGTGCCCTTGCCTTAACCAGTACACCAACACTAACTCGTGCCCTCACACTTACGCTAACACTTAGGCATTGTCGTACCCTAACCAGTACCCTAATACCTCTCCATTCCCTAACCCTAACCCTAACTCGAATCCTAACCCTTACCCTCACAAGAAGCCTTACCCTCACCCGTGCCCTAATCTTAACCAGGACACCAAGACTAACTCGTGCCCTCACACGTACGCTAACACTAAACCGCAGCGGTACCCTAACCTGTACCCTAATCCCTCTCCATTCCCTAACCCTAACCCTAACCCGAATCCTAACCCTGACCCTCACCCGAAGCCTTAACCTCACCCGTGCCCTAATCTTAACCAGGACACCAAGACTAACTCATGCCCTCACACGTACGCTAACACTAAACCGCAGCGGTACCCTAACCTGTACCCTAATCCCTCTCCATTCCCTAACCCTAACCCTAACCCGAATCCTAACCCTGACCCTCACCCGAAGCCTGAACCTCACCCGTGCCCTAATCTTAACCAGGACACCAAGACTAACTCGTGCCCTCACACTTATGCTAACCCTTAAGCATTGTCGTACCCTAACTTGTACCCTAATCCCTCTCCATTCCCTAACCCTAACCCTAACCCGAATCCTAACCCTGACCCTCACCCAAAGCCTTAACCTCACCATTGCCCTAATCTCAACCAGGAAAGAAAGACTAACTCGTGTCCTCACACGTACACTAACATTAAACCGCAGCGGTACCCTAACCTGTACTCTAATCCCTCTGCATTCCCTAACCCTAACCCTCACCTGAAACCTAACCATGACACTCACCCGAAACTTTACCCTCACCCGTCTCCTAATTTTAACCAGTACATCAACACTAACCCATGCCCTCTAACGTACGCTAAACTTAAGCCATTGCCGTACCATAACCTGTACCCTAATCAATCCCCATTCCCTAACCCTAACCCTAACCGTAACCCTTAACGTGACCCTCTTCCGAGGTCTTACCCTCACCCGTTCCCTAAACGTAAGCAGTACACTAACACTAACTAGTGACCTCACAAGTACGTTAAACCTTAAGCGTTGTGGTACGCTAAACTGTGCCCTAATATCTCCCCATTCCCTAACCCTAACCCTAACCCCAATCCTAACCCTGACCCTCACCTGAAGCCTTACCCTCACCCGTGCCCTAATCATAACCAGGACACTAACACTAACCCTTGCCCTCACACGAACGCTAACCCTTAAGCACTATCGTACCCTAAGCTGTACCCTAATCCCTCTGCATTCCTTAACCCTAACCCTAACACGAATCCTAACCCTGACCCTCACCCGAAGCCTTATCCTCACCCGTGCCCTAATCTTAACCAGGACACTAACACTAACCCTTGCCCTCACACGAACGCTAACCCTTAAGCGCTGTCGTACCCTAAGCTGTACCCTAAACCCTCTGCATTCCTTAACCCTAACCCTAACACGAATCCTAACCCTGACCCTCACCCGAAGCCTTACCCTCACCCGTGCCCTTATCTTAACGAGGACACCAACACTAACTTGTGCCCTCACACGTACGCTAAATCTTAAGCGTTGTCGTACCCTAAATTGTACCCTAATCCCTCCCCATTCCTTAACCCTAACCCTAACCCCATCCCTAAACCTGACCCACTTCCGATGCCCTACCCTAACCAAAGCCCTAAACTTAACCAGTACAAAAACACTAACTCATGCCCTCAAACGTACGCTAACCCTTAAGCATTGTCGTACCCTATCCTGTACCCTAATCCCTCCCCATTCCCTAACCCTAACCCTAACCGAAACCCTGAACGTGACCCTTTTCCGAGGCCTTACCCTCATCGGTGCCCTTGTCTTAACCAGTACACCAACACGAACTCGTGTCCTCACACTTAGGCTAACCCTTAAGCATTGTCGTACCCTAACTTGTACCCTAATCCCTCTCCATTCCCTAACCCTAACCCTAACCCGAATCCTAACCATGACACTCACCCGAACTTTTACCCTCACCCGTGTCCTAATTTTAACCAGTACATCAACACTAACCCATGCCCTCTAACGTACGCTAACCCTAAGCCATTGCCGTACCCTAACCTGTACCCTAATCAATCCCCATTCCCTAACCCTAACCCTAACCCTAACCCTTAACGTGACCCTCTTCCGAGGCCTTACCCTCACCCGTGCCCTAATCGTAAGCAGTACACTAACACTAACTAGTGACCTCACACGTATGCTAAACCTTAAGCGTTGTGGCACCCTAATCTGTGCCCTAATATCTCCCCATTCCCTAAATCTAACCCTAACCCGAATTCTATCCCTGACCCTCACCCGAAACCTTACCCTCACCCGTGCCCTAATCTTAACCAGGACACCAACACTAACTCGTGCCCTCACACGTACGCTAACCCTTAATCGTTGTCGTACCCTAAACTGTACCCTAATCCCTCCCCTTCCCTAACCCTAACCCTAACCCGAATCCTAACCCTGACCCTCACTTGAAGCCTTACCCTCACCCGTGCCCTAATCTTAACCAGGACACTAACACAAACCCTTGCCCTCACACGAACGCTAAACCTTAAGCGTTGTCGTACCCTAAATTGTACCCTAATCCCTCCCCATTCCTTAACCCTAACCCTAACCCCATCCCTAAACCTGACCCACTTCCGATGCCCTACCCTAACCCATGCCCTAATCTTAACCAGTACACAAACTCTAACTCATGCCCTCAAAAGTACGCTAACACTTAAGCATTGTCGTACCCTATCCTGTACCCTAATCCCTCCCCATTCCCTAACCCTAACCCTAAGCGAAACCCTGAACATGACCCTTTTCCGAGGCCTTACCCTCATCGGTGCCCTTGTCTTAACCAGTACACCAACACTAACTCGTGCCCTCACACTTACGCTAACCCTTAAGCATTGTCGTATCTTAACCTGTACCCTAATCCCTCTCCATTCCCTAACCCTAACCCTAACCCGAATCCTAACCCTGACCCTCACCTGAAGCCTTACCCTCACCCGTGTCCTAATTTTAACCAGTCCATCAACACTAACCAATGCCCTCTAACGTACGCTAACCCTAAGCCATTGCTGTACCCTAACCTGTACCCTAATCAATCACCATTCCCTAACCCTAACCCTAACCCTAACCCTTAACGTGACCCTCTTCCGAGGCCTTACCCTCACCCGTGCCCTAATCGTAAGCAGTACACTAACACTAACTAGTGACCTCACACGTATGCTAAACCTTAAGCGTTGTGGTACCCTAAACTGTGCCCTAATATCTCCCCATTCCCTAACCCTAACCCTAACCCGAATTCTATCCCTGACCCTCACCCGAAACCTTACCCTCACCCGTGCCCTAATCTTAACCAGGACACCAACACTAATTCGTGCCCTCACACGTACGCTAAACCTTAATCGTTGTCGTACCCTAAACTGTACCCTAATCCCTCCCCATTCCCTAACCCTAACCCTAACCCGAATCCTAACCCTGACCCTCACCTGAAGCCTTACCCTCACCCGTGCCCTAATCTTATCCAGGACACTAACACTAACACTTGCCCTCACAGGAACGCTAACCCTTAAGCACTGTCGTACCCTAAGCTGTAACCTAATCCCTCTGCATTACTTAACCCTAACCCTAACACGAATCCTAACCCTGACCCTCACCCGAAGCCTTACCCTCACCCGTGCCCTAATCTTAATCAGGACATCAACACTAACTCGTGCCCTCACACGTACGCTAAACCTTAAGCGTTGTCGTACCCTAAATTGTAACCTAATCCCTCCCCATTCCTTAACCCTAACCCTAACCCCATCCCTAAACCTGACCCACTTCCGATGCCCTACCCTAACCAATGCCCTAATCTTAACCAGTACACAAGCACTAACTCATGCCCTCAAACGTACGCTAACCCTTAAGCATTGTCGTACCCTAACTTGTACCCTAATCCTTCTCCATTCCCTAACCCTAACCCTAACCCGAATCCTAACCCTGACCCTCACCCGAAGCCTTAACCTCACCATTGCCCTAATCTTAACCAGGAAACAAAGACTAACTCGTGCCCTCACACGTACACTAACACTAAACCGCAGCGGTACCCTAACGTGTACTCTAATCCCTCTCCATTCCCTAACCCTAACCCTCACCTGAAACCTAACCATGACACTCACCCGAAACTTTACCCTCACCCGTCTCCTAATTTTAACCAGTACATCAACACTAACCCATGCCCTCTAACGTACACTAACCCTAAGCCATTGCCGTACCATAACCTGTACCCTAATCAATCCCCATTCCCTAACCCTAACACTAACCGTAACCCTTAACGTGACCCTCTTCCGAGGCCTTACCCTCACCCGTGCCCTAATCGTAAGCAGTACACTAACACTAACTAGTGACCTCACACGTACGTTAAACCTTAAGCGTTGTGGTACGCTAAACTGTGCCCTAATATCTCCCCATTCCCTAACCCTAAACCTAACCCGAATTCTATCCCTGACCCTCACCCGAAACCTTACCCTCACCCGTGCCCTAATCTTAACCAGGACACCAACACTAACTCGTGCCCTCACACGTACGCTAACCGTTAATCGTTGTCGTACCCTAAACTGTACCCTAATCACTCCCCATTCCCTAACCCTAACCCTAACCCCAATCCTAACCCTGACCCTTACCTGAAACCTTACCCTCACCCGTGCCCTAATCTTAACCAGGACACTAACACTAACCCTTGCCCTCACACGAACGCTAACCATTAAGCACTATCGTACCCTAAGCTGTACCCTAATCCCTCTGCATTCCTTAACCCTAACCCTAACACGAATCCTAACCCTGACCCTCACCCGAAGCCTTATCCTCACCCGTGCCCTAATCTTAACCAGGACACTAACACTAACCCTTGCCCTCACACGAACGCTAATCCTTAAGCGCTGTCGTACCCTAAGCTGTACCCTAAACCCTCTGCATTACTTAACCCTAACCCTAACACGAATCCTAACCCTGACCCTCACCCGAAGCCTTACCCTCACCCGGGCCCTAATCTTAACGAGGACACCAACACTAACTTGTGCCCTCACACGTACGCAAAACCTTAAGCGTTGTCGTACCATAAATTGTACCCTAATCCCTCCCCATTCCTTAACCCTAAACCTAACCCCATCCCTAAACCTGACCCACTTCCGATGCCCTACCCTAACCAAAGCCCTAAACTTAACCAGTACAAAAACACTAACTCATGCCCTCAAACGTACGCTAACCCTTAAGCATTGTCGTACCCTATCCTGTACCCTAATCCCTCCCCATTCCCTAACCCTAACCCTAACCGAAACCCTGAACGTGACCCTTTTCCGAGGCCTTACCCTCATCGGTGCCCTTGTCTTAACCAGTACACGAACACGAACTCGTGTCCTCACACTTAGGCTAACCCTTAAGCATTCTCGTACCCTAACTTGTACCCTAATCCCTCTCCATTCCCTAACCCTAACCCTAACCCGAATCCTAACCCTGACCCTCACCCGAAGCCTTAACCTCACCATTGCCCTAATCTTAACCAGGAAACAAAGACTAACTCGTGCCCTCACACGTACACTAACACTAAACCGCAGCGGTACCCTAACCTGTACTCTAATCCCTCTGCATTCCCTAACCCTAACCCTCACCTGAAACCTAACCATGACACTCACCCGAAACTTTACCCTCACCCGTCTCCTAATTTTAACCAGTACATCAACACTATCCCATGCCCTCTAACGTACGCTAACCCTAAGCCATTGCCGTACCATAAACTGTACCCTAATCAATCCCCATTCCCTAACCCTAACCCTAACCCTAACCCTTAACGTGACCCTCTTCCGAGGCCTTACCCTCACCCGTGCCCTAATCGTAAGCAGTACACTAACACTAACTAGTGACCTCACACGTATGCTAAACCTTAAGCGTTGTGGTACCCTAAACTGTGCCCTAATATCTCCCCATTCCCTAACCCTAACCCTAACCCGAATTCTATCCCTGACCCTCACCCGAAACCTTACCCTCACCCGTGTCCTAATCTTAACCAGGACACCAACACTAATTCGTGCCCTCACACGTACGCTAAACCTTAATCGTTGTCGTACCCTAAACTGTACCCTAATCCCTCCCCATTCCCTAACCCTAACCCTAACCCGAATCCTAACCCTGACCCTCACCTGAAGCCTTACCCTCACCCGTGCCCTAATCTTAACCAGGACACTAACACTAACACTTGCCCTCACACGAACGCTAACCCTTAAGCACTGTCGTACCCTAAGCTGTACCCTAATCCCTCTGCATTACTTAACCCTAACCCTAACACGAATCCTAACCCTGACCCTCACCCGAAGCCTTACCCTCACCCGTGCCCTAATCTTAATCAGGACATCAACACTAACTCGTGCCCTCACACGTACGCTAAACCTTAAGCGTTGTCGTACCCTAAATTGTAACCTAATCCCTCCCCATTCCTTAACCCTAACCCTAACCCCATCCCTAAACCTGACCCACTTCCGATACCCTACCCTAACCAATGCCCTAATCTTAACCAGTACACAAACACTAACTCATGCCCTCAAACGTACGCTAACCCTTAAGCATTGTCGTACCCTCTCCTGTACCCTAATCCCTCCCCATTCCCTCACCCTAACCCTTAGCGAAACCCTGAACGTGACCCTTTTCCGAGGCCTTACCCTCATCGGTGCCCTTGTCTTAACCAGTACACCAACACTAACTCGTGCCCGCACACTTACGCTAACCCTTAGGCATTGTCGTACCCTAACCAGTACCCTAATACCTCTCCATTCCCTAACCCTAACACTAACCCGAATCCTAACCCTGACCCTCACAAGAAGCCTTACCCTCACCCGTGCCCTAATCTTAACCAGGACACCAAGACTAACTCGTGCCCTCACACGTACGCTAACACTAAACCGCAGCGGTACCCTAACCTGTACCCTAATCCCTCTCCATTCCCTAACCCTAACCCTAACCCGAATCCTAACCCTGACACTCACCCGAAGCCTTAACCTCACCCGTGCCCTAATCTTAACCAGGACACCAAGACTAACTCGTGCCCTCACACGTACGCTAACACTAAACCGCAGCGATACCCTAACCTGTACCCTAATCCCTCTCCATTCCCTAACCCTAACCCTAACCCGAATCCTAACCCTGACACTCCCCCGAAGCCTTAACCTCACCCGTGCCCTAATCTTAACCAGGACACCAAGACTAACTCGTGCCCTCACACTTATGCTAACCCTTAAGCATTGTCGTACCCTAACTTGTACCCTAATCCCTCTCCATTCCCTAACCCTAACCCTAACCCGAATCCTAACCCTGACCCTCACCCGAAGCCTTAACCTCACCATTGACCTAATCTTAACCAGGAAACAAAGACTAACTCGTGCCCTCACACGTACACTAACACTAAACCGCAGCGGTACCCTAACCTGTACTCTAATCCCTCTGCATTCCCTAACCCTAACCCTCACCTGAAACCTAACCATGACACTCACCCGAAACTTTACCCTCACCCGTCTCCTAATTTTAACCAGTACATCAACACTAACCCATGCCCTCTAACGTACGCTAACCTTAAGCCATTGCCGTACCTTAACCTGTACCCTAATCAATCCCCATTCCCTAACCCTAACCCTAACCGTAACCCTTAACGTGACCCTCTTCCGAGGCCTTACCCTCACCCGTTCCCTAAACGTAAGCAGTACACTAACACTAACTAGTGACCTCACAAGTACGTTAAACCTTAAGCGTTGTGGTACGCTAAACTGTGCCCTAATATCTCCCCATTCCCTAACCCTAACCCTAACCCCAATCCTAACCCTGACCCTCACCTGAAGCCTTACCCTCACCCGTGCCCTAATCTTAACCAGGACACTAACACTAACCCTTGCCCTCACACGAACGCTAACCCTTAAGCGCTGTCGTACCCTAAGCTGTACCCTAAACCCTCTGCATTCCTTAACCCTAACCCTAACACGAATCCTAACCCTGACCCTCACCCGAAGCCTTACCCTCACCCGTGCCCTTATCTTAACGAGGACACCAACACTAACTTGTGCCCTCACACGTACGCTAAACCTTAAGCGTTGTCGTACCCTAAATTGTACCCTAAACCCTCCCCATTCCTTAACCCTAACCCTAACCCCATCCCTAAACCTGACCCACTTCCGATGCCCTACCCTAACCAAAGCCCTAAACTTAACCAGTACAAAAACACTAACTCATGCCCTCAAACGTACGCTAACCCTTAAGCATTGTCGTACCCTATCCTGTACCCTAATCCCTCCCCATTCCCTAACCCTAACCCTAACCGAAACCCTGAACGTGACCCTTTTCCGAGGCCTTACCCTCATCGGTGCCCTTGTCTTAACCAGTACACCAACACGAACTCGTGTCCTCACACTTAGGCTAACCCTTAAGCATTGTCGTACCCTAAATTGTACCCTAATCCCTCTCCATTCCCTAACCCTAACCCTAACCCGAATCCTAACCCTGACCCTCACCCGAAGCCTTAACCTCACCATTGCCCTAATCTTAACCAGGAAACAAAGACTAACTCGTGCCCTCACACGTACACTAACACTAAACCGCAGCGGTACCCTAACCTGTACGCTAATCCCTCTCCATTCCCTAACCCTAACCCTCACCTGAAACCTAACCATGACACTCACCCGAAACTTTACCCTCACCCGTCTCCTAATTTTAACCAGTACATCAACCCTAACCCATGCCCTCTAACGTACACTAACCCTAAGCCATTGCCGTACCATAACCTGTACCCTAATCAATCCCCATTCCCTAACCCTAACCCTAACCGTAACCCTTAACGTGACCCTCTTCCGAGGCCTTACCCTCACCCGTGCCCTAATCGTAAGCAGTACACTAACACTAACTAGTGACCTCACACGTACGTTAAACCTTAAGCGTTGTGGTACGCTAAACTGTGCCCTAATATCTCCCCATTCCCTAACTCTAAACCTAACCCGAATTCTATCCCTGACCCTCACTCGAAACCTTACCCTCACCTGTGCCCTAATCTTCACGAGGACACCAACACTAACTCGTGCCCTCACACGTACGCTAACCGTTAATCGTTGTCGTACCCTAAACTGTACCCTAATCACTCCCCATTCCCTAACCCTAACCCTAACCCCAATCCTAACCCTGACCCTCACCTGAAACCTTACCCTCACCCGTGCCCTAATCTTAACCAGGACACTAACACTAACCCTTGCCCTCACACGAACGCTAACCCTTAAGCACTATCGTACCCTAAGCTGTACCCTAATCCCTCTGCATTCCTTAACCCTAACCCTAACACGAATCCTAACCCTGACCCTCACCCGAAGCCTTATCCTCACCCGTTCCCTAATCTTAACCAGGACACTAACACTAACCCTTGCCCTCACACGAACGCTAATCCTTAAGCGCTGTCGTACCCTAAGCTGTACCCTAAACCCTCTGCATTCCTGAACCCTAACCCTAACACGAATCCTAACCCTGACCCTCACCCGAAGCCTTACCCTCACCCGTGCCCTAATCTTAACGAGGACACCAACAATAACTTGTGCCCTCACACGTATGCTAAACCTTAAGCGTTGTCGTACCCTAAATTGTACCCTAATCCCTCCCCATTCCTTAACCCTAACCCTAACCCCATCCCTAAACCTGACCCACTTCCGATGCCCTACCCTAACCAAAGCCCTAAACGTAACCAGTACAAAAACACTAACTCATGCCCTCAAACGTACATTAACCCTTAAGCATTGTCGTACCCTATCCTGTACCCTAATCCCTCCCCATTCCCTAACCCTAACCCTAACCGAAACCCTGAACGTGACCCTTTTCCGAGGCCTTACACTCATCGGTGCCCTTGTCTTAACCAGTACACCAACACGAACTCGTGTCCTCACACTTAGGCTAACCGTTAAGCATTGTCGTACCCTAACTTGTACACTAATCCCTCTCCATTCCCTAACCCTAACCCTAACCCGAATCCTAACCCTGACCCTCACCCGAAGCCTTAACCTCACCATTGCCCTAATCTTAACCAGGAAACAAAGACTAACTCGTGCCCTCACACGTACACTAACACTAAACTGCAGCGGTACCCTAACCTGTACTCTAATCCCTCTCCATTCCCTAACCCTAACCCTCACCTGAAACCTAACCATGACTCTGACCCGAAACCTTACCCTCACCCGTCTACTAATTTTAACCAGTACATCAACACTAACCCATGCCCTCTAACGTACGCTAACCCTAAGCCATTGCCGTACCATAACCTGTACCCTAATCAATCCCCATTCCCTAACCCTAACCCTAACCGTAACCCTTAACGTGACCCTCTTCCGAGGCCTTACCCAACCCGTGCCCTAATCGTAAGCAGTACACTAACACTAACTAGTGACCTCACACGTACGTTAAACCTTAAGCGTTGTGGTACGCTAAACTGTGCCCTAATATCTCCCCATTCCCTAACCCTAAATCTAACCCGAATTCTATCCCTGGCCCTCACCCGAAACCTTACCCTCACCCTTGCCCTAATCTTAACCAGGACACCAACACTAACTCGTGCCCTCACACGTACGCTAACCGTTAAACGTTGTCGTACCCTAAACTGTACCCTAATCACTCCCCATTCAGTAACCCTAACCCTAACCCCAATCCTAACCCTGACCCTCACCTGATGCCTTACCCTCACCCGTGCCCTAATCTTAACCAGGACACTAACACTAACCCTTGCCCTCACACGAACGCTAACCCTTAAGCGCTGTCGTACCCTAAGCTGTACCCTAAACCCTCTGCATTCCTTAACCCAAACCCTAACACGAATCCTAACCCTGACCCTCACCCGAAGCCTTACCCTCACCCGTGCCCTAATCTTAACGAGGACACCAACACTAACTTGTGCCCTCACACGTACGCAAAACCTTAAGCGTTGTCGTACCCTAAATTGTACCCTAATCCCTCCCCATTCCTTAACCCTAAACCTAACCCCATCCCTAAGCATGACCCACTTCCGATGCCCTACCCTAACCAAAGCCCTAAACTTAACCAGTACAAAAACACTAACTCATGCCCTCAAACGTACGCTAACCCTTAAGCATTGTCGTACCCTAACCTGTACCCTAATCCCTCCCCATTCCCTAACCCTAACCCTAACCGCAACCCTGAACGTGACCCTTTTCCGAGGCCTTACCCTCATCGGTGCCCTTGTCTTAACCAGTACACGAACACGAACTCGTGTCCTCACACTTAGGCTAACCCTTAAGCATTGTCGTACCCTAACTTGTACCCTAATCCCTCTCCATTCCCTAACCCTAACCATAACCCGAATCCTAACCCTGACCCTCACCCGAAGCCTTAACCTCACCATTGCCCTAATCTTAACCAGGAAACAAAGACTAACTCGTGCCCTCACACGTACACTAACACTAAACCGCAGCGGTACCCTAACCTGTACTCTAATCCCTCTGCATTCCCTAACCCTAACCCTCACCTGAAACCTAACCATGACACTCACCCGAAACTTTACCCTCACCCGTCTCCTAATTTTAACCAGTACATCAACACTAACCCATGCCCTCTAACGTACGCTAACCCTAAGCCATTGCCGTACCATAAACTGTACCCTAATTAATCCCCATTCCCTAACCCTAACCCTAACCGTAATCCTTAACGTGACCCTCTTCCGAGGCCTTACCCTCACCCGTGCCCTAATCGTAAGCAATACACTAACACTAACTAGTGACCTCACACGTACGTTAAACCTTAAGCGTGGTACGCTAAACTGTGCCCTAATATCTCCCCATTCCCTAACCCTAAAGCTAACCCGAATTCTATCCCTGACCCTCACCCGAAACCTTACCCTCACCCGTGCCCTAATCTTAACCAGGACACCAACACTAACTCGTGCCCTCACACGTACGTTAACCGTTAATCATTGTCGTACCCTAAACTGTACCCTAATCACTCCCCATTCCCTAACACTAACCCTAACCCCAATCCTAACCCTGACCCTCACCTGAAGCCTTACCCTCACCCGTGCCCTAATCTTAACCAGGATACTAACACTAACCCTTGCCCTCACACGAACGCTAACCCTTAAGCACTATCGTACCCTAAGCTCTACCCTAATCCCTCTGCATTCCTTAACCCTAACCCTAACACGAATCCTAACCCTGACCCTCACCCGAAGCCTTATCCTCACCCGTGCCCTAATCTTAACCAGGACACTAACACTAACCCTTGCCCTCACACGAACGCTAACCCTTAAGCGCTGTCGTACCCTAAGCTGTACCCTAAACCCTCTGCATTCCTTAACCCTAACCCTAACACGAATCCTAACCCTGACCCTCACCCGAAGCCTTACCCTCACCCGTGACCTAATCTTAACCAGGAAACCAACACTAACTCGTGCCCTCACACGTACGCTAAACCTTAAGCGTTGTCGTACCCTAAATTGTACTCTAATCCCTCCCGATTCCTTAACTCTAACCCTAACCCCAACCCTAAACCTGACCCACTTCCGATGCCCTAGCCTAACCAATGCCCTAATCTTAACCAATACACAGACAATAACTCATGCCCTCAAACATACGCTAACCCTTAAGCATTGTCGTACCCTATCCTGTACACTAATCCCTCCCCATTCCCTAACCCTAACCCTAAGCGAAACCCTGAACGTGACCCTTTTCCGAGGCCTGACCCTCATCGTTGCCCTTGTCTTAACCAGTACACCAACACTAACTCATACCCTCACACTTACGCTAACCCTTAAGCATTGTCGTACCCTAACCTGTACCCTAATCCCTCTCCATTCCCTAACCCTAACCCTCACCTGAAACCTAACCATGACACTCACCCGAAACTTTACCCTCACCCGTGTCCTAATTTTAACCAGTACATCAACACTAACCCATGCCCTCTAACGTACGCTAACCCTAAGCCATCGCCGTACCATAACCTGTACCCTAATCAATCCCCATTCCCTAAACCTAACCCTAACCCTAACCCTTAACGTGACCCTCTTCCGAGGCCTTACCCTCACCCGTGCCCTAATCATAACCAGTACACTAACACTAACTAGTGACCTCACACGTCTGCTAAACCTTAAGCGTTGTGGTACGCTAAACTCTGCCCTAATATCTCCCCTTTCCCTAACCCTAACCCTCACCCGAATTCTATCCCTGAACCTCACCCGAAACCTTACCCTCACCCGTGCCCTAATCTTAACCAGGACACCAACACTCACTCGTGACCTCACACGTACGCTAACCCTTAATCGTTTTCGCACCCTAAACTGTACCCTAATCCCTCCTCATTCCCTAACCCTAACTCTAACCCGAATCCTAACCCTGACCCTCACCTGAAACCTTACCCTCACCCGTGCGCTAATCTTAACCAGTACACTAACACTAACCCTTGCCCTCACACGAACGCTAACCCTTAAGCACTATCGTACCCTAAGCTGTACCCTAATCGCTCTGCATTCCTTAACCCTAAACCTAACACGAATCCTAACCCTGACCCTCACCCGAAGCCTTACCCTCTCCCGTGCCCTAATCTTAACCAGGACACCAACACTAAATCGTGCCCTCACACTTACGCTCACCCTTAAGCATTGTCGTACACTAACCTGTACCCTAATCCCTCGCCATTCCCTAACCCTAACCCTAACCCGAATCCTAACCCTGACCCTCAACCGAGGCCTTACCCTCACCCGTGCCCTAATCTTAACCAGGACACCAAGACTAATTCGTGCCCTCACACGTACGCTAACACTAAACCGCAGCGGTACCCTAACCTGTACCCTAATCCCTCTCCATTCCCTAACCCTAACCCTAACCTGAAACCTAACCATGACACTCACCCGAAACTTTACCCTCACCCGTGTCTAAATTTTAACCAGTACATCAACACTAACCCATGCCCTGTAACGTACGCTAACCCTAAGCCATTGCTATATCTTAACCTGTACCCTAATCAATCCCCATTACCTAACACTAACCCTAACCCTAACCCTTAATGTGACCCTCTTCCGAGGCCTTACTCTCACCCGTGCCCTTATCGTAACCAGTACACTAACACTAACTAGTGACCTCACACGTACGCTAAACCTTAAGCGTTGTGGTACCCTAAACAGTGCCCTAATATCTCCCCATTCCCTAACCCTAACCCTAACCCGAATTCTATCCCTGACACTCACCCGAAACCTTACCCTCACCCATGCCCTAATCTTAACCAGGACACCAACACTAACTCGTGCCCTCACACGTACGCTAAACCTTAAGCGTTGTCGTACCCTTAATAGTACCCTAATCCCTCCCCATTCCTTAACCCTAACCCTAACCCCATCCCTAAACCTGACCCACTTCCGATGCCCTACCCTAACCAAAGCCCTAATCTTAACCAGTACAAAAACACTAACTCATGCCCTCAAACGTACGCTAACCCTTAAGCATTGTCGTACCCTATCCTGTACCCTAATCCCTCCCCATTCCCTAACCCTAACCCTAACCGAAACCCTGAACGTGACCCTTTTCCGAGGCCTTACCCTCATCGGTGCCCTTGTCTTAACCAGTACACCAACACGAACTCGTGTCCTCACACTTAGGCTAACCCTTAAGCATTGTCGTACCCTAACTTGTACCCTAATCCCTCTCCATTCCCTAACCCTAACCCTAACCCGAATCCTAACCCTGACCCTCACCCGAAACCTTAACCTCACCATTGCCCTAATCTTAACCAGGAAACAAAGACTAACTCGTGCCCTCACACGTACACTAACACTAAACCGCAGCGGTACCCTAACCTGTACTATAATCCCTCTCCATTCCCTAACCCTAACCCTCACCTGAAACCTAACCATGACACTCACCCGAAACTTTACCCTCACCCGTCTCCTAATTTTAACCAGTACATCAACACTAACCCATGCCCTCTAACGTACGCTAACCCTAAGCCATTGCCGTACCATAACCTGTACCCTAATCAATCCCCATTCCCTAACCCTAACCCTAACCGTAAGTCTTAACTTGACCCTCTTCCGAGGCCTTACCCTCACCCGTGCCCTAATCGTAAGCAGTACACTACCACTAACTAGTGACCTCACACGTACGTTAAACCTTAAGCGTTGTGGTACGCTAAACTGTGCCCTAATATTTCCCCATTCCGTAACCCTAAACCTAACCCGAATTCTATCCCTGACCCTCACCCGAAACCTTACCCTCACCCGTGCCCTAATCTTAACCAGGACACCAACACTAATTCGTGCCCTCACACGTACGCTAACCCTTAATCGTTGTCGTACCCTAAACTGTACCCTAATCCCTCCCCATTCCCTAACCCTAACCCTAACCCGAATCCTAACCCTGACCCTCACCCGAAGCCTTACCCTCACCCGTGACCTAATCTTAACCAGGAAACCAACACTAACTCGTGCCCTCACACGTACGCTAAACCTTAAGCGTTGTCGTACCCTAAATTGTACTCTAATCCCTCCCGATTCCTTAACCCTAACCCTAACCCCAACCCTAAACCTGACCCACTTCCGATGCCCTAGCCTAACCAATGCCCTAATCTTAACCAATACACAGACAATAACTCATGCCCTCAAACATACGCTAACCCTTAAGCATTGTAGTACCCTATCCTGTACACTAATCCCTCCCCATTCCCTAACCCTAACCCTAACCGAAACCCTGAACGTGACCCTTTTCCGAGGCCTTACCCTCATCGGTGCCCTTGTCTTAACCAGTACACCAACACTAACTCGTGCCCTCACACGTACGCTAACCCTTAAGCATTGTCGTACCCTAACCTGTACCCTAATCCGTCTCCATTCCCTAACCCTAACCCTAACCCGAATCCTAACCCTGACCCTCACCCGAAGCCTTACCCTCACCCGTGCCCTAATCTTAACCAGGACACCAAGACTAACTCGTGCCCTCACACGTACGCTAACACTAAGCCGCAGCGGTACCCTAACCTGTACCCTAATCCCTCTCCATTCCCTAACCCTAACCCTAACCTGAAACCTAACCATGACACTCACGCGAAACTTTACCCTCACCCCTGTCCTAATTTTAACCAGTACATCAACACTAACCCATGCCCTCTAACCTACGCTAACCCTAAGCCATTGCCGTACCCTAACCTGTACCCATATCAATCCCCATTCCCTAACCCTAACGCTAGCCCTAACCCTTAACGTGACACTCTTCCGAGGCCTTACCCTCACCCGTGCCCTAATCGTAAGCAGTACACTAAACCTAACTAGTGACCTCACATGTACGCTAAACCTTAAACATTGTGGTTCCCTAAACTGTGCCCTAATATCACCCCATTCCCTAACCCTAACCCTAACCCGAATTCTATCCCTGACCCTCACCCGAAACCTTACCCTCAACAATACCTAATGTTAACCAGGACAACCACACTAACTCGGGCCCTCACACGTACGCTAACCCTTAAGCATTGTCGTACGCTAAGGTGTACCCTATTCACTCTCCATTCCCTAACCCTAACCCTAACCCGAATTCTATCCCTGACCCTCACCCGAAACCTTACCCTCACCCGTGCCCTAATCTTAACCAGGACACCAACACTAACTCGTGCCCTCACACGTACGCCCACCCTTAATCGTTGTCGTACCCTAAACTGTACCCTAATCCCTCCCCATTGCCTAACCCTAACCCTAACCCGAATCCTAACCCTGACCCTCACCTGAAGCCTTACCCGCACCCGTGCCCTAATCTTAACCAGGACACTAACACTAACCCTTGTCCTCACACGAGCGCTAACCCTTAAGCACTGTCCTACCCTAAGCTGTACCCTAATCCCTCTGCATTCCTTAACCCTAACCCTAACACGAATCCTAACCCTGACCCTCACCCGAAGCCTTATCCTCACCCGTGCCCTAATCTTAACCAGGACACCAACACTAACTCGTGCCCTCACAAGTACGCTAAACCTTAAGCGTTGTCGTACCCTAAATTGTACCCTAATCCCTCCCCATTCCTTAACACTAAGCCTAACCCCATCCCTAAACCTGACCCACGTCTGATGCCCTACCCTAACCAATGCTCGAATCTTAACCAGTACACAAACACTAACTCATGCCCTCAAACGTATGTTAACCCTTAAGCATTGTCGTACCCTATCCTGTACCCTAATCCCTCCCCATTCCCTAACCCTAACCCTAAGCGAAACCCTGAACGTACCCTTTTCCGAGGATTACCCTCATCGGTGCCCTTGTCTTAACCAGTACACCAACACTAACTCGTGCCCTCACACGTACGCTAACCCTAAAGCATTGTCGTACCCTAACCTGTACCCTAATCCGTCTCCATTCCCTAACCCTAACCCTAACCCGAATCCTAACCCTGACCCTCAACCGAAGCCTTACCCTCACCAGTGCCCTAATCTTAACCAGGACACCAAGACTAACTCGTGCCCTCACACGTACGCTAACACTAAACCGCAGCGGTACCCTAACCTCTACCCTAATCCTTCTCCATTCCCTAACCCTAACCCTAACCTGAAACCTAACCATGACACTCACGCGAAACTTTACCCTCACCCCTGTCCTAATTTTAACCAGTACATCAACACTAACCCATGCCCTCTAACCTACGCTAACCCTAAGCCATTGCCGTACCCTAACCTGTACCCATATCAATCCCCATTCCCTAACCCTAACGCTAGCCCTAACCCTTAACGTGACACTCTTCCGAGGCCTTACCCTCACCCGTGCCCTAATCGTAAGCAGTACACTAAACCTAACTAGTGACCTCACACGTACGCTAAACCTTAAGCGTTGTGGTACCCTAAACTGTGCCCTAATATCACCCCATTCCCTAACACTAACCCTAACCCGAATTCTATCCCTGACCCTCACCCGAAACCTTACCCTCACCAATACCTAATGTTAACCAGGACAACCACACTAAGTCGGGCCCTCACCCGTACGCTAACCCTTAAGCCTTGTCGTACGCTAAGGTGTACCCTATTCACTCTCCATTCCCTAAACCTAACCCTATCCCGAATCCTAACCCTGACCCTCACCCGAAGCCTTACCCTCACCCATGCCCTAATCTTAACCAGGACACCAACACTAACTCGTGCCCTCACACGTACGCCCACCCTTAATCGTTGTCGTACCCTAAACTGTACCCTAATCCCTCCCCATTCCCTAACCCGAACCCTAACCCGAATCCTAACCCTGACCCTCACCTGAAGCCTTACCCTCACCCGTGCCTCAATGTTAACCAGGACACCAACACTAACTCGTGCCCTCACACGTACGCTAAACCTTAAGCGTTGTCGTACCCTAAATTGTACCCTAATCCCTCCCCATTCCTTAACCCTAACCCTAACCCCATCCCTAAACCTGACCCATTTCCGATGCCGTACCCTAACCAATGCCCTAATCTTAACCAGTACACAAACACTATCTCATGCCCTCAAAAGTCCGCTAACCCTTAAGCATTGTCGTACCCTATCCTGTACCCTAATCCCTCCCCATTCCCTAACCCTAACCCTAAGCGAAACCCTGAACGTGACCCTTCTCCGAGGCCTTACCCTCATCGGTGCCCTTGTCTTAACCAGTACACCAACACTAACTCGTGCCCTCACACTTACGCTAACCCTTAAGCATTGTCGTACCTTAACCTGTACCCTAATCCCTCTCCATTCCCTAACCCTAACCCTAACCCGAATCCTAACCCTGACCCTCACCCGAAACATTACCCTCACCCGTGCCCTAATCTTAACCAGGACACCAAGACTAACTCGTGCCCTCAAACGTACGCTAACACTAAACCACAGCGGTACCCTAACCTGTACCCTAATCCCTCTCCATTCCCTAACCCTAACCCTAACCTGAAACCTAACCATGACACTCACCCGAAACTTTACCCTAACCCGTGTCCTAATTTTAACCAGTACATCAACACTAACCCATGCCCTCTAACGTACGCTAACCCTAAGCCATTGCCGTACCCTAACCTGTACCCTAATAATTCCCCATTCCCTAACCCTAACCCTATCCCTAACCCTTAACGTGACCCTCTTCCGAGGCCTTACCCTCACCCGTGCCCTAATCGTAAGCAGTACACTAACACTAACTAGTGACCTCACAGGTACGCTAAACCTTAAGCGTTGTGGTACCCTAAACTGTGTCCTAATATCTCCCCATTCCCTAATCCTAACCCTAACCCGAATCCTAACACTGACCTTCACCTGAAGCCTTACCCTCAACCGTGCCCTAATCTTAACCAGGACACTAACACTAACCCTTGCCCTCACACGAAAGCTAACCCTTAAGTACTGTCGTACCCTAAGCTGCACCCTAATCCCTCTGCATTCCTTAATCCTAACCCTAACACGAATCCTAACCCTGACCCTCACCCGAAGCCTTACACTCACCCGTGCCCTAATCTTAACCAGGACACCAACACTAACTCGTGCCCTCACACGTACGCTAAACGTTAATCGTTGTCGTACCCTAAATTGTAACCTAATCCCTCCCCATTCCTTAACCCTAACACTAACCCCAATCCTAAACCTGACCCACTTCCGATGGCCTACCCTAACCAATGCCCTAATCTTAACCAGTAAACAAACACTAACTTATGCCCTCAAACGTAGTCTAAACCTTAAGCATTGTCGTACCCTATCCTGTACCCTAATCCCTCCCCATTCCCTAACCCTAACCCTAAGCGAAACCCTGAACGTGACCCTTTTCCGAGGCCTTACCCTCATCGGTGCCCTTGTCTTAACCAGTACACCAACACTAACTCGTGCCCTCACACTTACGCTAACCCTTAGGAATTGTCGTACCCTAAACAGTACCCTAATCCCTCTCCATTCCCTAACCCTAACCCTAACCCGAATCCTAACCCTGACCCTCACAAGAAGCCTTACCCTCACCCGTGCCCTAATCTTAACCAAGACACCAAGACTAACTCGTGCCCTCACACGTACGCTAACAATAAACCGCAGCGGTAACCTAACCCTAACCCTAATCCCTCTCCATTCCCTAACCCTAACCCTAACCTGAAACCTAACCATGACACTCACCCGAAACTTTACCCTCACCCGTGTCCTAATTTTAACCAGTACATCAACACTAACCCATGCCCTCTAACGTACGCTAACCCTAAGCCATTGCCGTACCCTAACCTGTACCCTAATCAATCCCCATTCCCTAACCCTAACCCTAACCCTAACCCTTAACGTGACCCTGTTCCGAGGCCTTACCCTCACCCGTGCCCTAATCGTAAGCAGTACACTAACACTAACTAGTGACCTCACACGTACGCTAAACCTTAAGCGTTGTGTTCCGCTAAACTGTGCCCTAATATCTCCCCATTCCCTAACCCTAACCCTAACGCGAATTCTATCCCTGACCCTCACCCGAAACCTTACCCTCACCCGTGCCCTAATCTTAACCAGGACACCAACACTAACTCGTGCCCTCACACGTACGCCCACCCTTAATCGTTGTCGTACCCTAAACTGTACCCTAATCCCTCCCCATTGCCTAACCCTAACCCTAACCCGAATCCTAACCCTGACCCTCACCTGAAGCCTTACCCTCACCCGTGCCATAATCTTAACCAGGACACTAACACTAACCCTTGTCCTCACACGAGCGCTAACCCTTAAGCACTGTCCTACCCTAAGCTGTACCCTAATCCCTCTGCATTCCTTAACCCTAACCCTAACACGAATCCGAACCCTGCCCTCACCCGAAGCCTTATCCTCACCCGTGCCCTAATCTTAACCAGGACACCAACACTAACTTGTGCCCTCACACGTACGCTAAACCTTAAGCGTTGTCGTACCCTAAATTGTACCCTAATCCCTCCCCATTCCTTAACACTAAGCCTAACCCCATCCCTAAACCTGACCCACGTCTGATGCCCTACCCTAACCAATGCTCGAATCTTAACCAGTACACAAACACTAACTCATGCCCTCAAACGTATGTTAACCCTTAAGCATTGTCGTACCCTATCCTGTACCCTAATCCCTCCCCATTCCCTAACCCTAACCCTAAGCGAAACCCTGAACGTGACCCTTTTCCGAGGATTACCCTCATCGGTGCCCTTGTCTTAACCAGTACACCAACACTAACTCGTGCCCTCACACGTACGCTAACCCTTAAGCATTGTCGTACCCTAACCTGTACCCTAATCCGTCTCCATTCCCTAACCCTAACCCTAACCCGAATCCTAACCCTGACCCTCAACCGAAGCCTAACCCTCACCAGTGCCCTAATCTTAACCAGGACACCAAGACTAACTCGTGCCCTCACACGTACGCTAACACTAAACCGCAGCGGTACCCTAACCTCTACCCTAATCACTCTCCATTCCCTAACCCTAACCCTAACCTGAAACCTAACCATGACACTCACGCGAAACTTTACCCTCACCCCTGTCCTAATTTTAACCAGTACATCAACACTAACCCATGCCCTCTAACCTACGCTAACCCTAAGCCATTGCCGTACACTAACCTGTACCCATATCAATCCCCATTCCCTAACCCTAACGCTAGCCCTAACCCTTAACGTGACACTCTTCCGAGGCCTTACCCTCACCCGTGCCCTAATCGTAAGCAGTACACTAAACCTAACTAGTGACCTCACACGTACGCTAAACCTTAAGCGTTGTGGTACCCTAAACTGTGCCCTAATATCACCCCATTCCCTAACACTAACCCTAACCCGAATTCTATCCCTGACCCTCACCCGAAACCTTACCCTCACCAATACCTAATGTTAACCAGGACAACCACACTAACTCGGGCCCTCACACGTACGCTAACCCTTAAGCCTTGTCGTACGCTAAGGTGTACCCTATTCACTCTCCATTCCCTAACCCTAACCCTATCCCGAATCCTAACCCTGACCCTCAACCGAAGCCTTACCCTCACCCATGCCCTAATCTTAACCAGGACACCAACACTAACTCGTGCCCTCACACGTACGCCCACCCTTAATCGTTGTCGTACCCTAAACTGTACCCTAATCCCTCCCCATTCCCTAACCTGAACCCTAACCCGAATCCTAACCCTGACCCTCACCTGAAGCCTTACCCTCACCCGTGCCTCAATCTTAACCAGGACACTAACACTAACCCTTGCCCTCACACGAACGCTAACCCTTAAGCACTGTCCTACCCTAAGCTCTACCCTAATCCCTCTGCATTCCTTAACCCTAACCCTAACACGAATCCTAACCCTGACCCTCACCCGAAGCCTTACCCTCACCCGTGCCCTAATCTTAACCAGGACACCAACACTAACTCCTGCCCTCACACGTACGCTAAACCTTAAGCGTTGTCGTACCCTAAATTGTACCCTAATCCCTCCCCATTCCTTAACCCTAACCCTAACTCCATCTCTAAACCTGATCCACGTCCGATACCCTACCCTAACCATTGCCCTAATCTTAACCAGTACACAAACACTAACTCAGGCCCTCAAACGTACGTTAACCCTTAAGCATTTTCGTGCCCTATCCTGTACCCTAATCCCTCCCCATTCCCTAACACTAACCCTAAGCGAAACCCTGAACGTGACACTTTGCCGAGGCCTTACCCTCATCGGTGCCCTTGTCTTAACCAGTACACCAACACTAACTCGTGCCCTCACACTTACGCTAACCCTTATGCATTGTCGTACCCTAACGTGTACCCTAATCCCTCTCCATTCCCTAACCCTAAACCTAACCTGAAACGTAACCATGACACTCACCCGAAACTTTACCCTCACCCGTGTCCTAATTTTAACCAGTACATCAACACTAACCCATGCCCTCTAACGTATGCTAACCCTAAGGCATTGCCGTACACTAACCTGTACCCTAATCAATCCCCATTCCCTAACCCTAACCCAAACCCTAACCCTTAACGTGACCCTCTTCCGAGGCCTTACACTCAACCGTGACCTAATCGTAAGCAGTACACTAACACTAACTAGTGACCTCACACGTACGCTAAACCTTAAGCGTTGTGGTCCCCTAAACTGTGTCCTAATATCTCCCCATTCCCTAACCCTAACCCTAACTCGAATTCTATCCCTGACCCTCACCCGAAACCTTACCCTCACCCGTGCCCTAATCTTAACCAGGACACCAACACTAACTCGTGCCCGCACACGTACGCCCACCCTTAATCGTTGTCGTACCCTAAACTGTACCCTAATCCCTCTCCATTCCCTAACCCTAACCCTAACCCGAATCCTAACCCTGACCCTAACCTGGAGCCTTACCCTCACCCGTGCCCTAATCTTAACCAGGACACTAACACTAACCCTTGCCCTCACACGAACGCTAACCCTTAAGCACTGTCGTACCATAAGCTGTACCATAATCCCTCTGCATTCCTTAACCCTAACCCTAACACGAATCCTAACCCTGACCCTCACCCGAAGCCTTACCCTCACCCGTGCCCTAATCTTAACCAGGACACCAACACTAACTCATGCCCTCACACGTACACTAAACCTTAAGCGTTGTCGTACCCTAAATTGTACCCTAATCCCTCACCATTCCTTAACACTAAGCCTAACCCCATCCCTAAACCTGACCCATGTCTGATGCCCTACCCTAACCAATGCCCTAATCTTAACCAGTACACAAACACTAACTCCTGCCCTCAAACGTACGTTAACCCTTAAGCATTGTTGTACCCTATCCTGTACCCTAATCCCTCCCCATTCCCTAACCCTAACCCTAAGCGAAACCCGGAACGTGACACTTTGCCGAGGCCTTACCCTCATCGGTGCCCTTGTCTTAACCAGTACACCAACACTAACTCGTGCCCTCACACTTACGCTAACCCTTAAGCATTGTCGTACCCTAACCTGTACCCTAATCCCTCTCCATTCCCTAACCCTAACCCTAACCAGAAACCTAACCATGACACTCACCCGAAACTTTACCCTTACCCGTGTCCTAATTTTAACCAGTACATCAACACTAACCCATGCCCTCTAACGTACGCCAACCCTAAGCCATTGCCGTACCCTAACCTGTACCCTAATCAATCCCCATTCCCTAACCCTAACCCTAACCCTAACCCTTAACGTGACCCTCTTCCGAGGCCTTACCCTCACCCGGGCCCTAATCGTAAGCAGTACACTAACACTAACTAGTGACCTCACACGTACGCTAAACCTTAAGCGTTGTGGTACCCTAAACTGTGCCCTAATATCTCCCCATTCCCTAACACTAACCCTAACCCGAATTCTATCCCTGAACCTCACCCGAAACCTTACTCTCACCCGTGCCCTAATCTTAACCAGGACACCAACACTAACTCGTGCCCTCACACGTACGCTAACCCTTAATCGTTGTCGTACCCTAAACTGTACCCTAATCCCTCTCAATTCCCTAACCCTAACCCTAAACCGAATCCTAACCCTGACCCTCACAAGAAGCCTTACCCTCACCCGTGCCCTAATCTTAACCAGGACACCAAGACTAACTCGTGCCCTCACACATACGCTAACACTAAACTGCAGAGGTACCCTAACCTGTACCCTAATCCCTCTCCATTCCCTAACCTTAACCCTAACCTGAAACCTAACCATGACACTCACGTGAAACTTCACCCTCACCCGTGTCCTAATTTTAACCAGTACATCAACACTAACCCATGCCCTCTAATGTACGCTAACCTTAAGCCATTGCCGTACCCTAACCTGTACCCTAATCAATCCCCATTCCCTAACCCTAACCCTAACCCTAACCCTTAACGTGACCCTCTTCCGAGGCCTTACCCTCACCCGTGCCCTAATCGTAAGCAGTACACTAACACTAACTAGTGACCTCACACGTACGCTAAACCTTAAGCATTGTGGTCCCCTAAACTATGCCCTAATATCTCTCCATTCCCTAACCCTAACCCTAACCCGAATTCTATCCCTGACCCTCACCCGAAACCTTACCCTCACCCGTGCCCTAATCTTAACCAGGACACCAACACTAACTCGTGCCCTCACACGTACGCCCACCCTTAATCGTTGTTGTACCCTAAACTGTACCCTAATCCCTACCATTCCCTAACACTAACCCTAAACCGAATCATAAACCTGACCCTCACCTGAAGCCTTACCCTCACCCGTGCCCTAATCGTAACCAAGACACTAACACTAACTCTTGCCCTCACACGAACGCTAACCCTTAAGTACTGTCGTACCCTAAGGTGTACCCAATTCCCTCTCCATTCCCTAACCCTAACCCTAACCCGAATCCTAACCCTGACCCTCACCCGAAGCCTTACCCTCACCCGTGCCCTAATCTTAACCAGGACACCAACACTAACTCGTGCCCTCACACGTACGCCCACCCTTAATCGTTGTCGTACCCTAAACTGAACCCTAATCCCTCCCCATTCCCTAACCCTAACCCTAACCCGAATCCTAACCCTGACCCTCACCTGAAGCCTTACCCTCACCCGTGCCCTAATCTTAACCAGGACACTAACACTAACCCTTGCCCTCACGATCGCTAACCCTTAAGCACTGTCGTACCCTAAGCTGTACTCTAATCCCTCTGCATTCCTTAAACCTAACCCTAACACGAATCCTAACCCTGACCCTCACCCGAAGCCTTACCCACACCCGTGCCCTAATCTTAACCAGGACACCAGCACTAACTTGTGCCCTCACACGTACGCTAAACCTTAAGCGTTGTCGTACCCTAAATTGTACCCTAATCCCTCCACATTCCTTAACACTAAGCCTAACCCCATCCCTAAACCTGACCCACGTCTGATGCCCTATCCTAACCAATGTCCTAATCTTAACCAGTACACAAACACTAACTCATGCCCTCAAACGTATGTTAACCCTTAAACATTGTCGTACCCTAACCTGTACCCTAATCCCTCTCCATTCCTTAACCCTAACCCTAACCTGAAACCTAACCATGACACTCACCCCAAACTTTACCCTCACCCGTGTCCTAATTTTAACCAGTACTTCAACACTAACCCATGCCCTCTAACGTACGCAAACCCTAAGCCATTGCCGTACCCTAACCTGTACCCTAATCAATTCCCATTCCCTAACCCTAACCCTTAACGTGACCCTCTTCCGAGGCCTTACCCTAACCCGTGCCCTAATCGTAAGCAGTACACTAACACTAACTAGTGACCTCACACGTACGCTAAACCTTAAGTGTTGTGGTACCCTAAACTGTGCCCTAATATCTCCCCATTCCCTAACGCTAACCCTAACCCGAATTCTATCCCTGACCCTCACCCAAAACCTTACCCTCAGCCGTGCCCTAATCTTAACCAGGACACTAACACTAACCCTTGCCCTCACACGAACGCTAACCCTTACGCACTGTCGTACCATAAATTGTACCCTAATCCCTCCCCATTCCTTAACCCTAAACCTAACCCCATCCCTAAACCTGACCCACGTCTGATGCCCTACCCTAACCAATGCCCTAATCTTAACCAGTACACAAACACTAACTCATGCCCTCAAACGTACGTTAACCCTTAAGCATTGTCGTACCCTATCCTCTACCCTAATCCCTCCCCATTCCCTATCCCTAACCCTAAGCGAAACCCTGAACGTGACCCTTTTCCGAGGCCTTACCCTCATCGGTGCCCTTGTCTTAACCAGTACACCAACACAAACTCGTGCCCTCACACTTACGCTAACCCTTAAGCATTGTCGTACCCTAACCTATACCCTAATACATCTCCATTCCCTAACCCTAACCCTAACCAGAATCCTAACCCTGACCCTCACGCGAAGCCTTACCCTCACCCGTGCCCTAATCTTAACCAGGACACCAAGACTAACTCGTGCCCTCACACGTACGCTAACACTAAACCACAGCGGTACCCTAACCTGTACCCTAATCCCTCTCCATTCCCTAACCCTAACCCTAACCTGAAACCTAACCATGACACTCACCCGAAACTTTACTCTCACCCGTGTCCTAATTTTAACCAGTACGTCAACACTAACCCATGCCCTCTAACATACGCAAAACCTAAGCCATTACCGTACCCTAACCTGTACCCTAATCAATCCCCATTCCCTAACCCTAACCCTAACCGTATCTCTGAACGTGACCCTCTTCCGAGGCCTTACCCTCACCCGTGCCCTAATCGTAAGCAGTACACTAATACTAACTAGTGACCTCACACGTACGCTAAACCGTAAGCATTGTGGTACCCTAAACTGTGCCCTAATATCTCCCCATTCCCTAACCCTAACCCTAACCCGAATTCTATCCCTGACCGTCACCCGAAACCTTACCCTCACCCGTGCCCTAATCTTAACCAGGACACCAACACTAACTCGTGCCCTCACATGTACGCTAACCCTTAATCGTTGTCGTACCCTAAACTGTACCCTAATCCCTCCCCATTCCCTAACCCGAACCCTAACCCGAATCCTAACCCTGACCCTCACCTGAAGCCTTACCCTCACCCGTGCCCTAATCTTAACCAGGACACTAACACTAACACTTGCCCTCACACGAACGCTAACCCTTAAGCACTGTCGTACCCTAAGCTGTACCCTAATCCCTCTGCATTACTTAACCCTAACCCTAACAAAAATCCTAACCCTGACCCTCACCCGAAGCCTTACACTCAACCGTGCCCTAATCTTAACCAGGACACCAACACTAACTCGTGCCCTCACACGTACGCTAAACCTTAAGCGTTGTCGTACCCTAAATTGTACCGTAATCCCTCCCCATTCCTTAACCCTAACCCTAACCCCATCCCGAAACCTGACCCACTTCCGATCCCTACCCTAACCAATGCCCTAATCTTAACCAGTACACAAACACTAACTCATGCCCCAAAACGTACGTTAACCCTTAAGCATTGTCGTACCCTATCCTGTACCCTAATCCCTCCCCATTCCCTAAACCTAACCCTAAGCGAAACCGTGAACGTGACCATTTTCCGAGGCCTTACCCTCATCGGTGTCCTTGTCTTAACCAGTACACCAACACTAACTCGTGCCCTCACACTTACGCTAACCCTTAAGCATTGTCGTACCCTAACCTGTACCCTAATCCCTCTCCATTCCCTAACCCTAACCCTAACATGAATCCAAACCCTGACCCTCACCCGAAGCCTTACCCTCACCCGTGCCCTAATCTTAACCAGGACACCAACACTAACTCGTGCCCTCACACGTACGCTAACCCTTAATCGTTGTCGTACCCTAAACTGTACCCTAATCCCTCCCCATTCCCTAACCCTAACCCTAACCCGAATCCTAACCCTGACGCTCACCTGAAGCCTTACCCTCACCCGTGCCCTAATCTTAACCAGGACACTAAAACTAAACCTTGACCTCACACGAACGCTAACCCTTAAGCACTGTCGTACCCTAAGCTGTACCCTAATCCCTCTGCATTCCTTAACCCTAACCCTAACCCGAATCCTAACCCTGACCCTCAGCCGAAGCCTTACCCTCACCCGTGCCCTAATCTTAACCAGGACACAAAGAGTAACTCGTGCCCTCACACGTACGCTAACACTAAACCGCAGCGGTACCCTAACCTGTACCCTAATCCCTCTCCATTCCCTAACCCTAACCCTAACCTGAAACCTAACCATGACACTCACCCAAAACTTTACTCTCACCCGTGTCCTAATTTTAACCAGTACATCAACACTAACCCATGCCCTCTAACGTACGCAAAACCTGAACCATTGCCGTACCCTAACCTGTTCCCTAATCAATCCCCATTCCCTAACCCTAACCCTAACCGTAACTCTTAACGTGACCCTCTTCCGGGGCCTTACCCTCACCCGTGCCCTAATCGTAAGCAGTACACTAATACTAACTAGTGACCTCACACGTACGCTAAACCTTAAGCATTGTGGTACCCTAAACTGTGCCCTAATATCTCCCCATTCCCTAACCCTAACCCTAACCCGAATTCTATCCCTGACCGTCACCCGAAACCTTACCCTCACCCGTGCCCTAATCTTAACCAGGACACCAACACTAACTCGTGCCCTCACATGTACGCTAACCCTTAATCGTTGTCGTACCCTAAACTGTACCCTAATCCCTCCCTATTCCCTAACACTAACCCTAACCCGAATCCTAACCCTGACCCTCACCTGAAGCCTTACCCTCACCCGTGCCCTAATCTTAACCAGGACACTAACACTAAACCTTGCCCTCACACGAACGCTAATACTAAACCGCAGCGGTACCCTATCCTGTACCCTAATCCCTCTCCATTCCCTAACCCTAACCCTAAGCTGAAACCTTACCATGACACTCACCCGAAACTTTACCCTCACCCGTGTCCTAATTTTAACCAGTACATCAACACTAACCCATGCCCTCTAACGTACGCAAACCCTAAGCCATTGCCGTACCCTAACCTGTACCCTAATCAAACCCCATTCCCTAACCCTAACCCTAACCCTAACCCTTAACGTGACCCTCTTCCGAGGCCTTACCCTCACCCGTGCCCTAATCGTAAGCAGTACACTAACACTAACTAGTGACCTCACACGTACGCTAAACCTTAAGCGTTGTGGTACCCTAAACTGTGCCCTAATATCTCCCCATTCCCTAACCCTAAACCTAACCCGAATTCTATCCCTGACCCTGACCCGAAACCTTACCCTCACCCGTGCCCTAATCTTAACCAGTACACCAACACTAACTCGTGCCCTCACACTTACGCTAACTCTTAAGCATTGTCGTACCCTAACCTGTACCCTAATCCCTCTCCATTCCCTAACCCTAACCCTAACCTGAAACCTAACCATGACACTCACCCGAAACTTTACTCTCACCCGTGTCCTAATTTTAACCAGTACGTCAACACTAACCCATGCCCTCTAACATACGCAAAACCTAAGCCATTACCGTACCCTAACCTGTACCCTAATCAATCCCCATTCCCTAACCCTAACCCTAACCGTATCTCTTAACGTGACCCTCTTCCGAGGCCTTACCCTCACCCGTGCCCTAATCGTAAGCAGTACACTAATACTAACTAGTGACCTCACACGTACGCTAAACCTTAAGCATTGTGGTACCCTAAACTGTGCCCTAATATCTCCCCATTCCCTAACCCTAAACCTAACCCGAATTCTATCTCTGACCGTCACCCGAAACCTTACCCTCACCTGTGCCCTAATCTTAACCAGGACACCAACACTAACTCGTGCCCTCACATGTACGCTAACCCTTAATCGTTGTCGTACCCTAAACTGTACCCTAATCCCTCCCCATTCCCTAACCCGAACCCTAACCCGAATCCTAACCCTGACCCTAACCTGAAGCCTTACCCTCACCCGTGCCCTAATCTTAACCAGGACACTAACACTAACACTTGCCCTCACACGAACGCTAACCCTTAAGCACTGTCGTACCCTAAGCTGTACCCTAATCCCTCTGCATTACTTAACCCTAACCCTAACAAGAATCCTAACCCTGACCCTCACCCGAAGCCTTACACTCACCCGTGCCCTAATCTTAACCAGGACACCAACACTAACTCGTGCCCTCACACGTACGCTAAACCTTAAGCGTTGTCGTACCCTAAATTGTACCGTAATCCCTCCCCATTCCTTAACCCTAACCCTAACCCCATCCCGAAACCTGACCCACTTCCGATGCCCTACCCTAACCAATGCCTTAATCTTAACCAGTACACAAACACTAACTCATGCCCCAAAACGTACGTTAACCCTTAAGCATTGTCGTACCCTATCCTGTACCCTAATCCCTCCCCATTCCCTAAACCTAACCCTAAGCGAAACCGTGAACGTGACCCTTTTCCGAGGCCTTACCCTCATCGGTGTCCTTGTCTTAACCAGTACACCAACACTAACTCGTGCCCTCACACTTACGCTAACCCTTAAGCATTGTCGTACCCTAACCTGTACCCTAATCCCTCTCCATTCCCTAACCCTAACCCTAACATGAATCCAAACCCTGACCCTCACCCGAAGCCTTTCCCTCACCCGTGCCCTAATCTTAACCAGGACACCAACACTAACTCGTGCCCTCACACGTACGCTAACCCTTAATCGTTGTCGTACCCTAAACTGTACCCTAATCCCTCCACATTCCCTAACCCTAACCCTAACCCGAATCCTAACCCTGACGCTCACCTGAAGCCTGACCCTCACCCGTGCCCTAATCTTAACCAGGACACTAAAACTAACACTTGACCTCACACGAACGCTAACCCTTAAGCACTGTCGTACCCTAAGCTGTACCCTAATCCCTCTGCATTCCTTAACCCTAACCCTAACCCGAATCCTAACCCTGACCCTCACCCGAAGCCTTACCCTCACCCGTGCCCTAATCTTAACCAGGACACCAAGAGTAACTCGTGCCCTCACACGTACGCTAACACTAAACCGCAGCGGTACCCTAACCTGTACCCTAATCCCTCTCCATTCCCTAACCCTAACCCTAACCTGAAACCTAACCATGACACTCACCCAAAACTTTACTCTCACCCGTGTCCTAATTTTAACCAGTACATCAACACTAACCCATGCCCTCTAACGTACGCTAACCCTAAGCCATTGCCGTACCCTAACCTGTACCCTAATCAATCCCCATTCCCTAACCCTAACCCTAACCGTAACTCTTAACGTGACACTCTTCCGAGGCCTTACCCTCACCCGTGCCCTAATCGTAAGCAGTACACGAATACTAACTAGTGACCTCACACGTACGCTAAACCTTAAGCATTGTGGTACCCTAAACTGTGCCCTAAGATCTCCCCATTCCCTAACCCTAACCCTAACCCGAATTCTATCCCTGACCGTCACCCGAAACCTTACCCTCACCCGTGCCCTAATCTTAACCAGGACACCAACACTAACTTGTGCCCTCACATGTACGCTAACCCTTAATCGTTGTCGTACCCTAAACTGTACCCTAATCCCTCCCCATTCCCTAACACTAACCCTAACCCGAATCCTAACCCTGACCCTCACCTGAAGCCTTACCCTCACCCGTGCCCTAATCTTAACCAGGACACTAACACTAACCCTTGCCCTCACACGAACGCTAATACTAAACCGCAGCGGTACCCTATCCTGTACCCTAATCCCTCTCCATTCCCTAACCCTAACCCTAAGCTGAAACCTTACCATGACACTCACCCGAAACTTTACCCTCACCCGTGTCCTAATTTTAACCAGTACATCAACACTAACCCATGCCCTCTAACGTACGCAAACCCTAAGCCATTGCCGTACCCTAACCTGTACCCTAATCAATCCCCATTCCCTAACCCTAACCCTAACCTTAACCCTTAACGTGACCCTCTTCCGAGGCCTTACCCTCACCCGTGCCCTAATCGTAAGCAGTACACTAACACTAACTAGTGACCTCACACGTACGCTAAACCTTAAGCGTTGTGGTACCCTAAACTGTGCCCTAATATCTCCCCATTCCCTAACCCTAAACCTAACCCGAATTCTATCCCTGACCCTGACCCGAAACCTTACCCTCACCCGTGCCCTAATCTTAACCAGGACACCAACACTAACTCGTGCCCTCACACGTACGCTAAACTTTAAGCGTTGTCGTACCCTAAATTGTACCCTAATCCTTCCCCATTCCTTTACCCTAACCCTAACCCCATCCCTAAACCGGACCCACTTCCGATGCCCTACCCTAAACAATGCGCTAATCTTAACCAGTACACAAACACTAACTCATGCCCAAAAACGTACGTTAACCCTTAAGCATTGTCGTACCCTATCCTGTACCCTAATCCCTCCCCATTCCCTAACCCTAACCCTAAGCGAAACCCTGAACGTGACCCTTTTCCGAGGCCTTGCCCTCATCGGTGTCCTTGTCTTAACCAGTACACCAACACTAACTCGTGCCCTCACACTTACGCTAACTCTTAAGTATTGTCGTACCCTAACCTGTACCCTAATCCCTCTCCATTCCCTAACCCTAACCCTAACCTGAAACCTAACCATGACACTCACCCGAAACTTTACTCTCACCCGTGTCCTAATTTTAACCAGTACGTCAACACTAACCCATGCCCTCTAACATACGCAAAACCTAAGCCATTACCGTACCCTAACCTGTACCCTAATCAATCCCCATTCCCTAACCCTAACCCTAACCGTATCTCTGAACGTGACCCTCTTCCGAGGCCTTACCCTCACCCGTGCCCTAATCGTAAGCAGTACACTAATACTAACTAGTGACCTCACACGTACGCTAAACCGTAAGCATTGTGGTACCCTAAACTGTGCCCTAATATCTCCCCATTCCCTAACCCTAACCCTAACCCGAATTCTATCCCTGACCGTCACCCGAAACCTTACCCTCACCCGTGCCCTAATCTTAACCAGGACACCAACACTAACTCGTGCCCTCACATGTACGCTAACCCTTAATCGTTGTCGTACCCTAAACTGTACCCTAATCCCTCCCCATTCCCTAACACTAACCCTAACCCGAATCCTAACCCTGACCCTCACCTGAAGCCTTACCCTCACCCGTGCCCTAATCTTAACCAGGACACTAACACTAACCCTTGCCCTCACACGAACGCTAACCCTTAAGCACTGTCGTACCCTAAGCTGTACCCTAATCCCTCTGCATTCCTTAACCCTAACCCTAACACGAATCCTAACCCTGACCCTCACCCGAAGCCTTACACTCACCCGTGCCCTAATCTTAACCAGGACACCAACACTAACTCGTGCCCTCACACGTACCCTAAACCTTAAGCGTTGTCGTACCCTAAATTGTACCCTAATCCCTCCCCATTCCTTAACCCTAACCCTAACCCCATCCGGAAACCTGACCCACTTCCGATGTCCTACCCTAACCAATGCCCTAATCTTAACCAGTACACAAACCCTAACTCATGCCCCAAAACGAACGTTAACCCTTAAGCATTGTCGTACCCTATCCTGTACCCTAATCCCTCCCCATTCCCTAAACCTAACCCTAAGGGAAACCCTGAACGTGACCCTTTTCCGAGGCCTTACCCTCATCGGTGTCCTTCTCTTAACCAGTACACCAACACTAACTCGTGCCCTCACACTTACGCTAACCCTTAAGCATTGTCGTACCCTAACCTGTACCCTAATCCCTCTCCATTCAATAACCCTAACCCTAACCCGAATCCTAACCCTGAACCTCACCCGAAGCCTTACCCTCACCCGTGCCCTAATCTTAACCAGGACACCAAAACTAACTCGTGCTCTCACACGTACGCTAATACTAAACCGCAGCGGTACCCTATCCTGTACCTTAATCCCTCTCCATTCCCTAACCCTAACCCTAAGCTGAAACCTTACCATGACACTCACCCGAAACTTTACCCTCACCCGTGTCCTAATTTTAACCAGTACATCAACACTAACCCATGCCCTCTAACGTACGCAAACCCTAAGCCATTGCCGTACCCTAACCTGTACCCTAATCAATCCCCATTCCCTAACCCTAACCCTAACCCTAACCCTTAACGTGACCCTCTTCCGAGGCCTTACCCTCACCCGTGCCCTAATCGTAAGCAGTACACTAACACTAACTACTGACCTCACACGTACGCTAAACCTTAAGCGTTGTGGTACCCTAAACTGTGCCCTAATATCTCCCCATTCCCTAACCCTAACCCTAACCCGAATTCTCTCCCTGACCCTCACCCGAAACATTACCCTCACCCGTGCCCTAATCTTAACCAGGACACCAAAACTAACTCGTGCCCTCACACGTACGCTAAACTTTAAGCGTTGTCGTACCCTAAATTGTACCCTAATCCTTCCCCATTCCTTAACCCTAACCCTAACCCCATCCCTAAACCGGACACACTTCCGATGCCCTACCTTAACAAATGCGCTAATCTTAACCAGTACACAAACACTAACTCATGCCCAAAAACGTACGTTAACCCTTAAGCATTGTCGTACCCTATCCTGTACCCTAATCCCTCCCCATTCCCTAACCCTAACCCTAAGCGAAACCCTGAACGTGACCCTTTTCCGAGGCCTTGCCCTCATCGGTGTCCTTGTCTTAACCAGTACACCAACACTAAATCGTGCCCTCACACTTACGCTAACCCTTAAGCATTGTCGTACCCTAACCTGTACCCTAATCCCTCTCCATTCCCTAACCCTAACCCTAACCCGAATCCTAATCCTGACCCTCACCCGAAGCCTTACCCTCACCCATGCCGTAATCTTAACCAGGACACCAAGACTAACTGGTGCCCTCACACGTACGCTAACACTAAACTGCAGCGGTACCCTAACCTGTACCCTAATCCTTCTCCATTCCCTAACCCTAACCCTAACCTGAAACCTAACCATGACACACACCCGAAACTTTACCCTCACCCGTGTCCTAATTTTAACCAGTACATCAACACTAACCCATGCCGTCTAACGTACGCAAACCCTAAGCCATTGCCGTACCCTAACCTGTACCCTAATCAATCCACATTCCCTAACCCTAAACCTTAACGTGACCCTCTTCCGAGACCTTACCCTCCCCCGTGCCCTAATCGTAAGCAGTACACTAACACTAACTAGTGACCTCACACGTACGCTAAACCTTAAGTGTTGTGGTACCCTAAACTGTGCCCTAATATCTCCCCATTCCCTAACGCTAACCCTAACCCGAATTCTATCCCTGACCCTCACCCAAAACCTTACCCTCAGCCGTGCCCTAATCTTAACCAGGACACTAACACTAACCCTTGCCCTCACACGAACGCTAACCCTTACGCACTGTCGTACCATAAATTGTACCCTAATCCCTCCCCATTCCTTAACCCTAAACCTAACCCCATCCCTAAACCTGACCCACGTCTGATGCCCTACCCTAACCAATGCCCTAATCTTAACCAGTACACAAACACTAACTCATGCCCTCAAACGTACGTTAACCCTTAAGCATTGTCGTACCCTATCCTCTACCCTAATCCTTCCCCATTCCCTAACCCTAACCCTAAGCGAAACCCTGAACGTGACCCTTTTCCGAGGCCTTACCCTCATCGGTGCCCTTGTCTTAACCAGTACACCAAAACAAACTCGTGCCCTCACACTTACGCTAACCCTTAAGCATTGTCGTACCCTAACCTATACCCTAATACCTCTCCATTCCCTAACCCTAACCCTAACCAGAATCCTAACCCTGACCCTCACGCGAAGCCTTACCCTCACCCGTGCCCTAATCTTAACCAGGACACCAAGACTAACTCGTGCCCTCACACGTACGCTAACACTAAACCGCAGCGGTACCCTAACCTGTACCCTAATCCCTCTCCATTCCCTAAACCTAACCCTAACCTGAAACCTAACCATGACACTCACCCGAAACTTTACTCTCACCCGTGTCCTAATTTTAACCAGTACGTCAACACTAACCCATGCCCTCTAACATACGCAAAACCTAAGCCATTACCGTACCCTAACCTGTACCCTAATCAATCCCCATTCCCTAACCCTAACCCTAACCGTATCTCTGAACGTGACCCTCTTCCGAGGCCTTACCCTCACCCGTGCCCTAATCGTAAGCAGTACACTAATACTAACTAGTGACCTCACACGTACGCTAAACCGTAAGCATTGTGGTACCCTAAACTGTGCCCTAATATCTCCCCATTCCCTAACCCTAACCCTAACCCGAATTCTATCCCTGACCGTCACCCGAAACCTTACCCTCACCCGTGCCCTAATCTTAACCAGGACACCAACACTAACTCGTGCCCTCACATGTACGCTAACCCTTAATCGTTGTCGTACCCTAAACTGTACCCTAATCCCTCCCCATTCCCTAACACTAACCCTAACCCGAATCCTAACCCTGACCCTCACCTGAAGCCTTACCCTCACCCGTGCCCTAATCTTAACCAGGACACTAACACTAACCCTTGCCCTCACACGAACGCTAACCCTTAAGCACTGTCGTACAATAAGCTGTACCCTAATCCCTCTGCATTCCTTAACCCTAACCCTAACACGAATCCTAACCCTGACCCTCACCCGAAGCCTTACACTCACCCGTGCCCTAATCTTAACCAGGACACCAACACTAACTCGTGCCCTCACACGTACGCTAAACCTTAAGCGTTGTCGTACCCTAAATTGTACCCTAATCCCTCCCCATTCCTTAACCCTAACCCTAACCCCATCCGGAAACCTGACCCACTTCCGATGCCCTACCCTAACCAATGCCCTAATCTTAACCAGTACACAAACCCTAACTCATGCCCCAAAACGAACGTTAACCCTTAAGCATTGTCGTACCCTATCCTGTACCCTAATCCCTCCCCATTCCCTAAACCTAACCCTAAGGGAAACCCTGAACGTGACCCTTTTCCGAGGCCTTACCCTCATCGGTGTCCTTGTCTTAACCAGTACACCAACACTAACTCGTGCCCTCACACTTACGCTAACCCTTAAGCATTGTCGTACCCTAACCTGTACCCTAATCCCTCTCCATTCAATAACCCTAACCCTAACCCGAATCCTAACCCTGAACCTCACCCGAAGCCTTACCCTCACCCGTGCCCTAATCTTAACCAGGACACCAAAACTAACTCGTGCTCTCACACGTACGCTAATACTAAACCGCAGCGGTACCCTATCCTGTACCTTAAACCCTCTCCATTCCCTAACCCTAACCCTAAGCTGAAACCTTACCATGACACTCACCCGAAACTTTACCCTCACCCGTGTCCTAATTTTAACCAGTACATCAACACTAACCCATGCCCTCTAACGTACGCAAACCCTAAGCCATTGCCGTACCCTAACCTGTACCCTAATCAATCCCCATTCCCTAACCCTAACCCTAACCCTAACCCTTAACGTGACCCTCTTCCGAGGCCTTACCCTCACCCGTGCCCTAATCGTAAGCAGTACACTAACACTAACTACTGACCTCACACGTACGCTAAACCTTAAGCGTTGTGGTACCCTAAACTGTGCCCTAATATCTCCCCATTCCCTAACCCTAACCCTAACCCGAATTCTCTCCCTGACCCTCACCCGAAACATTACCCTCACCCGTGCCCTAATCTTAACCAGGACACCAACACTAACTCGTGCCCTCACACGTACGCTAAACTTTAAGCGTTGTCGTACCCTAAATTGTACCCTAATCCTTCCCCATTCCTTAACCCTAACCCTAACCCCATCCCTAAACCGGACACACTTCCGATGCCCTACCTTAACAAATGCGCTAATCTTAACCAGTACACAAACACTAACTCATGCCCAAAAACGTACGTTAACCCTTAAGCATTGTCGTACCCTATCCTGTACCCTAATCCCTCCCCATTCCCTAACCCTAACCCTAAGCGAAACCCTGAACGTGACCCTTTTCCGAGGCCTTGCCCTCATCGGTGTCCTTGTCTTAACCAGTACACCAACACTAAATCGTGCCCTCACACTTACGCTAACCCTTAAGCATTGTCGTACCCTAACCTGTACCCTAATCCCTCTCCATTCCCTAACCCTAACCCTAACCCGAATCCTAATCCTGACCCTCACCCGAAGCCTTACCCTCACCCATGCCGTAATCTTAACCAGGACACCAAGACTAACTGGTGCCCTCACACGTACGCTAACACTAAACTGCAGCGGTACCCTAACCTGTACCCTAATCCTTCTCCATTCCCTAACCCTAACCCTAACCTGAAACCTAACCATGACACACACCCGAAACTTTACCCTCACCCGTGTCCTAATTTTAACCAGTACATCAACACTAACCCATGCCCTCTAACGTACGCAAACCCTAAGCCATTGCCGTACCCTAACCTGTACCCTAATCAATCCACATTCCCTAACCCTAAACCTTAACGTGACCCTCTTCCGAGACCTTACCCTCCCCCGTGCCCTAATCGTAAGCAGTACACTAACACTAACTAGTGACCTCACACGTACGCTAAACCTTAAGTGTTGTGGTACCCTAAACTGTGCCCTAATATCTCCCCATTCCCTAACGCTAACCCTAACCCGAATTCTATCCCTGACCCTCACCCAAAACCTTACCCTCAGCCGTGCCCTAATCTTAACCAGGACACTAACACTAACCCTTGCCCTCACACGAACGCTAACCCTTACGCACTGTCGTACCATAAATTGTACCCTAATCCCTCCCCATTCCTTAACCCTAAACCTAACCCCATCCCTAAACCTGACCCACGTCTGATGCCCTACCCTAACCAATGCCCTAATCTTAACCAGTACACAAACACTAACTCATGCCCTCAAACGTACGTTAACCCTTAAGCATTGTCGTACCCTATCCTCTACCCTAATCCTTCCCCATTCCCTAACCCTAACCCTAAGCGAAACCCTGAACGTGACCCTTTTCCGAGGCCTTACCCTCATCGGTGCCCTTGTCTTAACCAGTACACCAAAACAAACTCGTGCCCTCACACTTACGCTAACCCTTAAGCATTGTCGTACCCTAACCTATACCCTAATACCTCTCCATTCCCTAACCCTAACCCAAACCAGAATCCTAACCCTGACCCTCACGCGAAGCCTTACCCTCACCCGTGCCCTAATCTTAACCAGGACACCAAGACTAACTCGTGCCCTCACACGTACGCTAACACTAAACCGCAGCGGTACCCTAACCTGTACCCTAATCCCTCTCCATTCCCTAAACCTAACCCTAACCTGAAACCTAACCATGACACTCACCCGAAACTTTACCTCACCCCAGTCCTAAATTTAACCAGTACATCAACACTAACCCATGCCCTCTAACGTACGCTAACCCTAAGCCATTGCCGTACCCTAACCTGTACCCTAATCAATCCCCATTCCCTTACCCTAACCCTAACCCTAACCCTTGACGTGACCCTCTTCCGAGGCCTTACCCTCACCCGTGCCCTAATCGTAAGCAGTACACTAACACTAACTAGTGACCTCACACGTACGCTAAACCTTAAGCGTTGTGGTACCCTAAACTGTGCCCTAATATCTCCCCATTAACTAACCCTAACCCTAACCCGAATTCTATCCCTGACCCTCATCCGAAACCTTACCCTCACCCGTGCCCTAATCTTAACCAGGACACCAACACTAACTCGTGCCCTCACACGTACGCTAACCCTTAATCGTTGTCGTACCCTAAACTGTACCCTAATCCCTCCCCATTCCCTAACCCTAACCCTAACCCGAATCCTAACCCTGACCCTCACCTGAAGCCTTACCCTCACCCGTGCCCTAATCTTAACCAAGACACTAAAACTAACCCTTGACCTCACACGAACGCTAACCCTTAAGCACTGTCGTACCCTAAGCTGTACCCTAATTCCTCTGCATTCCTTAACCCTAACCCTAACACGAATCCTAACACTGACCCTCACCCGAAGCCTTACCCTCACCCGTGCCCTAATCTTAACCAGGACACCAACACTAACTCGTGCCCTCACACGTACGCTAACACTAAACCGCAGCGGTACCCTAACCTGTACCCTAATCCCTCTCCATTCCCTAACCCTAACCCTAACCTGAAACCTAACCATGACACTCACCCAAAACTTTACTCTCACCCGTGTCCTAATTTTAACCAGTACATCAACACTAACCCATGCCCTCTAACGTACGCAAAACCTGAACCATTGCCGTACCCTAACCTGTTCCCTAATCAATCCCCATTCCCTAACCCTAACCCTAACCGTAACTCTTAACGTGACCCTCTTCCGAGGCCTTACCCTCACCCGTGCCCTAATCGTAGGCAGTACACTAATACTAACTAGTGACCTCACACGTACGCTAAACCTTAAGAATTGTGGTACCCTAAACTGTGCCCTAATATCTCCCCATTCCCTAACCCTAACTCTAACCCGAATTCTATCCCTGACTGTCACCCGAAACCTTACCCTCACCCGTGCCCTAATCTTAACCAGGACACCAACACTAACTCGTGCCCTCACATGTACGCTAACCCTTAATCGTTGTCGTACCCTAAACTGTACCCTAATCCCTCCCCATTCCCTAACACTAACCCTAACCCGAATCCTAACCCTGACCCTCACCTGAAGCCTTACCCTCACCCGTGCCCTAATCTTAACCAGGACACTAACACTAACCCTTGCCCTCACACGAACGCTAATACTAAACCGCAGCGGTACCCTATCCTGTACCCTAATCCCTCTCCATTCCCTAACCCTAACCCTAAGCTGAAACCTTACCATGACACTCACCCGAAACTTTACCCTCACCCGTGTCCAAATTTTACCAGTACATCAACACTAACCCATGCCCTCTAACGTACGCAAACCCTAAGCCATTGCCGTACCCTAACCTGTACCCTAATCAATCCCCATTCCCTAACCCTAACCCTAACCTTAACCCTTAACGTGACCCTCTTCCGAGGCCTTACCCTCACCCGTGCCCTAATCGTAAGCAGTACACTAACACTAACTAGTGACCTCACACGTACGCTAAACCTTAAGCGTTGTGGTACCCTAAACTGTGCCCTAATATCTCCCCATTCCCTAACCCTAAACCTAACCCGAATTCTATCCCTGACCCTGACCCGAAACCTTACCCTCACCCGTGCCCTAATCTTAACCAGGACACCAACACTAACTCGTGCCCTCACACGTACGCTAAACTTTAAGCGTTGTCGTACCCTAAATTGTACCCTAATCCTTCCCCATTCCTTTACCCTAACCCTAACCCCATCCCTAAACCGGACCCACTTCCGATGCCCTACCCTAAACAATGCGCTAATCTTAACCAGTACACAAACACTAACTCATGCCCAAAAACGTACGTTAACCCTTAAGCATTGTCGTACCCTATCCTGTACCCTAATCCCTCCCCATTCCCTAACCCTAACCCTAAGCGAAACCCTGAACGTGACCCTTTTCCGAGGCCTTGCCCTCATCGGTGTCCTTGTCTTAACCAGTACACCAACACTAACTCGTGCCCTCACACTTACGCTAACTCTTAAGTATTGTCGTACCCTAACCTGTACCCTAATCCCTCTCCATTCCCTAACCCTAACCCTAACCTGAAACCTAACCATGACACTCACCCGAAACTTTACTCTCACCCGTGTCCTAATTTTAACCAGTACGTCAACACTAACCCATGCCCTCTAACATACGCAAAACCTAAGCCATTACCGTACCCTAACCTGTACCCTAATCAATCCCCATTCCCTAACCCTAACCCTAACCGTATCTCTGAACGTGACCCTCTTCCGAGGCCTTACCCTCACCCGTGCCCTAATCGTAAGCAGTACACTAATACTAACTAGTGACCTCACACATACGCTAAACCGTAAGCATTGTGGTACCCTAAACTGTGCCCTAATATCTCCCCATTCCCTAACCCTAACCCTAACCCGAATTCTATCCCTGACCGTCACCCGAAACCTTACCCTCACCCGTGCCCTAATCTTAACCAGGACACCAACACTAACTCGTGCCCTCACATGTACACTAACCCTTAATCGTTGTCGTACCCTAAACTGTACCCTAATCCCTCCCCATTCCCTAACACTAACCCTAACCCGAATCCTAACCCTGACCCTCACCTGAAGCCTTACCCTCACCCGTGCCCTAATCTTAACCAGGACACTAACACTAACCCTTGCCCTCACACGAACGCTAACCCTTAAGCACTGTCGTACCCTAAGCTGTACCCTAATCCCTCTGCATTCCTTAACCCTAACCCTAACACGAATACTAACCCTGACCCTCACCCGAAGCCTTACACTCACCCGTGCCCTAATCTTAACCAGGACACCAACACTAACTCGTGCCCTCACACGTACGCTAAACCTTAAGCATTGTCGTACCCTAAATTGTACCCTAATCCCTCCCCATTCCTTAACCCTAACCCTAACCCCATCCGGAAACCTGACCCACTTCCGATGCCCTACCCTAACCAATGCCCTAATCTTAACCAGTACACAAACCCTAACTCATGCCCCAAAACGAGCGTTAACCCTTAAGCATTGTCGTACCCTATCCTGTACCCTAATCCCTCCCCATTCCCTAAACCTAACCCTAAGGGAAACCCTGAACGTGACCCTTTTCCGAGGCCTTACCCTCATCGGTGTCCTTGTCTTAACCAGTACACCAACACTAACTCGTGCCCTCACACTTACGCTAACCCTTAAGCATTGTCGTACCCTAACCTGTACCCTAATCCCTCTCCATTCAATAACCCTAACCCTAACCCGAATCCTAACCCTGAACCTCACCCGAAGCCTTACCCTCACCCGTGCCCTAATCTTAACCAGGACACCAAAACTAACTCGTGCTCTCACACGTACGCTAATACTAAACCGCAGCGGTACCCTATCCTGTACCTTAATCCCTCTCCATTCCCTAACCCTAACCCTAAGCTGAAACCTTACCATGACACTCACCCGAAACTTTACCCTCACCCGTGTCCTAATTTTAACCAGTACATCAACACTAACCCATGCCCTCTAACGTACGCAAACCCTAAGCCATTGCCGTACCCTAACCTGTACCCTAATCAATCCCCATTCCCTAACCCTAACCCTAACCCTAACCCTTAACGTGACCCTCTTCCGAGGCCTTACCCTCACCCGTGCCCTAATCGTAAGCAGTACACTAACACTAACTACTGACCTCACACGTACGCTAAACCTTAAGCGTTGTGGTACCCTAAACTGTGCCCTAATATCTCCCCATTCCCTAACCCTAACCCTAACCCGAATTCTCTCCCTGACCCTCACCCGAAACATTACCCTCACCCGTGCCCTAATCTTAACCAGGACACCAACACTAACTCGTGCCCTCACACGTACGCTAAACTTTAAGCGTTGTCGTACCCTAAATTGTACCCTAATCCTTCCCCATTCCTTAACCCTAACCCTAACCCCATCCCTAAACCGGACACACTTCCGATGCCCTACCTTAACAAATGCGCTAATCTTAACCAGTACACAAACACTAACTCATGCCCAAAAACGTACGATAACCCTTAAGCATTGTCGTACCCTATCCTGTACCCTAATTCCTCTCCATTCCCTAACCCTAACCCTAACCCGAATCCTAACCCTGACCCTCACCCGAAACCTTACCCTCACCCGTGCCCTAATCTTAACCAGGACACCAAGATTAACTCGTGCCCTCACACGTACACTAACACTAAACCGCAGCGGTACCCTAACCTGTACTCTAATCCCTCTCCATTCCCTAACCCTAACCCTCACCTGAATCCTAACCATGACACTCACCCGAAACTTTACCCTCACCCGTCTCCTAATTTTAACCAGTACATCAACACTAACCCATGCCCTCTAACGTACGCTAACCCTAAGCCATTGCCGTACCCTAACCTGTACCCTAATCAATCCACATTCCCTAACCCTAAACCTTAACGTGACCCTCTTCCGAGACCTTACCCTCCCCCGTGCCCTAATCGTAAGCAGTACACTAACACTAACTAGTGACCTCACACGTACGCTAAACCTTAAGTGTTGTGGTACCCTAAACTGTGCCCTAATATCTCCCCATTCCCTAACGCTAACCCTAACCCGAATTCTATCCCTGACCCTCACCCAAAACCTTACCCTCAGCCGTGCCCTAATCTTAACCAGGACACTAACACTAACCCTTGCCCTCACACGAACGCTAACCCTTACGCACTGTCGTACCATAAATTGTACACTAATCCCTCCCCATTCCTTAACCCTAAACCTAACCCCATCCCTAAACCTGACCCACGTCTGATGCCCTACCCTAACCAATGCCCTAATCTTAACCAGTACACAAACACTAACTCATGCCCTCAAACGTACGTTAACCCTTAAGCATTGTCGTACCCTATCCTCTACCCTAATCCTTCCCCATTCCCTAACCCTAACCCTAAGCGAAACCCTGAACGTGACCCTTTTCCGAGGCCTTACCCTCATCGGTGCCCTTGTCTTAACCAGTACACCAAAACAAATTCGTGCCCTCACACTTACGCTAACCCTTAAGCATTGTCGTACCCTAACCTATACCCTAATACCTCTCCATTCCCTAACCCTAACCCTAACCAGAATCCTAACCCTGACCCTCACGCGAAGCCTTACCCTCACCCGTGCCCTAATCTTAACCAGGACACCAAGACTAACTCGTGCCCTCACATGTACGCTAACACTAAACCGCAGCGGTACCCTAACCTGTACCCTAATCCCTCTCCATTCCCTAAACCTAACCCTAACCTGAAACCTAACCATGACACTCACCCGAAACTTTACCCTCACCCCAGTCCTAAATTTAACCAGTACATCAACACTAACCCATGCCCTCTAACGTACGCTAACCCTAAGCCATTGCCGTACCCTAACCTGTACCCTAATCAATCCCCATTCCCTTACCCTAACCCTAACCCTAACCCTTAACGTGACCCTCTTCCGAGGCCTTACCCTCACCCGTGCCCTAATCGTAAGCAGTACACTAACACTAACTAGTGACCTCACACGTACGCTAAACCTTAAGCGTTGTGGTACCCTAAACTGTGCCCTAATATCTCCCCATTACCTAACCCTAACCCTAACCCGAATTCTATCCCTGACCCTCATCCGAAACCTTACCCTCACCCGTGCCCTAATCTTAACCAGGACACCAACACTAACTCGTGCCCTCACACGTACGCTAACCCTTAATCGTTGTCGTACCCTAAACTGTACCCTAATCCCTCCCCATTCCCTAACCCTAACCCTAACCCGAATCCTAACCCTGACCCTCACCTGAAGCCTTACCCTCACCCGTGCCCTAATCTTAACCAAGACACTAAAACTAACCCTTGACCTCACACGAACGCTAACCCTTAAGCACTGTCGTACCCTAAGCTGTACCCTAATTCCTCTGCATTCCTTAACCCTAACCCTAACACGAATCCTAACACTGACCCTCACCCGAAGCCTTACCCTCACCCGTGCCCTAATCTTAACCAGGACACCAACACTAACTCGTGCCCTCACACGTACGCTAACACTAAACCGCAGCGGTACCCTAACCTGTACCCTAATCCCTCTCCATTCCCTAACCCTAACCCTAACCTGAAACCTAACCATGACACTCACCCAAAACTTGACTCTCACCCGTGTCCTAATTTTAACCAGTACATCAACACTAACCCATGCCCTCTAACGTACGCAAAACCTGAACCATTGCCGTACCCTAACCTGTTCCCTAATCAATCCCCATTCCCTAACCCTAACCCTAACCGTAACTCTTAACGTGACACTCTTCCGAGGCCTTACCCTCACCCGTGCCCTAATCGTAGGCAGTACACTAATACTAACTAGTGACCTCACACGTACGCTAAACCTTAAGAATTGTGGTACCCTAAACTGTGCCCTAATATCTCCCCATTCCCTAACACTAACCCTAACCCGAATTCTATCCCTGACCGTCACCCGAAACCTTACCCTCACCCGTGCCCTAATCTTAACCAGGACACCAACACTAACTCGTGCCCTCACATGTACGCTAACCCTTAATCGTTGTCGTACCCTAAACTGTACCCTAATCCCTCCCCATTCCCTAACACTAACCCTAACCCGAATCCTAACCCTGACCCTCACCTGAAGCCTTACCCTCACCCGTGCCCTAATCTTAACCAGGACACTAACACTAACCCTTGCCCTCACACGAACGCTAACCCTTAAGCACTGTCGTACCCTAAGCTGTACCCTAATCCCTCTGCATTACTTAACCCTAACCCTAACAAGAATCCTAACCCTGACCATCACCCGAAGCCTTACACTCACCCGTGCCCTAATCTTAACCAGGACACCAACACTAACTCGTGCCCTCACACGTACGCTAAACCTTAAGCGTTGTCGTACCCTAAATTGTACCGTAATCCCTCCCCATTCCTTAACCCTAACCCTACCCTAACCAATGCCCTAATCTTAACCAGTACACAAACACTAACTCATGCCCCAAAACGTACGTTAACCCTTAAGCATTGTCGTACCCTATCCTGTACCCTAATCCCTCCCCATTCCCTAAACCTAACCCTAAGCGAAACCGTGAACGTGACCCTTTTCCGAGGCCTTACCCTCATCGGTGTCCTTGTCTTAACCAGTACACCAACACTAACTCGTGCCCTCACACTTACGCTAACCCTTAAGCATTGTCGTACCCTAACCTGTACCCTAATCCCTCTCCATTCCCTAACCCTAACCCTAACATGAATCCAAACCCTGACCCTCACCCGAAGCCTTACCCTCACCCGTGCCCTAATCTTAACCAGGACACCAACACTAACTCGTGCCCTCACACGTACGCTAACACTTAATCGTTGTCGTACCCTAAACTGTACCCTAATCCCTCCCCATTCCCTAACCCTAACCCTAACCCGAATCCTAACCCTGACGCTCACCTGAAGCCTGACCCTCACCCGTGCCCTAATCTTAACCAGGACACTAAAACTAACACTTGACCTCACACGAACGCTAACCCTTAAGCACTGTCGTACCCTAAGCTGTACCCTAATCCCTCTGCATTCCTTAACCCTAACCCTAACCCGAATCCTAACCTTGACCCTCACCCGAAGCCTTACCCTCACCCGTGCCCTAATCTTAACCAGGACACCAAGAGTAACTCGTGCCCTCACACGTACGCTAACACTAAACCGCAGCGGTACCCTAACCTGTACCCTAATCCCTCTCCATTCCCTAACCCTAACCCTAACCTGAAACCTAACCATGACACTCACCCAAAACTTTACTCTCACCCGTGTCCTAATTTTAACCAGTACATCAACACTAACCCATGCCCTCTAACGTACGCTAACCCTAAGCCATTGCCGTACCCTAACCTGTACCCTAATCAATCCCCATTCCCTAACCCTAACCCTAACCGTAACTCTTAACGTGACACTCTTCCGAGGCCTTACCCTCACCCGTGCCCTAATCGTAAGCAGTACACGAATACTAACTAGTGACCTCACACGTACGCTAAACCTTAAGCATTGTGGTACCCTAAACTGTGCGCTAAGATCTCCCCATTCCCTAACCCTAACCCTAACCCGAATTCTATCCCTGACCGTCACCCGAAACCTTACCCTCACCCGTGCCCTAATCTTAACCAGGACACCAACACTAACTCGTGCCCTCACATGTACGCTAACCCTTAATCGTTGTCGTACCCTAAACTGTACCCTAATCCCTCCCCATTCCCTAACACTAACCCTAACCCGAATCCTAACCCTGACCCTCACCTGAAGCCTTACCCTCACCCGTGCCCTAATCTTAACCAGGACACTAACACTAACCCTTGCCCTCACACGAACGCTAACCCTTAAGCACTGTCGTACCCTAAGCTGTACCCTAATCCCTCTGCATTCCTTAACCCTAACCCTAACACGAATCCTAACCCTGACCCTCACCCGAAGCCTTACACTCACCCGTGCCCTAATCTTAACCAGGACACCAACACTAACTCGTGCCCTCACACGTACGCTAAACCTTAAGCGTTGTCGTACCCTAAATTGTACCCTAATCCCTCCCCATTCCTTAACCCTAACCCTAACCCCATCCGGAAACCTGACCCACTTCCGATGCCCTACCCTAACCAATGCCCTAATCTTAACCAGTACACAAACCCTAACTCATGCCCCAAAACGAACGTTAACCCTTAAGCATTGTCGTACCCTATCCTGTACCCTAAACCCTCCCCATTCCCTAAACCTAACCCTAAGGGAAACCCTGAACGTGACCCTTTTCCGAGGCCTTACCCTCATCGGTGTCCTTGTCTTAACCAGTACACCAACACTAACTCGTGCCCTCACACTTACGCTAACCCTTAAGCATTGTCGTACCCTAACCTGTACCCTAATCCCTCTCCATTCAATAACCCTAACCCTAACCCGAATCCTAACCCTGAACCTCACCCGAAGCCTTACCCTCACCCGTGCCCTAATCTTAACCAGGACACCAAAACTAACTCGTGCTCTCACACGTACGCTAATACTAAACCGCAGCGGTACCCTATCCTGTACCTTAATCCCTCTCCATTGCCTAACCCTAACCCTAAGCTGAAACCTTACCATGACACTCACCCGAAACTTTACCCTCACCCGTGTCCTAATTTTAACCAGTACATCAACACTAACCCATGCCCTCTAACGTACGCAAACCCTAAGCCATTGCCGTACCCTAACCTGTACCCTAATCAATCCCCATTCCCTAACCCTAACCCTAACCCTAACCCTTAACGTGACCCTCTTCCGAGGCCTTACCCTCACCCGTGCCCTAATCGTAAGCAGTACACTAACACTAACTACTGACCTCACACGTACGCTAAACCTTAAGCGTTGTGGTACCCTAAACTGTGCCCTAATATCTCCCCATTCCCTAACCCTAACCCTAACCCGAATTCTCTCCCTGACCCTCACCCGAAACATTACCCTCACCCGTGCCCTAATCTTAACCAGGACACCAACACTAACTCGTGCCCTCACACGTACGCTAAACTTTAAGCGTTGTCGTACCCTAAATTGTACCCTAATCCTTCCCCATTCCTTAACCCTAACCCTAACCCCATCCCTAAACCGGACACACTTCCGATGCCCTACCTTAACAAATGCGCTAATCTTAACCAGTACACAAACACTAACTCATGCCCAAAAACGTACGTTAACCCTTAAGCATTGTCGTACCCTATCCTGTACCCTAATCCCTCCCCATTCCCTAACCCTAACCCTAAGCGAAACCCTGAACGTGACCCTTTTCCGAGGCCTTACCCTCATCGGTGCCCTTGTCTTAACCAGTACACCAACACTAAATCGTGCCCTCACACTTACGCTAACCCTTAAGCATTGTCGTACCCTAACCTGTACCCTAATCCCTCTCCATTCCCTAACCCTAACCCTAACCCGAATCCTAATCCTGACCCTCACCCGAAGCCTTACCCTCACCCATGCCGTAATCTTAACCAGGACACCAAGACTAACTGGTGCCCTCACACGTACGCTAACACTAAACTGCAGCGGTGCCCTAACCTGTACCCTAATCCCTCTCCATTCCCTAACCCTAACCCTAACCTGAAACCTAACCATGACACACACCCGAAATTTTACCCTCACCCGTGTCCTAATTTTAACCAGTACATCAACACTAACCCATGCCCTCTAACGTACGCAAACCCTAAGCCATTGCCGTACCCTAACCTGTACCCTAATCAATCCACATTCCCTAACCCTAAACCTTAACGTGACCCTCTTCCGAGACCTTACCCTCCCCCGTGCCCTAATCGTAAGCAGTACACTGACACTAACTAGTGACCTCACACGTACGCTAAACCTTAAGCGTTGTGGTACCCTAAACTGTGCCCTAATATCTCCCCATTCTCTAACCCTAACCCTAACCCGAATTCTATCCCTGACCCTCACCTGAAACCTTACCCTCACCCCTGCCCTAATCTTAACAAGGACACCAACACTAACTCGTGCCCTCACACGTACGCTAACCCTTATTTGTTGTCGTACCCTAAACTGTACCCTAATCCCTCCCCATTCCCTAACCCTAAACCTAACCCGAATCCTAACCCTGACCCTCACCCGAAGCCTTACCCTCACCCGTGCCCTAATCTTAACCAGGACACTAACACTAACACTTGCCCTCACACGAATGCTAACCCTTAAGCACTGTCGTACCCTAAGCTGTACCCTAATCCCTCTGCATTCCTTAACCCTAACCCTAGCACGAATATTAACCCTGACCCTCACCCGAAGCCTTACCCTCACCCGTGCCCTAATCTTAACCAGGTCACCAACACGAACTCGTGCCCTCACACGTACGCTAAACCTTAAGAGTTGTCGTACCCTAAATTGTACCCTAATCCCTCCCCATTCCTTAACCCTAACCCTAACCCCATCCCTAAACCTGACCCACGTCCGATGCCCTACCCTAACCTATGCCTTAATCTTAACGACTACACAAACACTAACTCCTGCCCTCAAACGTACGTTAACTCTTAAGCATTGTCGTACCCTATCATGTACCCTAATACCTCCCCATTCCCTAACCCTAACCCTAAGCGAAACCCTGAACGTGACCCTTTTCCGAGGTCTTACCCTCATCGGTGCCCTTGTCTTAACCAGTACACCAACACTAACTCGTGCCCTCACACTTACGCTAACCCTTAAGCATTGTCGTACCCTAACCTGTACCCTAATCCCTCTCCATTCCCTAACCCTAACCCTAACCCGAATCCTAACCCTGACCCTCACCCGAAGCCTTACCCTCACCCATGCCGTAATCTTAACCAGGACACCAAGACTAACTCGTGCCCTCACACGTACGCTAACACTAAACCGCAGCGGTACCCTAACCTGTACCCTAATCCCTCTCCATTCCCTAACCCTAACCCTAACCTGAAACCTAACCATGGCACACACCCGAAACTTTACCCTCACCCGTGTCCTAATTTTAACCAGTACATCAACACTAACCCATGCCCTCTAACGTACGCTAACCCTAAGCCATTGCCGTACCCTAACCTGTACCCTAATCAATCCACATTCCCTAACCCTAAACCTTAACGTGACCCTCTTCCGAGCCCTTACCCTCCCCCGTGCCCTAATCGTAAGCAGTACACTGACACTAACTAGTGACCTCACACGTACGCTAAACCTTAAGCGTTGTGGTACCCTAAACTGTGCCCTAATATCTCCCCATTCTCTAACCCTAACCTTAACCCGAATTCTATCCCTGACCCTCACCTGAAACCTTACCCTCACCCGTGCCCTAATCTTAACAAGGACACCAACACTAACTCGTGCCCTCACACGTACGCTAACCCTTATTCGTTGTCGTACACTTAACTGTACCCTAATCCCTCCCCATTCCCTAAACCTAACCCTAACCCGAATCCTAACCCTGACCCTCACCTGAAGCCTTACCCTCACCCGTGCCCTAATCTTAACCAGGACACTAACACTAACCCTTGCCCTCACACGAACGCTAACCCTTAAGCACTGTCGTATCCTAAGCTGTACCCTAATCCCTCTGCATTCCTTAACCCTAACCCTAGCACGAATCCTAACCCTGACTCTCACCCGAAGCATTACACTCACTCGTGCCCTAATCTTAACCAGGACACCAACACTAACTCGTGCCCTCACACGTACGCTAAACCTTAAGCGTTGTCGTACCCTAAATTGTACCCTAATCCCTCCCCATTCCTTAACCCTAACCCTAACCCCATGCCTAAACCTGACCCACGTCCGATGCCCTACCCTAACCAATGCCCTAATCTTAACCAGTACGCAAACACTAACTCATGCCTTCACACGTACGTTAACCCTTAAGCATTGTCGTACCCTATCCTGTACCCTAATCCCTTCCCATTCCCTAACCCTAACCCTAAGCGAAACCCTGAACGTGACCCTTTTCCGAGGCCTTACCCTCATCGGTGCCCTTGTCTTAACCAGTACACCAACACTAACTTGTGCCCTCACACTTACGCTAACCGTTAAGCATTGTCGTACCCTAACCTGTACCCTAATCCCTCTCCATTCCCTAACCCTAACCCTAACACGACTCCTAACCCGGACCCTCACCCGAAGCCTTACCCTCACCCGTGCCCTAATCTTAACCAGGAAACCAAGACTAACTCGTGCCCTCACACGTACGCTAACACTAAACCACAGCGGTACCCTAAGGTGTACCCTAATCCCTCTCCATTTCCTACCCACTAACCCTAACCTGAAACCTAAACATGACTCTCACACGAAACTTTACCCTCACCCGTGTCCTAATTTTAACCAGTACATCAACACTAACCCATGCCCTCTAACGTACGCTAACCCTAAGCCATTGCCGTACCCTAACCTGTACCCTAATCAATCCCCATTCCCTAACCCTAACCCTAACCCTATCCCTTAACGTGACCCTCTTCCGAGGCCTTACCCTCACCCGTGCCCTAATCGTAAGCAGTACACTAACATTAACTAGTGACCTCACACGTACGCTAAACCTTAAGCGTTGTGGTACCCTAAACTGTGCCCTAATATCTCCCCATTCCCTAACCCTAACCCTAACCCGAATGCTATCCCTGACCCTCACCTGAAGCCTTACCCTCACCCGTGCCCTAATCTTAACCAGGACACTAACACTAACCCTTGCCCTCACACGAACGCTAACCCTTAAGCACTGTCGTACCCTAAGCGGTACCCTAATCCCTCTGCAGTCCTTAACCCTAACCCTAACACGAATCCTAACCCTGACCCTCACCCGAAGCCTTACCCTCACCCGTGCCCTAATCTTAACCATGACACCAACACTAACTCGTGCCCTCACACGTACGCTAAACCTTAAGCGTTGTCGTACCCTAAATTGTACCCTAATCCCTCCCCATTGCTTAACCCTAACCCTAAACCCATCCCTAAACGTGACCCACGTCCGATGCCCTCCCCTAACCAATGTCCTAATCTTAACCAGTACACAAACACTAACTCATGCCCTCAAACGTACGTTAACCCTTAAGCATTGTCGTACCCTATCCTCTACCCTAATCCCTCCCCATTCCCTAACACTAACCCTAAGCGAAATCCTGAACGTGACCCTTTTCCGAGGCCTTACCCTCATCGGTGCCCTTGTCTTAACCAGTACACCAACACTAACTCGTGCCCTAACACTTACACTAACCCTTAAGCATTGTCGTACCCTAACCTGTACCCTAATCCCTCTCCATTCCCTAACCCTAACCCTAACCAGAATCCAAACCCTGACCCTCACCTGAAGCCTTACCCTCACCCGTGCCCTAATCTTAACCAGGACACCAAGACTAACTCGTGCCCTCACACGTACGCTAACACTAAACTGCAGCGGTACCCTAACCTGTACCCTAATCCCTCTCCATTCCCTAACCCTAACCCTAACCTGAAACCTAACCTTGACACTCACCCGAAACTTTACCCTCACCCCTGTCCTAATTTTAACCAGTACATCAACACTAACCCATGCCCTCTAACGTAAGCTAACCCTAAGCCATTGCCGTACCCTAACCTGTACCCTAATCAATCCCCATTCCCTAAACCTAACCCTAACCCTAACCCTTAACGTGACCCTCTTCCGAGGCCTTACCCTCACCCGTGCCCTAATCGTAAGCAGTACAATAACACTAACTAGTGACCTCACACTTACGCTAAACCTTAAGCGTTGTGGTACCCTAAACTGTGCCCTAATATATCCCCATTACCTAACCCTAACCCTAACCCGAATTCTATCCCTGACCCTCACCCGAAACCTTACCCTCACTCGTGCCCTAATCTTAACCAGGACACCAACACTAACTCGTGCCCTCACACGTACGCTAACCCTTAATCGTTGTCGTACCCTAAACTGTACCCTAATCCCTCCCCATTCCCTAACCCTAACCCTAACCCGAATCCTAACCCTGACCCTCACCTGAAGCCTTACCCTCACCCGGGCCCTAATCATAACCAGGACACTAACACTAACCCTTGCCCTCACACGAACGCTAACCCTTAAGCACTGTTGTACCCTAAACTGTACCCTAATCCCTCTGCATTCCTTAACCCTAACCCTAACCCGAATCCTAACCCTGACCCTCACCCGAAGCCTTACCCTCACCCGTGCCCTAATCTTAACCAGGACACCAAGACTAACTCGTGCCCTCACACGTACGCTAACACTAAACCGCAGCGGTACCCTAACCTGTACCCTACTCCCTCTCCATTCCCTAACCCTAATCCTAACCTCAAACCTAACCATGACACTCACCCGACACTTTACCCTCTCCCCTGTGCTAATTTTAACCAGTACATCAACACTAACCCATGCCCTCTAACGTACGCTAACCCTACGCCGTTGCCGTACCCTAACCTGTACCCTAATCAATCCCCATTCCCTAACCCTAACCCTAACCCTAACCCTTAACGTGACCCTCTTCCGAGGCCTTTCCCTCACCCGTGCCCTAATCTTAACCAGGACACCAACATTAACTCGTGCCCTCACACGTACGCTAAACCTTAAGCGTTGTCGTACCCTAAATTGTACCCTAATCCCTCCCCATTCCTTAACCCTAACCCTAACCCCATCCCTAAACCTGACCCACTTCCGATGCCCTACCCTAACCAATGCCCTAATCTTAACCAGTACACAAACCCTAACTCATGCCCCAAAACGTACGTTAACCCTTAAGCATTGTCGTAACCTATCCTGTACCCTAATCCCTCCCCATTCCCTAAACATAACCCTAAGCGAAACCCTGAACGTGACCCTTTTCCGAGGCCTTACCCTCATCGGTGGCCTTGTCTTAACCAGTACACCAACACTAACTCGTGCCCTCACACGTACGCTAAACCTTAAGCGTTGTCGTACCCTAAATTGTACCCTAATCCCTCCCCATTCCTTAACCCTAATTCTAACCCCATCCCTAAACCTAACCCACTTCCGATGTCCTACACTAACCAATGCCCTAATCTTAACCAGTACACAAACACTAACTCATGCCCTCAAACGTACGCTAACCCTTAAGCATTGTCGTACCCTATCCTGCACCCTAATCCCTCCCCATTCCCTAACCCTAACCCTAAGCGAAACTCTGAATGTGACCCTTTTCCGAGGCCTTACCCTCATCGGTGCCCTTGTCTTAACCAGTACACCAACACTAACTCGTGCCCTCACACTTACGCTAACCCTTAAGCATTGTCGTGCCCTAACCTGTACCCTAATCCCTCTCCATTCCCGAACCCTAACCCTAACCCGAATCCTAACCCTGACCCTCACCCGAAGCCTTACCCTCACCCGTGCCCTAATCTTAACCAGGACACCAAGACTAACTCGTGCCCTCACATGTACGCTAACACTAAACCGCAACGGTACCCTAACCTGTACCCTAATCCCTCTCCATTCCCTAACCCTAACCCTAACCTGAAACCTAACCATGACACTCACCCGAAACTTTGCCCTCACCCCTGTCCTAATTTTAACCAGTACATCAACACTAACCCATGCCCTCTAACGTACGCTAACCCTAAGCCATTGCCGTACCATAAACTGTACCCTAATCAATCCCCATTCAATAACCCTAACCCAAACCCTAACCCTTAACGTGACCCTCTTCCGAGGACTTACCCTCACCCGTGCCCTAATAGTAAGCAGTACACTAACACTAACTATTGACCTCACACATACGCTAAACCTTAAGCGTTGTGGTACCCTAAACTGTGCCCTAATATCTCCCCATTCCCTAACCCTAACCCTAACCCGCATTCTATCCCTGACCCTCACCCGAAACCTTACTCTCACCCGTGCCCTAATCTTAACCAGGACACCAACACTAACTCGTGCCCTCACACGTACGCTAACCCTTAATCGTTGTCGTACCCTAAACTGTACCCTAAACCCTCCCCATTCCCTAACCCTAACCCTAACCCGAATCCTAACCCTGACCCTCACCTGAAGTCTTACCCTCACCCGTGCCCTAATCTTAACCAGAACACTAACACTAACCCTTACCCTCACACGAACGCTAACCCTTAAGCACTGTCGTACCCTAAGCTGTACCCTAATCCCTCTGCATCCCTTAACCCTAACCCTAACACGAATCCTAACCCTGACCCTCACCCGAAGCCTTACCCTCACCCGTGCCCTAATCTTAACCAGGACACCAACACTAACTCGTGCCCTCACACGTACGCTAAACCTTAAGCGTTGTCATACCCTAAACTGTAACCTAATCCCTCCCCATTCCTTAACCCTAACCCTAACCCCATCCCTAAACCTGACCCACTTCCGATGTCCTACACTAACCAATGCCCTAATCTTAACCAGTACACAAACACTAACTCATGTCCTCAAACGTACGCTAACCCTTAAGCATTGTCGTACCCTATCCTGTACCCTAATCCCTCCCCATTCCCTAACCCTAACCCTAAGCGAAACCCTGAACGTGACCCTTTTCCGAGGCCTTACCGTCATCGGTGCCCTTGTCTTAACCCGTACACCAACAATAACTCGTGCCCTCACACTTACGCTAACCCTTAAGCATTGTCGTACCCTAACATGTACCCTAATCCCTCTCCATTCCCTAAACCTAACCGTAACCCGAATCCTAACCCTGAGCCTCACCCGAAGCCTTACCCTCACCCGTGCCCTAATCTTAACCAGGACACCAAGACTAACTCGTGCCCTCACACGTACGCTAACACTAAACCGCAGCGGTACCCTAACCTGTACCCTAATCCCTCTCCATTCCCTAACCCTAACCCTAAACTGAAACCTAACCATGACACTCACCCGAAACTTCACCCTCACCAGTGTCCTAATTTTAACCAGTACATCAACACTAACCCATGCCCTTTAACGTACGCTAACCCTAAGCCATTGCCGTACCCAAACCTGTACCCTAATCAATCCTCATTCCCTAACCCTGACCCTTACCCTAACCCTTAACGTGACACTCTTCCGAGGCCTTACACTCCCGGTGCCCTAATCGTAAGCAGGACACTAACACTAACTAGTGACCTCACATGTAAGCTAAACCTTAAGCATTGTGGTACCCTAAAATGTACCCTAACCCCTACCCATTCCCTAACCCTAACCCTAACCCGAATCCTAACCCTGACCCTCACCTGAAGCCTTACCCTTACCCGTGCCCTAATCTTAACCAGGACACTAACACTAACCCTTGCCCTCCCACGAACGCTAAACCTTAAGCACTGTCGTACCCTAAGCTGTACCCTAATCCCTCTGCATTCCTTAACCCTAACCCTAACACGAATCCTAACCCTGACCCTCACCCGAAGCTTTACCCTCACCCGTGCCCTAATCTTAACCAGGACACCAACACTAACTCGTGCCCTCACACGTACGCTAAACCTTAAGCATTGGCGTACGCTAAATTGTACCCTAATCCCTCCCCATTCTTTAACCCTAACCCTAACCCCATCCCTAAACCTGACCCACTTCCGATGCCCTACCCTAACAAATGCCCTAATCTTAACCAGTACACAAACACTAACTCATGCCCAAAAACGTACGTTAACCGTTAAGCATTGTCGTACCCTATCCTGTACCCTAATCCCTCCCCATTCCCTATCCCTAACCCTAAGCGAAACCCTGAACGTGACCCTTTTCCGAGGCATTACCATCATCGGTGCCTTTTCCTTAACCAGTACACCAACACTAACTCGTGCCCTCACACTTACGCTAACCCTTAAGCATTGTCGTACCCTAACCTGTACCCTAATCCCTCTCCATTCCCGAACCCTAACCCTAACCCGAATCCTAACCCTGACCCTCACCCGAAGCCTTACCCTCACCCGTGCCCTAATCTTAACCAGGACACAAAGACTAACTCGTGCCCTCACATGTATGCTAACACTAAACCACAGCAGTACCCTAACCTGTACCCTAATCCCTCTCCATTCCCTAACCCTAACCCTAACCTGAAACCTAAACATGACACTCACCCGAAACTTTACCCTCACCCCTGTCCTAATTTTAAACAGTACATCAACACTAACCCATGCCCTCTAACGTACGCTAATCCTAAGCCATTGCCGTACATTAACCTGTACCGTAATCAATCCCCATTCCCTAACCCTAACCCAAACCCTAACCCTTAACGTGACCCTCTTCCGAGGCCTTACCCTCACCCGTGCCCTAATAGTAAGCAGTACACTAACACTAACTAGTGACCTCACACGTACGCTAAACCTTAAGCGTTGTGGTACCCTAAACTGTGCCCTAATATCTCCCCATTCCCTAACCCTAACCCTAACCCGAATTCTATCCCTGACCCTCACCCGAAACCTAACTCTCACCCGTGCCCTAATCTTAACCAGGACACCAACACTAACTCGTGCCCTAACACATACGCTAACCCTTAATCGTTGTCGTACCCTAAACTGTACCCTAATCCCTCCCCATTCCCTAACCCTAACCCTAACCCGAATCCTAACCCTGACCCTCACCTGAAGCCTTACCCTCACCCGTGCCTTAATCTTAACCAGAACACTAACACTAACGCTTGCCTTCACACGAACGCTAACCCTTAAGCACTGTCGTACCCTAAGCTGTACCCTAATCCCTCTGCATTCCTTAACCCTATCCCTAACACGAATCCTAACCCTGACCCTCACCCGAAGCCTTACACTCACCCGTGCCCTAATCTTAACCAGGACACCAACACTAACTCGTGCCCTCACACGTACGCTAAACCTTAAGCATTGGCGTACCCTAAATTGTACCCTAATCCCTCCCCATTCTTTAACCCTAACCCTAACCCCATCCCTAAACCTGACCCACTTCCGATGCCCTACCCTAACAAATGCCCTAATCTTAACCAGTACACAAACACTAACTCATGCCCAAAAACGTACGTTAACCGTTAAGCATTGTCGTACCCTATCCTGTACCCTAATCCCTCCCCATTCCCTATCCCTAACCCTAAGCGAAACCCTGAACGTGACCCTTTTCCGAGACATTACCGTCATCGGTGCCTTTTCCTTAACCAGTACACCAACACTAACTCGTGCCCTCACACTTACGCTAACCCTTAAGCATTGTCGTACCCTAACCTGTACCCTAATCCCTCTCCTATCCCGAACCCTAACCCTAACCCGAATCCTAACCCTGACCCTCACCCGAAGCCTTACCCTCACCCGTGCCCTAATCTTAACCAGGACACCAAGACTAACTCGTGCCCTCACATGTATGCTAACACTAAACCACAGCAGTACCCTAACCTGTACCCTAATCCCTCTCCATTCCCTATCCCTAACCCTAACCTGAAACCTAAACATGACACTCACCCGAAACTTTACCCTCACCCCTGTCCTAATTTTAAACAGTACATCAACACTAACCCATGCCCTCTAACGTACGCTAACCCTAAGCCATTGCCGTACTCTAACCTGTACCCTAATCAATTCCCATTCCCTAACCCTAACCCAAACCCTAACCCTTAACGTGACCCTCTTCCGAGCACTTACCCTCACCCGTGCCCTAATAGTAAGCAGTACACTAACACTAACTAGTGACCTCACACGTACGCTAAACCTTAAGCGTTGTGGTACCCTAAACTGTGCCCTAATATCTCCCCATTCCCTAACCCTAACCCTAACCCGAATTCTATCCCTGACCCTCACCCGAAACCTAACTCTCACCCGTGCCCTAATCTTAACCAGGACACCAACACTAACTCGTGCCCTAACACATACGCTAACCCTTAATCGTTGTCGTACCCTAAACTGTACCCTAATCCCTCCCCATTCCCTAACCCTAACCCTAACCCGAATCCTAACCCTGACCCTCACCTGAAGCCTTACCCTCACCCGTGCCTTAATCTTAACCAGAACACTAACACTAACGCTTGCCTTCACACGAACGCTAACCCTTAAGCGCTGTCGTACCCTAAGCTGTACCCTAATCCCTCTGCATTCCTTAACCCTATCCCTAACACGAATCCTAACCCTGACCCTCACCCGAAGCCTTACACTCACCCGTGCCCTAATCTTAACCAGGACACCAACACTAACTCGTGCCCTCACACGTACGCTAAACCTTAAGCATTGGTGTACCCTAAATTGTACCCTAATCCCTCCCCATTCTTTAACCCTAACCCTAACCCCATCCCTAAACCTGACCCACTTCCGATGCCCTACCCTAACAAATGCCCTAATCTTAACCAGTACACAAACACTAACTCATGCCCAAAAACGTACGTTAAACGTTAAGCATTGTCGTACCCTATCCTGTACCCTAATCCCTCCCCATTCCCTATCCCTAACCCTAAGCGAAACCCTGAACGTGACCCTTTTCCGAGACATTACCGTCATCGGTGCCTTTTCCTTAACCAGTACACCAACACTAACTCGTGCCCTCACACTTACGCTAACCCTTAAGCATTGTCGTACCCTAACCTGTACCCTAATCCCTCTCCTATCCCGAACCCTAACCCTAACCCGAATCCTAACCCTGACCCTCACCCGAAGCCTTACCCTCACCCGTGCCCTAATCTTAACCAGGACACCAAGACTAACTCGTGCCCTCACATGTATGCTAACACTAAACCACAGCAGTACCCTAACCTGTACCCTAATCCCTCTCCATTCCCTATCCCTAACCCTAACCTGAAACCTAAACATGACACTCACCCGAAACTTTACCCTCACCCCTGTCCTAATTTTAAACAGTACATCAACACTAACCCATACCCTCTAACGTACGCTAACCCTAAGCCATTGCCGTACTCTAACCTGTACCCTAATCAATTCCCATTCCCTAACCCTAACCCAAACCCTAACCCTTAACGTGACCCTCTTCCGAGCACTTACCCTCACCCGTGCCCTAATAGTAAGCAGTACACTAACACTAACTAGTGACCTCACACGTACGCTAAACCTTAAGCGTTGTGGTACCCTAAACTGTGCCCTAATATCTCCCCATTCCCTAACCCTAACCCTAACCCGAATTCTATCCCTGACCCTCACCCGAAACCTAACTCTCACCCGTGCCCTAATCTTAACCAGGACACCAACACTAACTCGTGCCCTAACACATACGCTAACACTTAATCGTTGTCGTACCCTAAACTGTACCCTAATCCCTCCCCATTCCCTAACCCTAACCCTAACCCGAATCCTAACCCTGACCCTCACCTGAAGCCTTACCCTCACCCGTGCCCTAATCTTAACCAGAACACTAACACTAACCCTTGCCCTCACACGAACGCTAACCCTTAAGCACTGTCGTACCCTAAGCTGTACCCTAATCCCTATGCATTCCTTAATCCTAACCCTAACACGAATCCTAACCCTGACACTCACCCGAAGCCTTACCCTCACCCGTGCCCTAATCTTAACCAGGACACCAACACTAACTCGTGCCCTCACACGTACGCTAAACCTTAAGCGTTGTCGTACCCTAAATTGTACCCTAATCCCTCCCCATTCCTTAAACCTAATCCTAACCCCATCCCTAAACCTAACCCACTTCCGATGTCCTACACTAACCAATGCCCTAATCTTAACCAGTACACAAACACTAACTCATGCCCTCAAACGTACGCTAACCCTTAAGCATTGTCGTACCCTATCCTGTACCCTAATCCCTCCCCATACCCTAACCCTAACGCTAAGCAAAACCCTGAACGTGACCCTTTTCCGAGGCCTTACCCTCATCGGTGCCCTTGTCTTAACCAGTACACCAACAATAACTCGTGCCCTCACACTTACGCTAACCCTTAAGCATTGTCGTACCCTAACCTGTACCCTAATCCCTCTCCATTCCCGAACCCTAACCCTAACCCGAATCCTAACCCTGACCCTCACCCGAAGCCTTACCCTCACCCGTGCCCTAATCTTAACCAGGACACCAAGACTAACTCGTGCCCTCACACGTACGCTAACACTAAACCGCAGCGGTACCCTAAGCTGTACCCTAATCCCTCTCCATTCCCTAACCCTAACCCTAAACTGAAACCTAACCATGACAATCACCCGAAACTTCACCCTCACCCGTGTCCTAATTTTAACCAGTACATCAACACTAACCCATGCCCTCTAACGTACGCTAACCCTAAGCCATTGCCATACCCTAATCTGTACCCTAATCAATCCCCATTCCCTAACCCTAACCCTAACCCTAACCCTTAACGTGACCCTCTTCCCAGGCCTTACACTCACCCGTGCCCTAATCGTAAGCAGTACACTAACACTAACCAGTGACCTCACACGTACGCTAAACTTTAAGCATTGTGGTACCCTAAACTGTGCCCTAATATCTCCCCATTCCCTAACATTAAACCTAACCCGAATTCTATCCCTGACCCTCACCTGAAACCTTACCCTCACCCGTGCCCTAACCTTAACCAGGACACCAGCACTAACTCGTGCCCTCACACGTACGCTAACCCTTAATCGTTGTCGTACCCTAAACTATACCCTAATCCCTCCCCATTCCCTAACCCTAACCCTAACCCGAATCCTAACCCCGACCCTCACCTGAAGCCTTACCCTCACCCGTGCCCTAATCTTAACCAGGACACTAACACTAACCCTTGCCCTCACACGAACGCTAACCCTTAAGCACTGTCGTACCCTAAGCTGTACCCTAATCCCTCTGCATTCCTTAACCCTAACCCTAACACGAATCCTAACCCTGACCCTCACCCAAACCCTTACACTCACCCGTGCCCTAATCTTAACCAGGACACCAACACTAACTCGTGCCCTCACACGTACGCTAAACCTTAAGCGTTGTCGTACCCTAAACTGTAACCTAATCCCTCCCCATTCCTTAACCCTAACCCTAACCCCATCCCTAAACCTGACCCACTTCCGATGCCCTACCCTAACCAATGCCCTAATCTTAACCTGTACACAAACACTAACTCATGCCCTCAAACGTACGCTAACCCTTAAGCATTGTCGTACCCTATCCTGTACCCTAATCTCTCCCCATTAACTAACCCTAACCCTAAGCGAAACCCTGAACGTGACCATTTTCCGAGGCCTTACACTCATCGGTGCCCTTCTCTTAACCAGTACACCAACACTAGCTCGTGCCCTCACACTTACGCTAACCCTTAAGCATTGTCGTACCCTAACCAGTACCCTAATCCGTCTCCATTCCCTAACCCTATCCCTAACCCGAATCCTAACCCTGACCCTCACCCGAAGGTTACCCTCACCCGTGTCCTAATCTTAACCAGGACACCAAGACTAACTCATGCCCTCACACGTACGCTAACACTAATCCGCAGCGGTACCCTAACCTGTACCCTAATCCCTCTCCATTCCCTAACCCTAATCCCTAACCTGAAACCTAACCATGACACTCACCCGAAACTTTACCATCACCCGTGTCCTAATTTTAACCAGTACATCAACACTAACCCATGCCCTCTAACGTACGCTAACCCTAAGCCATTGCCGTACCCTAACCTGTACCCTAATCAATCCCCATTTCCTAACCCTAACCCTAACCTTAACCCTTAACGTGACCCTCTTCCGAGGCCTTACCCTCACCCGTGCCCTAATCGTAAGCAGTACACTAATACTAACTAGTGACCTCACACGTACGCTAAACTTTAAGCGTTGTGGTACCCTAAACTGTGCCCTAATATCTCCCCATTCCCTAACCCTAACCCTAACCCGAATTCTATCCCTGACCCTCACCCGAAACCTTACCCTCACCCGTGCCCTAATCTTAACCAGGACACCAACACTAACTCGTGCCCTCACACGTACGCTAACCCTTAATCGTTGTCGTACCCTAACCTGTACCCTAATCCCTCTCCATTCCCTAACCCTAACCCTAACCCGAATCCTAACCCTGACCCTCACCCGAAGCCTTACCCTCACCCGTGCCCTAATCTTAACCAGGACACCAAGACTAACTTGTGCCCTCACACGTACGCTTTCACTAAACCGTATGGGTACCCTAACCTGTACCTTAATCCCTCTCCATTCCCTAACCCTAACCCTAACCTGAAACCTAACCACGACACTCACCCGAAACTTTACCATCACCCGTGTCCTAATTTTATCCAGTACATCAACACTAACCCATGCCCTCTAACGTACGCTAACCCTAAGCCATTGCTGTACCCTAACATGTACCCTAATCAATCCCCATTTCCTAACCCTAACCCTAACCTTAACCCTTAACGTGACCCTCTTCCGAGGCCTTACCCTCACCCGTGCCCTAATCATAACCAGGACACTAACACTAACACTTGCCCTAACACGAACGCTAACCCTTAAGCACTGTCGTACCCTAAGCTGTACCCTAATCCCTCTGCATTCCATTACCCTAACCCTAACACGAATCCTAACCCTGACCCTCACCCGAAGCCTTACCCTCACCCGTGCCCTAATCTTAACGAGGACACCAACACTAACTTGTGCCCTCACACGTACGCTAAACCTTAAGCGTTGTCGTACCCTAAATTGTACCCTAATCCCTCCCCATTCCTTAACCCTAACCCTAACCCCACCCCTAAACCTGACCCACTTCCGATGCCCTACCCTAACCAATGCCCTAATCTTAACCAGTACACAAACACTAACTCATGCCCTCAACCGTACGCTAACCCTTAAGCATTGTCGTACCCTATCCTGTACCCTAATCCCTCCCCATTCCCTAACCCTAACCTTAAGCGAAACAGTGAACGTGACCCTTTTCTGAGGCCTTACCCACATCGGTGCCCTTGTCTTAACCAGTACACCAACACTAACTCGTGCCCTCACACTTACGCTAACCTTTAAGCATTGTCGTACCCTAACCTCTACCCTAATCCCTCTCCATTCCCTAACCCTAACCTTAACCCGAATCCTAACCCTGACCCTCACCCGAAGCCTTACCCTCACCCGTGCCCTAATCTTAACCGGGACACCAAGACTAACTCGTGCCCTCACACGTATGCTAACAGTAACCCGCAGCGGTACCCTAACCTGTACCCTAATCCCTCTCCATTCCCTAACCCTAACCCTAACCTGAAACCTAACCATGACACTCACCTGAAAATTTACCCTCACCCGTGTCCTAATTTTAACCAGAACATCAAAACTAACCCATGCCCTCTAACTTACGCTAACCCTAAGCCATTGCCGTACCCTAACCTGTACCCTAATCAATCCCCATTCCCTAACCCTAACCCTAACCCTAACCCTTAACGTGACCCTCTTCCGAGGCCTTACCCTCACCCGTGCCCTAATCGTAAGCAGTACACTAACACTAACTAGTGACCTCACACGTACGCTAAACCTTAAGCGTTGTGGTACCCTAAACTGTGCCCTAATATCTCCCCATTCCCTAACAGTTTCCCTAACCCGAATTCTATCCCTGACCCTCACCCTAAACCTTACCCTCACCCGTGCCCTAATCTTAACCAGGACACCAACACTAACTTGTGCCCTCACACGTACGCTAACCCTTAATCGTTGTCGTACCCTAAACTGTACCCTAATCACTCCCCATTCCCTAACCCTAACCCTAACCCCAATCCTAAACCTGACCCTCACCTGAAGCCTTACCCTCACCCGTGCCCTAATCTTAACCAGGACACTAACACTAACCCTTGCCCTCACACGAACGCTAACCCTTAAGCACTGTCGTACCCTAAGCTGTACCCTAATCCCTCTGCATTCCTTAACGCTAACCCTAACACGAATCCTAACCCTGACCCTCACCCGAAGCCTTACCCTCACCCGTGCCCTAATCTTAACCAGGACACCAACACTAACTTGTGCCCTCACACGTATGCTAAACCTTAAGCGTTGTCGTACCCTAAATTGTACCCTAATCCCTCCCCGTTCCTTAACCCTAACTATAACCGAATCCCTAAACCTGACCCACTTCCGATGCCCTACCCTATCCAATGCCCTAATCTTAACCAGTACACAAACACTAACTCATGCCCTCAAACGTACGCTAAACCTTAAGCATGGACGTACCCTATCCTGTACCCTAATCCCTCCCCATTCCCTAACCCTAACCCTAAGCGAAACCCTGAACGTGACCCTTTTCCGAGGCCTTAAACTCATCGTTGCCCTTGTCTTAACCAGTACACCAACACAAGCTCCTGCCCTCACACTTACGCTAACCCTTAAGCATTGTCGTACCCTAACCTGTACCCTAATCCCTCTCCATTCCCGAACCCTAACCCCAACCCGAATCCTAACCCTGACCCTCACGCGAAGCCTTACCCTCAACCGTGCCCTAATCTTAACCAGGACACCAACACTAACTCGTGCCCTCACACGTACGCTAAACCTTAAGCGTTGTCGTACCCTAAATTGTACCCTAATCCCTCCCCGTTCCTTAACCCTAACCCTAACCCCATCCCTAAACCTGACCCACTTCCGATGCCCTACCCTAACCAATGCCCTAACGTTAACCAGTACACAAACACTAACTCATGCCCTCAAACGTACGCTAACGCTTAAGCATTGTCGTACCCTATCCTGTACCCTAATCCCTCCCCATTCCCTAACCCTAACCTTAAGCGAAACAGTGAACGTGACCCTTTTCTGAGGCCTTACCCACATCGGTGCCCTTGTCTTAACCAGTACACCAACACTAACTCGTGCCCTCACACTTACGCTAATCTTTAAGCATTGTCTTACCCTAACCTCTACCCTAATCCCTCTCCATTCCCTAACCCTAACCTTAACCCGAATCCTAACCCTGACCCTCACCCGAAGCCTTACACTCACCCGTGCCCTAATCTTAACCCGGACACCAAGACTAACTCGTGCCCTCACACGTATGCTAACACTAAACTGCAGCGGTACCCTAACCTGTACCCTAATCCCTCTCCATTCCCTAACCCTAACCCTAACCTGAAACCTAACCATGACACTCACCTGAAAATTTACCCTCACCCGTGTCCTAATTTTAACCAGTACATCAAAACTAACCCATGCCCTCTAACTTACGCTAACCCTAAGCCATTGCCGTACCATAACCTGTACCCTAATCAATCCCCATTCCCTAACCCTAACCCTAACCCTAATCCTTAACGTGACCCTCTTCCGAGGCCTTACCCTCACCCGTGACCTAATCGTAAGCAGTACACTAACACTAACTAGTGACCTCACACGTACGCTAAAACTTAAGCGTTGTGGTACCCTAAACTGTGCCCTAATATCTCCCCATTCCCTAACCCTAACCCTAACCCGAATTCTATCCCTGACCCTCACCCGAAACCTTACCCTCACCCGTGCCCTAATCTTAACCAGGACACCAACACTAACTAGTTCCCTAACACGTACTCTAACCCTTAATCGTTTTCGTACCCTAAACTGTACCCTAATCCCTCCCCATTCCCTAACCCTAACCCTAACCCGAATCCTAACCCTGACACTCACCTGAAACCTTACCCTCACTCGTGCCCACATCTTTACCAGGACACTAACACTAACCCTTGCCCTCACACGAACGCTAACCCTTAAGCACTGTCGTACCCTAAGCTGTACCCTAATCCCTCTGCATTCCTTAACCCTAACCCTAACACGAATCCTAACCCTGACCCTCACCCGAAGCCTTACCCTCACCCGTGCCCTAATCTTAACCAGGACACCAACACTAATTTGTGCCCTCACACGTATGCTAAACCTTAAGCGTTGTCGTACCCTAAATTGTACCCTAATACCTCCCCGTTCCTTAACCCTAACCCTAACCCCATCCCTAAACCTGACCCACTTCCGATGCCCTACCCTAACCAATGCCCTAATCTTAACCAGTACACAAACACTAACTCATGCCCTCAAACGTACGCTAACCCTTAATCATTGTCGTACCCTATCCTGTACCCTAATCCCTCCCCATTCCCTAACCCTAAACATAAGCGAAACCCTGAACGTGACCCTTTTCCGAGGCCTTACCCTCATCGGTGCCCTTGTCTTAACCAGTCCACCAACACTAACTCGTGCCCTCACACTTACGCTAACCCTTAAGCATTGTCGTACCATAACCTGTACCCTAATCCCTCTCCATTCCCTAACCCTAACCCTAACCCGAATCCTAACCCTGACCCTCACCCGAAGCCTTACCCTCACCCGTGCCCTAATCTTAACCAGGACACCAAGACTAATTCGTGCCCTCACACGTATGCTAACACTAAACCGCAGCGGTACCCTAACCTGTACCCTAATCCCTCTCCATTCCCTAACCCTAACCCTAACCTGAAACCTAGCCATGACACTCGCCCGAAACTTTACCCTCACCCCTGTCCTAATTTTAACCAGTACATCAACACTAAGCCATGCACTCTAACGTACGCTAACCCTAAGCCATTGCCGTACCCTAACCTGTACCCTAATCAATCCCCATTCCCTAACCCTAACCCTAACCCTAAACCTTAACGTGACCCTCTTCCGAGGCCTTACCCTCACCCGTGCCCTAATAGTAAGCAGTACACTAACACTAACTAGTTACCTTACACGTACGCTAAACCTTAAGCGTTGTGGTACCCTAAACTGTGCCCTAATATCTCCCCATTCCCTAACCCTAACCCTAACCCGAATTCTATACCTGACCCTCACCCGAAACCTTACCCTCTCCCGTGCCCTAATCTTAACCAGGACACCAACACTAACTCGTGCCCTCACACGTACGCTAACCCTTAATCGTTGTCGTACCCTAAACTGTACCCTAATCCCTCCCCATTCCCTAACCCTAACCCTAACCCGAATCCTAACTCTGACCCTCACCTGAAGCCTTACCCTCACCCGTGCCCTAATCTTAACCAGGACACTAACACTAACCCTTGCCCTCACACGAACGCTAACCCTCAAGCACTGTCGTACCCTAAGCTGTACCCTAATCCCTCTGCATTCCTTAACCCTAACCCTAACCCGAATCCTAACCCTGACCCTCACCCGAAGCCTAACCCTCACCCGTGCCCTAATCTTAACCAGGACACCAAGACTAACTCGTGCCCTCACATGTACGCTAACACTAAACCACAGCGGTACCCTAACCTGTACCCTAATCCCTGTTCATTCCCTAACCCTAACCCTAACCTGAAACCTAACCATGACACTCACCCGAAACTTTACCCTCACCCCTGTCCTAATTTTTAACAGTACATCAACACTAACCCATGCCCTCTAACGTACGCTAACCCTAAGCCATTGCCGTACCCTAACCTGTACCCTAATCAATCCCCATTTCCTAACCCTAACCCAAGCCCTAACCCTTAACGTGACCCTCTTCCGAGGCCTTACCCTCACCCGTGGCCTAATAGTAAGCAGTACACTAACACTAACTAGTGACCTCACACGTACGCTAAACCTTAAGCGTTGTGGTACCCTAAACTGTGCCCTAATATCTCCCCATTCCCTAACCCTAACCCTAACCCGAATTCTATGCCTGACCCTCACCCGAAACCTTACTCTCACCCGTGCCCTAAACTTAACCAGGACACTAACACTAACCCTTGCCCTCACACGAACGCTAACCCTTAAGCACTGTCGTACCCTAAGCTGTACCCTAATCCCTCTGCATTCCTTAACCCTAACCCTAACACGGATACTAACCCTGACCCTCCCCCGAATCCTTACCCTCACCCGTGCCCTAATCTTAACCAGGACACCAACACTAACTCGTGCCCTCACACGTACGCTAAACCTTAAGCGTTGTCGTACCCTAAATTGTACCCTAATCCCTCCCCATTCCTTAACCCTAACCCTAACCCCATCCCTAAACCTGACCCACTTCCGATGCCCTACCCTAACCAATGCCCTAATCTTAACCTGTACACAAACACTAACTCATGCCCTCAAACGTACGCTAACCCTTAAGCATTGTTGTACCTTATCCTGTACCCTAATCCCTCCCCATTCCCCAACCCTAACCCTAAGCGAAACCCTGAACGTGACCCTTTTCCGAGGCCTTACCCTCATCGTTGCCATTGTCTTAACCAGTACACCAACACTAACTCGTGCCCTCACACTTACGCTAACCCTTAAGCATTGTCATACCCTAACCAGTACACTAATCCCTCTCCATTCCCTAACCCTAAACCTAACCCGAAACCTAACCCTGACCCTCACCCGAAGCCTTACCCTCACCCGTGCCCTAATCTTAACCAGGTCACCAAGACTAACTCGTGCCCTCACACGTACGCTAACACTAAACCGCAGCGGTACCCTAACCTCTACCCTAATCCCTCTCCATTCCCTAACCCTAACCCTAATCTGAAACCAAACCATGACACTCACCCGAAATTTTACCCTCACTCGTGTCCTAATTTTAACCAGTACATCAACTCTAAGCCATGCACTCTAACGTACGCTAACCCTAAGCCATTGCCGTACCCTAACCTGTACCCTAATCAATCCCCATTCCCTAACCCTAACCCTAACCATAACCCTTAACGTGACCCTCTTCCGAGGCCTTACCCTCCCCCGTGCCCTAATCGTAAGCAGTACACTAACACTAACTAGTGACCTCACACTTACGCTAAACCTTAAGCGTTGTGGTACCCTAAACTGTGCCTTAATATCTCCCCATTCCCTAACCCTAACCCTAACACGAATCCTAACCCTGACCCTCACCCGAAGCCTTACCCTCACCCGTGCCCTAATCTTACCCAGGACACCAACACTAACTCGTACCCTCACACGTAAGCTAAACCTTAAGCGTTGTCGTACCCTAAATTGTAACCTAATCCCTCCCCATTGCTTAACCCTAACCCTAACCCAATCCTTAAACCTGACCCACTTCCGATGTCCTACCCTAACCAATGCCCTAATCTTATCCATTACACAAACACTAACTCATGCCCTCAAACGTACGCTAACCCTTAAGCATTGTCGTACCCTATCCTGTACCCTAATCCCTCCCCATTCCCTAAACCTAACCCTAAGCGAAACCCTGAACGTGACCCTTTTCCGAGGCCTTACCCTCATCGGTGCCCTTGTCTTAACCAGTACACCAACACTAACTCGTGCCCTCACACTTACGCTAACCCTTAGGCATTGTCGTACCCTAACCAGTACCCTAATCCCTCTCCATTCCCTAACCCTAACCCTAACCCGAATCCTAACCCTGACCCTCACCCGAAGCCTTACACTCACCCGTGCCCTAATCTTTAACAGGTCACCAAGACTAACTCGTGCCCTCACACGTACGCTAACACTAAACCGCAGCGGTACCCTAACCTGTACCCTAATCCCTCTCCATTCCCTAACCCTAACCCTAACCTGAAACCTAACCATGACACTCACCCGAAATTTTACCCTCACCCATGTCCTAATTTTAACCAGTACATCAACACTAACCCATGCCCTCTAACGTACGCTAACCCTAAGCCATTGCCATACCCTAACCTGTTCCCTAATCAATCCCCATTCCCTAACCCTAACCCTAACCCTAACCCTTAACATGACCCTCTTCCGAGGCCTTACCCTCACCCGTGCCCTAATCGTAAGCAGTACACTAACACTAACTAGTGACCTCACACGTATGCTAAAACTTAAGCGTTGTGGTACCCTAAACTGTGCCCTAATATCTCCCCATTCCCTAACCCTAACCCTAACCCGAATGCTATCCCTGACCCTCACCTGAAGCCTTACCCTCACCCGTGCCTTAATCTTAACCAGGACACTAACACTAACCCTTGCCCTCACACGAACGCTAACCCTTAAGCACTGTCGTACCCTAAGCTGTACCCTAATCCCTCTGCAGTCCTTAACCCTAACCCTAACACGAATCCTAACCCTGACCCTCACCCGAAGCCTTACCCTCACCCGTGCCCTAATCTTAACCAGGACACCAAGACTAACTCGTGCCCTCACATGTACGCTAACACTAAACCACAGCGGTACCCTAACCTGTACCCTAATCCCTGTTCATTCCCTAACCCTAACCCTAACCTGAAACCTAACCATGACACTCACCCGAAACTTTACCCTCACCCCTGTCCTAATTTTTAACAGTACATCAACACTAACCCATGCCCTCTAACGTACGCTAACCCTAAGCCATTGCCGTACCCTAACCTGTACCCTAATCAATCCCCATTTCCTAACCCTAACCCAAGCCCTAACCCTGAACGTGACCCTTTTCCGAGGCCTTAAACTCATCGTTGCCCTTGTCTTAACCAGTACACCAACACAAGCTCCTGCCCTCACACTTACGCTAACCCTTAAGCATTGTCGTGCCCTAACCTGTACCCTAATCCCTCTCCATTCCCGAACCCTAACCCTAACCCGAATCCTAACCCTGACCCTCACCCGAAGCCTTACCCTCACCCGTGCCCTAATCTTAACCAGGACACCAACACTAACTCGTGCCCTCACACGTACGCTAACCCTTAATCGTTGTCGTACCCTAACCTGTACCCTAATCCTTCCCCATTCCCTAACCCTAACCCAAACCCGAATCCTAACCCTGACCCTCACCTGAAGCCTTACCCTCACCTGTGCCCTAATCTTAACCACGATACTAACACTAACCCTTGCCCTCACACGAACGCTAACCCTTAAGCACTGTCGTACCCTAAGCTGTACCCTAATCCCTCTGCATTCCTTAACCCTATCCCTAACACGAATCCTAACCCTGACCCTCACCCGAAGCCTTACACTCACCCGTGCCCTAATCTTAACCAGGACACCAACACTAACTCGTGCCCTCACACGTACGCTAAACCTTAAGCATTGGCGTACCCTAAATTGTACCCTAATCCCTCCCCATTCTTTAACCCTAACCCTAACCCCATCCCTAAACCTGACCCACTTCCGATGCCCTACCCTAACAAATGCCCTAATCTTAACCAGTACACAAACACTAACTCATGCCCAAAAACGTACGTTAACCGTTAAGCATTGTCGTACCCTATCCTGTACCCTAATCCCTCCCCATTCCCTATCGCTAACCCTAAGCGAAACCCTGAACGTGACCCTTTTCCGAGACATTACCGTCATCGGTGCCTTTTCCTTAACCAGTACACCAACACTAACTCGTGCCCTCACACTTACGCTAACCCTTAAGCATTGTCGTACCCTAACCTGTACCCTAATCCCTCTCCTATCCCGAACCCTAACCCTAACCCGAATCCTAACCCTGACCATCACCCGAAGCCTTACCCTCACCCGTGCCCTAATCTTAACCAGGACACCAAGACTAACTCGTGCCCTCACATGTATGCTAACACTAAACCACAGCAGTACCCTAACCTGTACCCTAATCCCTCTCCATTCCCTATCCCTAACCCTAACCTGAAACCTAAACATGACACTCACCCGAAACTTTACCCTCACCCCTGTCCTAATTTTAAACAGTACATCAACACTAACCCATGCCCTCTAACGTACGCTAACCCTAAGCCATTGCCGTACCCTAACCTGTACCCTAATCAATTCCCATTCCCTAACCCTAACCCAAACCCTAACCCTTAACGTGACCCTCTTCCGAGGACTTACCCTCACCCGTGCCCTAATAGTAAGCAGTACACTAACACTAACTAGTGACCTCACACGTACGCTAAACCTTAAGCGTTGTGGTACCCTAAACTGTGCCCTAATATCTCCCCATTCCCTAACCCTAACCCTAACCCGAATTCTATGCCTGACCCTCACCCGAAACCTTACTCTCACCCGTGCCCTAAACTTAACCAGGACACTAACACTAACCCTTGCCCTCACACAAACGCTAACCCTTAAGCACTGTCGTACCCTAAGCTGTACCCTAATCCCTCTGCATTCCTTAACCCTAACCCTAACACGGATACTAACCCTGACCCTCCCCCGAATCCTTACCCTCACCCGTGCCCTAATCTTAACCAGGACACCAACACTAACTCGTGCCCTCACACGTACGCTAAACCTTAAGCGTTGTCGTACCCTAAATTGTACCCTAATCCCTCCCCATTCCTTAACCCTAACCCTAACCCCATCCCTAAACCTGACCCACTTCCGATGCCCTACCCTAACCAATGCCCTAATCTTAACCTGTACACAAACACTAACTCATGCCCTCAAACGTACGCTAACCCTTAAGCATTGTTGTACCTTATCCTGTACCCTAATCCCTCCCCATTCCCCAACCCTAACCCTAAGCGAAACCCTGAACGTGACCCTTTTCCGAGGCCTTACCCTCATCGTTGCCATTGTCTTAACCAGTACACCAACACTAACTCGTGCCCTCACACTTACGCTAACCCTTAAGCATTGTCATACCCTAACCAGTACACTAATCCCTCTCCATTCCCTAACCCTAAACCTAACCCGAAACCTAACCCTGACCCTCACCCGAAGCCTTACCCTCACCCGTGCCCTAATCTTAACCAGGTCACCAAGACTAACTCGTGCCCTCACACGTACGCTAACACTAAACCGCAGCGGTACCCTAACCTCTACCCTAATCCCTCTCCATTCCCTAACCCTAACCCTAATCTGAAACCAAACCATGACACTCACCCGAAATTTTACCCTCACTCGTGTCCTAATTTTAACCAGTACATCAACTCTAAGCCATGCACTCTAACGTACGCTAACCCTAAGCCATTGCCGTACCCTAACCTGTACCCTAATCAATCCCCATTCCCTAACCCTAACCCTAACCATAACCCTTAACGTGACCCTCTTCCGAGGCCTTACCCTCCCCCGTGCCCTAATCGTAAGCAGTACACTAACACTAACTAGTGACCTCACACTTACGCTAAACCTTAAGCGTTGTGGTACCCTAAACTGTGCCTTAATATCTCCCCATTCCCTAACCCTAACCCTAACACGAATCCTAACCCTGACCCTCACCCGAAGCCTTACCCTCACCCGTGCCCTAATCTTACCCAGGACACCAACACTAACTCGTACCCTCACACGTAAGCTAAACCTTAAGCGTTGTCGTACCCTAAATTGTAACCTAATCCCTCCCCATTGCTTAACCCTAACCCTAACCCAATCCTTAAACCTGACCCACTTCCGATGTCCTACCCTAACCAATGCCCTAATCTTATCCATTACACAAACACTAACTCATGCCCTCAAACGTACGCTAACCCTTAAGCATTGTCGTACCCTATCCTGTACCCTAATCCCTCCCCATTCCCTAAACCTAACCCTAAGCGAAACCCTGAACGTGACCCTTTTCCGAGGCCTTACCCTCATCGGTGCCCTTGTCTTAACCAGTACACCAACACTAACTCGTGCCCTCACACTTACGCTAACCCTTAGGCATTGTCGTACCCTAACCAGTACCCTAATCCCTCTCCATTCCCTAACCCTAACCCTAACCCGAATCCTAACCCTGACCCTCACCCGAAGCCTTACACTCACCCGTGCCCTAATCTTTAACAGGTCACCAAGACTAACTCGTGCCCTCACACGTACGCTAACACTAAACCGCAGCGGTACCCTAACCTGTACCCTAATCCCTCTCCATTCCCTAACCCTAACCCTAACCTGAAACCTAACCATGACACTCACCCGAAATTTTACCCTCACCCATGTCCTAATTTTAACCAGTACATCAACACTAACCCATGCCCTCTAACGTACGCTAACCCTAAGCCATTGCCATACCCTAACCTGTTCCCTAATCAATCCCCATTCCCTAACCCTAACCCTAACCCTAACCCTTAACATGACCCTCTTCCGAGGCCTTACCCTCACCCGTGCCCTAATCGTAAGCAGTACACTAACACTAACTAGTGACCTCACACGTATGCTAAAACTTAAGCGTTGTGGTACCCTAAACTGTGCCCTAATATCTCCCCATTCCCTAACCCTAACCCTAACCCGAATGCTATCCCTGACCCTCACCTGAAGCCTTACCCTCACCCGTGCCTTAATCTTAACCAGGACACTAACACTAACCCTTGCCCTCACACGAACGCTAACCCTTAAGCACTGTCGTACCCTAAGCTGTACCCTAATCCCTCTGCAGTCCTTAACCCTAACCCTAACACGAATCCTAACCCTGACCCTCACCCGAAGCCTTACCCTCACCCGTGACCTAATCTTAACCAGGACACCAAGACTAACTCGTGCCCTCACATGTACGCTAACACTAAACCACAGCGGTACCCTAACCTGTACCCTAATCCCTGTTCATTCCCTAACCCTAACCCTAACCTGAAACCTAACCATGACACTCACCCGAAACTTTACCCTCACCCCTGTCCTAATTTTTAACAGTACATCAACACTAACCCATGCCCTCTAACGTACGCTAACCCTAAGCCATTGCCGTACCCTAACCTGTACCCTAATCAATCCCCATTTCCTAACCCTAACCCAAGCCCTAACCCTGAACGTGACCCTTTTCCGAGGCCTTAAACTCATCGTTGCCCTTGTCTTAACCAGTACACCAACACAAGCTCCTGCCCTCACACTTACGCTAACCCTTAAGCATTGTCGTGCCCTAACCTGTACCCTAATCCCTCTCCATTCCCGAACCCTAACCCTAACCCGAATCCTAACCCTGACCCTCACCCGAAGCCTTACCCTCACCCGTGCCCTAATCTTAAACAGGACACCAACACTAACTCGTGCCCTCACACGTACGCTAACCCTTAATCGTTGTCGTACCCTAACCTGTACCCTAATCCTTCCCCATTCCCTAACCCTAACCCAAACCCGAATCCTAACCCTGACCCTCACCTGAAGCCTTACCCTCACCCGTGCCCTAATCTTAACCACGATACTAACACTAACCCTTGCCCTCACACGAACGCTAACCCTTAAGCACTGTCGTACCCTAAGCTGTACCCTAATCCCTCTGCATTCCTTAACCCTATCCCTAACACGAATCCTAACCCTGACCCTCACCCGAAGCCTTACACTCACCCGTGCCCTAATCTTAACCAGGACACCAACACTAACTCGTGCCCTCACACGTACGCTAAACCTTAAGCATTGGCGTACCCTAAATTGTACCCTAATCCCTCCCCATTCTTTAACCCTAACCCTAACCCCATCCCTAAACCTGACCCACTTCCGATGCCCTACCCTAACAAATGCCCTAATCTTAACCAGTACACAAACACTAACTCATGCCCAAAAACGTACGTTAACCGTTAAGCATTGTCGTACCCTATCCTGTACCCTAATCCCTCCCCATTCCCTATCGCTAACCCTAAGCGAAACCCTGAACGTGACCCTTTTCCGAGACATTACCGTCATCGGTGCCTTTTCCTTAACCAGTACACCAACACTAACTCGTGCCCTCACACTTACGCTAACCCTTAAGCATTGTCGTACCCTAACCTGTACCCTAATCCCTCTCCTATCCCGAACCCTAACCCTAACCCGAATCCTAACCCTGACCCTCACCCGAAGCCTTACCCTCACCCGTGCCCTAATCTTAACCAGGACACCAAGACTAACTCGTGCCCTCACATGTATGCTAACACTAAACCACAGCAGTACCCTAACCTGTACCCTAATCCCTCTCCATTCCCTATCCCTAACCCTAACCTGAAACCTAAACATGACACTCACCCGAAACTTTACGCTCACCCCTGTCCTAATTTTAAACAGTACATCAACACTAACCCATGCCCTCTAACGTACGCTAACCCTAAGCCATTGCCGTACCCTAACCTGTACCCTAATCAATTCCCATTCCCTAACCCTAACCCAAACCCTAACCCTTAACGTGACCCTCTTCCGAGGACTTACCCTCACCCGTGCCCTAATAGTAAGCAGTACACTAACACTAACTAGTGACCTCACACGTACGCTAAACCTTAAGCGTTGTGGTACCCTAAACTGTGCCCTAATATCTCCCCATTCCCTAACCCTAACCCTAACCCGAATTCTATCCCTGACCCTCACCCGAAACCTAACTCTCACCCGTGCCCTAATCTTAACCAGGACACCAACACTAACTCGTGCCCTAACACATACGCTAACACTTAATCGTTGTCGTACCCTAAACTGTACCCTAATCCCTCCCCATTCCCTAACCCTAACCCTAACCCGAATCCTAACCCTGACCCTCACCTGAAGCCTTACCCTCACCCGTGCCCTAATCTTAACCAGAACACTAACACTAACCCTTGCCCTCACACGAACGCTAACCCTTAAGCACTGTCGTACCCTAAGCTGTACCCTAATCCCTATGCATTCCTTAATCCTAACCCTAACACGAATCCTAACCCTGACACTCACCCGAAGCCTTACCCTCACCCGTGCCCTAATCTTAACCAGGACACCAACACTAACTCGTGCCCTCACACGTACGCTAAACCTTAAGCGTTGTCGTACCCTAAATTGTACCCTAATCCCTCCCCATTCCTTAAACCTAATCCTAACCCCATCCCTAAACCTAACCCACTTCCGATGTCCTACACTAACCAATGCCCTAATCTTAACCAGTACACAAACACTAACTCATGCCCTCAAACGTACGCTAACCCTTAAGCATTGTCGTACCCTATCCTGTACCCTAATCCCTCCCCATACCCTAACCCTAACGCTAAGCAAAACCCTGAACGTGACCCTTTTCCGAGGCCTTACCCTCATCGGTGCCCTTGTCTTAACCAGTACACCAACAATAACTCGTGCCCTCACACTTACGCTAACCCTTAAGCATTGTCGTACCCTAACCTGTACCCTAATCCCTCTCCATTCCCGAACCCTAACCCTAACCCGAATCCTAACCCTGACCCTCACCCGAAGCCTTACCCTCACCCGTGCCCTAATCTTAACCAGGACACCAAGACTAACTCGTGCCCTCACACGTACGCTAACACTAAACCGCAGCGGTACCCTAAGCTGTACCCTAATCCCTCTCCATTCCCTAACCCTAACCCTAAACTGAAACCTAACCATGACACTCACCCGAAACTTCACCCTCACCCGTGTCCTAATTTTAACCAGTACATCAACACTAACCCATGCCCTCTAACGTACGCTAACCCTAAGCCATTGCCATACCCTAATCTGTACCCTAATCAATCCCCATTCCCTAACCCTAACCCTAACCCTAACCCTTAACGTGACCCTCTTCCCAGGCCTTACACTCACCCGTGCCCTAATCGTAAGCAGTACACTAACACTAACCAGTGACCTCACACGTACGCTAAACTTTAAGCATTGTGGTACCCTAAACTGTGCCCTAATATCTCCCCATTCCCTAACATTAAACCTAACCCGAATTCTATCCCTGACCCTCACCTGAAACCTTACCCTCACCCGTGCCCTAACCTTAACCAGGACACCAGCACTAACTCGTGCCCTCACACGTACGCTAACCCTTAATCGTTGTCGTACCCTAAACTATACCCTAATCCCTCCCCATTCCCTAACCCTAACCCTAACCCGAATCCTAACCCCGACCCTCACCTGAAGCCTTACCCTCACCCGTGCCCTAATCTTAACCAGGACACTAACACTAACCCTTGCCCTCACACGAACGCTAACCCTTAAGCACTGTCGTACCCTAAGCTGTACCCTAATCCCTCTGCATTCCTTAACCCTAACCCTAACACGAATCCTAACCCTGACCCTCACCCAAACCCTTACACTCACCCGTGTCCTAATCTTAACCAGGACACCAACACTAACTCGTGCCCTCACACGTACGCTAAACCTTAAGCGTTGTCGTACCCTAAACTGTAACCTAATCCCTCCCCATTCCTTAACCCTAACCCTAACCCCATCCCTAAACCTGACCCACTTCCGATGCCCTACCCTAACCAATGCCCTAATCTTAACCTGTACACAAACACTAACTCATGCCCTCAAACGTACGCTAACCCTTAAGCATTGTCGTACCCTATCCTGTACCCTAATCTCTCCCCATTAACTAACCCTAACCCTAAGCGAAACCCTGAACGTGACCATTTTCCGAGGCCTTACACTCATCGGTGCCCTTCTCTTAACCAGTACACCAACACTAGCTCGTGCCCTCACACTTACGCTAACCCTTAAGCATTGTCGTACCCTAACCAGTACCCTAATCCGTCTCCATTCCCTAACCCTATCCCTAACCCGAATCCTAACCCTGACCCTCACCCGAAGGTTACCCTCACCCGTGTCCTAATCTTAACCAGGACACCAAGACTAACTCATGCCCTCACACGTACGCTAACACTAATCCGCAGCGGTACCCTAACCTGTACCCTAATCCCTCTCCATTCCCTAACCCTAATCCCTAACCTGAAACCTAACCATGACACTCACCCGAAACTTTACCATCACCCGTGTCCTAATTTTAACCAGTACATCAACACTAACCCATGCCCTCTAACGTACGCTAACCCTAAGCCATTGCCGTACCCTAACCTGTACCCTAATCAATCCCCATTTCCTAACCCTAACCCTAACCTTAACCCTTAACGTGACCCTCTTCCGAGGCCTTACCCTCACCCGTGCCCTAATCGTAAGCAGTACACTAATACTAACTAGTGACCTCACACGTACGCTAAACCTTAAGCGTTGTGGTACCCTAAACTGTGCCCTAATATCTCCCCATTCCCTAACCCTAACCCTAACCCGAATTCTATCCCTGACCCTCACCCGAAACCTTACCCTCACCCGTGCCCTAATCTTAACCAGGACACCAACACTAACTCGTGCCCTCACACGTACGCTAACCCTTAATCGTTGTCGTACCCTAACCTGTACCCTAATCCCTCTCCATTCCCTAACCCTAACCCTAACCCGAATCCTAACCCTGACCCTCACCCGAAGCCTTACCCTCACCCGTGCCCTAATCTTAACCAGGACACCAAGACTAACTTGTGCCCTCACACGTACGCTATCACTAAACCGTATGGGTACCCTAACCTGTACCTTAATCCCTCTCCATTCCCTAACCCTAACCCTAACCTGAAACCTAACCACGACACTCACCCGAAACTTTACCATCACCCGTGTCCTAATTTTATCCAGTACATCAACACTAACCCATGCCCTCTAACGTACGCTAACCCTAAGCCATTGCTGTACCCTAACATGTACCCTAATCAATCCCCATTTCCTAACCCTAACCCTAACCTTAACCCTTAACGTGACCCTCTTCCGAGGCCTTACCCTCACCCGTGCCCTAATCATAACCAGGACACTAACACTAACACTTGCCCTAACACGAACGCTAACCCTTAAGCACTGTCGTACCCTAAGCTGTACCCTAATCCCTCTGCATTCCATTACCCTAACCCTAACACGAATCCTAACCCTGACCCTCACCCGAAGCCTTACCCTCACCCGTGCCCTAATCTTAACGAGGACACCAACACTAACTTGTGCCCTCACACGTACGCTAAACCTTAAGCGTTGTCGTACCCTAAATTGTACCCTAATCCCTCCCCATTCCTTAACCCTAACCCTAACCCCACCCCTAAACCTGACCCACTTCCGATGCCCTACCCTAACCAATGCCCTAATCTTAACCAGTACACAAACACTAACTCATGCCCTCAACCGTACGCTAACCCTTAAGCATTGTCGTACCCTATCCTGTACCCTAATCCCTCCCCATTCCCTAACCCTAACCTTAAGCGAAACAGTGAACGTGACCCTTTTCTGAGGCCTTACCCACATCGGTGCCCTTGTCTTAACCAGTACACCAACACTAACTCGTGCCCTCACACTTACGCTAACCTTTAAGCATTGTCGTACCCTAACCTCTACCCTAATCCCTCTCCATTCCCTAACCCTAACCTTAACCCGAATCCTAACCCTGACCCTCACCCGAAGCCTTACCCTCACCCGTGCCCTAATCTTAACCGGGACACCAAGACTAACTCGTGCCCTCACACGTATGCTAACAGTAACCCGCAGCGGTACCCTAACCTGTACCCTAATCCCTCTCCATTCCCTAACCTTAACCCTAACCTGAAACCTAACCATGACACTCACCTGAAAATTTACCCTCACCCGTGTCCTAATTTTAACCAGAACATCAAAACTAACCCATGCCCTCTAACTTACGCTAACCCTAAGCCATTGCCGTACCCTAACCTGTACCCTAATCAATCCCCATTCCCTAACCCTAACCCTAACCCTAACCCTTAACGTGACCCTCTTCCGAGGCCTTACCCTCACCCGTGCCCTAATCGTAAGCAGTACACTAACACTAACTAGTGACCTCACACGTACGCTAAACCTTAAGCGTTGTGGTACCCTAAACTGTGCCCTAATATCTCCCCATTCCCTAACAGTTTCCCTAACCCGAATTCTATCCCTGACCCTCACCCTAAACCTTACCCTCACCCGTGCCCTAATCTTAACCAGGACACCAACACTAACTTGTGCCCTCACACGTACGCTAACCCTTAATCGTTGTCGTACCCTAAACTGTACCCTAATCACTCCCCATTCCCTAACCCTAACCCTAACCCCAATCCTAAACCTGACCCTCACCTGAAGCCTTACCCTCACCCGTGCCCTAATCTTAACCAGGACACTAACACTAACCCTTGCCCTCACACGAACGCTAACCCTTAAGCACTGTCGTACCCTAAGCTGTACCCTAATCCCTCTGCATTCCTTAACGCTAACCCTAACACGAATCCTAACCCTGACCCTCACCCGAAGCCTTACCCTCACCCGTGCCCTAATCTTAACCAGGACACCAACACTAACTTGTGCCCTCACACGTATGCTAAACCTTAAGCGTTGTCGTACCCTAAATTGTACCCTAATCCCTCCCCGTTCCTTAACCCTAACTATAACCGAATCCCTAAACCTGACCCACTTCCGATGCCCTACCCTATCCAATGCCCTAATCTTAACCAGTACACAAACACTAACTCATGCCCTCAAACGTACGCTAAACCTTAAGCATGGACGTACCCTATCCTGTACCCTAATCCCTCCCCATTCCCTAACCCTAACCCTAAGCGAAACCCTGAACGTGACCCTTTTCCGAGGCCTTAAACTCATCGTTGCCCTTGTCTTAACCAGTACACCAACACAAGCTCCTGCCCTCACACTTACGCTAACCCTTAAGCATTGTCGTACCCTAACCTGTACCCTAATCCCTCTCCATTCCCGAACCCTAACCCCAACCCGAATCCTAACCCTGACCCTCACGCGAAGCCTTACCCTCAACCGTGCCCTAATCTTAACCAGGACACCAACACTAACTCGTGCCCTCACACGTACGCTAAACCTTAAGCGTTGTCGTACCCTAAATTGTACCCTAATCCCTCCCCGTTCCTTAACCCTAACCCTAACCCCATCCCTAAACCTGACCCACTTCCGATGCCCTACCCTAACCAATGCCCTAACGTTAACCAGTACACAAACACTAACTCATGCCCTCAAACGTACGCTAACGCTTAAGCATTGTCGTACCCTATCCTGTACCCTAATCCCTCCCCATTCCCTAACCCTAACCTTAAGCGAAACAGTGAACGTGACCCTTTTCTGAGGCCTTACCCACATCGGTGCCCTTGTCTTAACCAGTACACCAACACTAACTCGTGCCCTCACACTTACGCTAATCTTTAAGCATTGTCTTACCCTAACCTCTACCCTAATCCCTCTCCATTCCCTAACCCTAACCTTAACCCGAATCCTAACCCTGACCCTCACCCGAAGCCTTACCCTCACCCGTGCCCTAATCTTAACCCGGACACCAAGACTAACTCGTGCCCTCACACGTATGCTAACACTAAACTGCAGCGGTACCCTAACCTGTACCCTAATCCCTCTCCATTCCCTAACCCTAACCCTAACCTGAAACCTAACCATGACACTCACCTGAAAATTTACCCTCACCCGTGTCCTAATTTTAACCAGTACATCAAAACTAACCCATGCCCTCTAACTTACGCTAACCCTAAGCCATTGCCGTACCATAACCTGTACCCTAATCAATCCCCATTCCCTAACCCTAACCCTAACCCTAATCCTTAACGTGACCCTCTTCCGAGGCCTTACCCTCACCCGTGACCTAATCGTAAGCAGTACACTAACACTAACTAGTGACCTCACACGTACGCTAAAACTTAAGCGTTGTGGTACCCTAAACTGTGCCCTAATATCTCCCCATTCCCTAACCCTAACCCTAACCCGAATTCTATCCCTGACCCTCACCCGAAACCTTACCCTCACCCGTGCCCTAATCTTAACCAGGACACCAACACTAACTAGTTCCCTAACACGTACTCTAACCCTTAATCGTTTTCGTACCCTAAACTGTACCCTAATCCCTCCCCATTCCCTAACCCTAACCCTAACCCGAATCCTAACCCTGACACTCACCTGAAACCTTACCCTCACTCGTGCCCACATCTTTACCAGGACACTAACACTAACCCTTGCCCTCACACGAACGCTAACCCTTAAGCACTGTCGTACCCTAAGCTGTACCCTAATCCCTCTGCATTCCTTAACCCTAACCCTAACACGAATCCTAACCCTGACCCTCACCCGAAGCCTTACCCTCACCCGTGCCCTAATCTTAACCAGGACACCAACACTAATTTGTGCCCTCACACGTATGCTAAACCTTAAGCGTTGTCGTACCCTAAATTGTACCCTAATACCTCCCCGTTCCTTAACCCTAACCCTAACCCCATCCCTAAACCTGACCCACTTCCGATGCCCTACCCTAACCAATGCCCTAATCTTAACCAGTACACAAACACTAACTCATGCCCTCAAACGTACGCTAACCCTTAATCATTGTCGTACCCTATCCTGTACCCTAATCCCTCCCCATTCCCTAACCCTAAACATAAGCGAAACCCTGAACGTGACCCTTTTCCGAGGCCTTACCCTCATCGGTGCCCTTGTCTTAACCAGTCCACCAACACTAACTCGTGCCCTCACACTTACGCTAACCCTTAAGCATTGTCGTACCATAACCTGTACCCTAATCCCTCTCCATTCCCTAACCCTAACCCTAACCCGAATCCTAACCCTGACCCTCACCCGAAGCCTTACCCTCACCCGTGCCCTAATCTTAACAAGGACACCAAGACTAATTCGTGCCCTCACACGTATGCTAACACTAAACCGCAGCGGTACCCTAACCTGTACCCTAATCCCTCTCCATTCCCTAACCCTAACCCTAACCTGAAACCTAGCCATGACACTCGCCCGAAACTTTACCCTCACCCCTGTCCTAATTTTAACCAGTACATCAACACTAAGCCATGCACTCTAACGTACGCTAACCCTAAGCCATTGCCGTACCCTAACCTGTACCCTAATCAATCCCCATTCCCTAACCCTAACCCTAACCCTAAACCTTAACGTGACCCTCTTCCGAGGCCTTACCCTCACCCGTGCCCTAATAGTAAGCAGTACACTAACACTAACTAGTTACCTTACACGTACGCTAAGCCTTAAGCGTTGTGGTACCCTAAACTGTGCCCTAATATCTCCCCATTCCCTAACCCTAACCCTAACCCGAATTCTATACCTGACCCTCACCCGAAACCTTACCCTCTCCCGTGCCCTAATCTTAACCAGGACACCAACACTAACTCGTGCCCTCACACGTACGCTAACCCTTAATCGTTGTCGTACCCTAAACTGTACCCTAATCCCTCCCCATTCCCTAACCCTAACCCTAACCCGAATCCTAACTCTGACCCTCACCTGAAGCCTTACCCTCACCCGTGCCCTAATCTTAACCAGGACACTAACACTAACCCTTGCCCTCACACGAACGCTAACCCTCAAGCACTGTCGTACCCTAAGCTGTACCCTAATCCCTCTGCATTCCTTAACCCTAACCCTAACCCGAATCCTAACCCTGACCCTCACCCGAAGCCTAACCCTCACCCGTGCCCTAATCTTAACCAGGACACCAAGACTAACTCGTGCCCTCACATGTACGCTAACACTAAACCACAGCGGTACCCTAACCTGTACCCTAATCCCTGTTCATTCCCTAACCCTAACCCTAACCTGAAACCTAACCATGACACTCACCCGAAACTTTACCCTCACCCCTGTCCTAATTTTTAACAGTACATCAACACTAACCCATGCCCTCTAACGTACGCTAACCCTAAGCCATTGCCGTACCCTAACCTGTACCCTAATCAATCCCCATTTCCTAACCCTAACCCAAGCCCTAACCCTTAACGTGACCCTCTTCCGAGGCCTTACCCTCACCCGTGGCCTAATAGTAAGCAGTACACTAACACTAACTAGTGAACTCACACGTACGCTAAACCTTAAGCGTTGTGGTACCCTAAACTGTGCCCTAATATCTCCCCATTCCCTAACCCTAACCCTAACCCGAATTCTATCCCTGACCCTCACCCGAAACCTTACTCTCACCCGTGCCCTAAACTTAACCAGGACACTAACACTAACCCTTGCCCTCACACGAACGCTAACCCTTAAGCACTGTCGTACCCTAAGCTGTACCCTAATCCTTCTGCATTCCTTAACCCTAACCCTAACACGGATACTAACCCTGACCCTCCCCCGAATCCTTACCCTCACCCGTGCCCTAATCTTAACCAGGACACCAACACTAACTCGTGCCCTCACACGTACGCTAAACCTTAAGCGTTGTCGTACCCTAAATTGTACCCTAATCCCTCCCCATTCCTTAACCCTAACCCTAACCCCATCCCTAAACCTGACCCACTTCCGATGCCCTACCCTAACCAATGCCCTAATCTTAACCTGTACACAAACACTAACTCATGCCCTCAAACGTACGCTAACCCTTAAGCATTGTTGTACCTTATCCTGTACCCTAATCCCTCCCCATTCCCCAACCCTAACCCTAAGCGAAACCCTGAACGTGACCCTTTTCCGAGGCCTTACCCTCATCGTTGCCATTGTCTTAACCAGTACACCAACACTAACTCGTGCCCTCACACTTACGCTAACCCTTAAGCATTGTCATACCCTAACCAGTACACTAATCCCTCTCCATTCCCTAACCCTAAACCTAACCCGAAACCTAACCCTGACCCTCACCCGAAGCCTTACCCTCACCCGTGCCCTAATCTTAACCAGGTCACCAAGACTAACTCGTGCCCTCACACGTACGCTAACACTAAACCGCAGCGGTACCCTAACCTCTACCCTAATCCCTCTCCATTCCCTAACCCTAACCCTAATCTGAAACCAAACCATGACACTCACCCGAAATTTTACCCTCACTCGTGTCCTAATTTTAACCAGTACATCAACTCTAAGCCATGCACTCTAACGTACGCTAACCCTAAGCCATTGCCGTACCCTAACCTGTACCCTAATCAATCCCCATTCCCTAACCCTAACCCTAACCATAACCCTTAACGTGACCCTCTTCCGAGGCCTTACCCTCCCCCGTGCCCTAATCGTAAGCAGTACACTAACACTAACTAGTGACCTCACACTTACGCTAAACCTTAAGCGTTGTGGTACCCTAAACTGTGCCTTAATATCTCCCCATTCCCTAACCCTAACCCTAACACGAATCCTAACCCTGACCCTCACCCGAAGCCTTACCCTCACCCGTGCCCTAATCTTACCCAGGACACCAACACTAACTTGTACCCTCACACGTAAGCTAAACCTTAAGCGTTGTCGTACCCTAAATTGTAACCTAATCCCTCCCCATTGCTTAACCCTAACCCTAACCCAATCCTTAAACCTGACCCACTTCCGATGTCCTACCCTAACCAATGCCCTAATCTTATCCATTACACAAACACTAACTCATGCCCTCAAACGTACGCTAACCCTTAAGCATTGTCGTACCCTATCCTGTACCCTAATCCCTCCCCATTCCCTAAACCTAACCCTAAGCGAAACCCTGAACGTGACCCTTTTCCGAGGCCTTACCCTCATCGGTGCCCTTGTCTTAACCAGTACACCAACACTAACTCGTGCCCTCACACTTACGCTAACCCTTAGGCATTGTCGTACCCTAACCAGTACCCTAATCCCTCTCCATTCCCTAACCCTAACCCTAACCCGAATCCTAACCCTGACCCTCACCCGAAGCCTTACACTCACCCGTGCCCTAATCTTTAACAGGTCACCAAGACTAACTCGTGCCCTCACACGTACGCTAACACTAAACCGCAGCGGTACCCTAACCTGTACCCTAATCCCTCTCCATTCCCTAACCCTAACCCTAACCTGAAACCTAACCATGACACTCACCCGAAATTTTACCCTCACCCATGTCCTAATTTTAACCAGTACATCAACACTAACCCATGCCCTCTAACGTACGCTAACCCTAAGCCATTGCCGTACCCTAACCTGTTCCCTAATCAATCCCCATTCCCTAACCCTAACCCTAACCCTAACCCTTAACATGACCCTCTTCCGAGGCCTTACCCTCACCCGTGCCCTAATCGTAAGCAGTACACTAACACTAACTAGTGACCTCACACGTATGCTAAAACTTAAGCGTTGTGGTACCCTAAACTGTGCCCTAATATCTCCCCATTCCCTAACCCTAACCCTAACCCGAATGCTATCCCTGACCCTCACCTGAAGCCTTACCCTCACCCGTGCCTTAATCTTAACCAGGACACTAACACTAACCCTTGCCCTCACACGAACGCTAACCCTTAAGCACTGTCGTACCCTAAGCTGTACCCTAATCCCTCTGCAGTCCTTAACCCTAACCCTAACACGAATCCTAACCCTGACCCTCACCCGAAGCCTTACCCTCACCCGTGCCCTAATCTTAACCAGGACACCAAGACTAACTCGTGCCCTCACATGTACGCTAACACTAAACCACAGCGGTACCCTAACCTGTACCCTAATCCCTGTTCATTCCCTAACCCTAACCCTAACCTGAAACCTAACCATGACACTCACCCGAAACTTTACCCTCACCCCTGTCCTAATTTTTAACAGTACATCAACACTAACCCATGCCCTCTAACGTACGCTAACCCTAAGCCATTGCCGTACCCTAACCTGTACCCTAATCAATCCCCATTTCCTAACCCTAACCCAAGCCCTAACCCTTAACGTGACCCTCTTCCGAGGCCTTACCCTCACCCGTGGCCTAATAGTAAGCAGTACACTAACACTAACTAGTGACCTCACACGTACGCTAAACCTTAAGCGTTGTGGTACCCTAAACTGTGCCCTAATATCTCCCCATTCCCTAACCCTAACCCTAACCCGAATTCTATCCCTGACCCTCACCCGAAACCTTATTCTCACCCGTGCCCTAAACTTAACCAGGACACTAACACTAACCCTTGCCCTCACACGAACGCTAACCCTTAAGCACTGTCGTACCCTAAGCTGTACCCTAATCCCTCTGCATTCCTTAACCCTAACCCTAACACGGATACTAACCCTGACCCTCCCCCGAATCCTTACCCTCACCCGTGCCCTAATCTTAACCAGGACACCAACACTAACTCGTGCCCTCACACGTACGCTAAACCTTAAGCGTTGTCGTACCCTAAATTGTACCCTAATCCCTCCCCATTCCTTAACCCTAACCCTAACCCCATCCCTAAACCTGACCCACTTCCGATGCCCTACCCTAACCAATGCCCTAATCTTAACCTGTACACAAACACTAACTCATGCCCTCAAACGTACGCTAACCCTTAAGCATTGTTGTACCTTATCCTGTACCCTAATCCCTCCCCATTCCCCAACCCTAACCCTAAGCGAAACCCTGAACGTGAACCTTTTCCGAGGCCTTACCCTCATCGTTGCCATTGTCTTAACCAGTACACCAACACTAACTCGTGCCCTCACACTTACGCTAACCCTTAAGCATTGTCATACCCTAACCAGTACACTAATCCCTCTCCATTCCCTAACCCTAAACCTAACCCGAAACCTAACCCTGACCCTCACCCGAAGCCTTACCCTCACCCGTGCCCTAATCTTAACCAGGTCACCAAGACTAACTCGTGCCCTCACACGTACGCTAACACTAAACCGCAGCGGTACCCTAACCTCTACCCTAATCCCTCTCCATTCCCTAACCCTAACCCTAATCTGAAACCAAACCATGACACTCACCCGAAATTTTACCCTCACCCGTGTCCTAATTTTAACCAGTACATCAACTCTAAGCCATGCACTCTAACGTACGCTAACCCTAAGCCATTGCCGTACCCTAACCTGTACCCTAATCAATCCCCATTCCCTAACCCTAACCCTAACCATAACCCTTAACGTGACCCTCTTCCGAGGCCTTACCCTCCCCCGTGCCCTAATCGTAAGCAGTACACTAACACTAACTAGTGACCTCACACTTACGCTAAACCTTAAGCGTTGTGGTACCCTAAACTGTGCCTTAATATCTCCCCATTCCCTAACCCTAACCCTAACACGAATCCTAACCCTGACCCTCACCCGAAGCCTTACCCTCACCCGTGCCCTAATCTTAACCAGGACACCAACACTAACTCGTGCCCTCACACGTACGCTAAACCTTAAGTGTTGTCGTACCCTAAATTGTACCCTAATCCCTCCCCATTCCTTAACCCTAATTCTAACCCCATCCCTAAACCTAACCCACTTCCGATGTCCTACACTAACCAATGCCCTAATCTTAACCAGTACACAAACACTAACTCATGCCCTCAAACGTACGCTAACCCTTAAGCATTGTCGTACCCTATCCTGCACCCTAATCCCTCCCCATTCCCTAACCCTAACCCTAAGCGAAACTCTGAACGTGACCCTTTTCCGAGGCCTTACCCTCATCGGTGCCCTTGTCTTAACCAGTAAACCAACACTAACTCGTGCCCTCACACTTACGCTAACCCTTAAGCATTGTCGTGCCCTAACCTGTACCCTAATCCCTCTCCATTCCCTAACCCTAACCCTAACCCGAATCCTAACCCTGACCCTCATCCGAAGCCTTACCCTCACCCGTGCCCTAATCTTAACCAGGACACCAAGACTAACTCGTGCCCTCACATGTACGCTAACACTAAACCACAGCGGTCACTTAACCTGTACCCTAATCCCTCTCCATTCACTAACCCTAACCCTAACCTGAAACCTAACGATGACACTCACCCGAAACTTTACCCTCACCCGTGTCCTAATTTTAACCAGTACATCAACACTAACCCATGCCCTCTAACGTACGCTAACCCTAAGCCATTGCCGTACCCTAACCTGTACCCTAATCAATCCCCATTCCCTAACCCTAACCCTAAACGTGACCCTCTTCCGAGGCCTTACCCTCACCCGTGCCCTAATCGTAAGCAGTACACTAACACTAACTAGTGACCTCACAGGTACGCTAAACCTTAAACGTTGTGGTACCCTAAACTGTGCCCTAATTTCTGCCCATTCCCTAACCCTAACCCTAACCCGAATTCTATCCCTGACCCTCACCCGAAACCTTACCCTCACCCGTGCCTTAATCTTAACCAGGACACCAAGACTAACTCGTGCCCTCACACGTACGCTAACCCATAATCGTTGTCGTACCGTAAACTGTACCCTAATCCCTCCCCATTCCCTAACACTAACCTAACCCGAATCCTAACCCTGACCCTCACCCGAAACCTTACCCACACCCGTGCCCTAATCTTAACCAGGACACCAACACTAACTCGTGCCCTCACACGTACGCTAACAGTAAACCGCAGCGGTACCCTAACCTGTACCCTAATCCCTCTCCATTCCCTAACCCTAACACTAACACGAATCCTAACCCTGACCCTCACCCGAAGCCTTACCCTCACCCGTGCCCTAATCTTAACCAGGACACCAACACTAACTCGTGCCCTCACACGTAAGCTAAACCTTAAGCATTGTCGTACCCTAAATTGTAACCTAATCCCTCCCCATTGCTTAACCCTAACCCTAACCCCATCCCTAAACCTGACCCACTTCCGATGTCCTACCCTAACCAATGCCCTAATCTTAACCATTACACAAACACTAACTCATGCCCTCAAACGTACGCTAAAAATTAAGCATTGTCATACCCTATCCTGTACCCTAATCCCTCCCCATTCCCTAACCCTAACCCTAAGCGAAACCCTGAACGTGACCCTTTTCCGAGGCCTTACCCTCATCGGTGCCCTTGTCTTAACCAGTACACGAACACTAACTCGTGCCCTCACACTTACGCTAACCCTTAGGCATTGTCGTACCCTAACCAGTACCCTAATCCCTCTCCATTCCCTAACCCTAACCCTAACCCGAATCCTAACCCTGACCCTCACCCGAAGCCTTACACTCACCCGTGCCCTAATCTTAACCAGGTCACCAAGACTAACTCGTGCCCTCACACGTACGCTAACACTAAACCGCAGCGGTACCCTAACCTGTACCCTAATCCCTCTCCATTCCCTAACCCTAACCCTAACCTGAAACCTAACCATGACACTCACCCGAAACTTTACCCTCACCCATGTCCTTATTTTAACCAGTACATCAACACTAACCCATGCCCTCTAACGTACGCTAACCCTAAGCCATTGCCGTACCCTAACCTGTTCCCTAATCAATCCCCATTACCTAACCCTAACCCTGACCCTAACCCTTAACATGACCCTCTTCCGAGGCCTTACCCTCACCCGTGCCCTAATCGTAAGCAGTACACTAACACTAACTAGTGACCTCACACGTATGCTAAAACTTAAGCGTTGTGGTACCCTAAACTGTGCCCTAATATCTCCCCATTCCCTAACCCTAACCCTAACCCGAATGCTATCCCTGACCCTCACCTGAAGCCTTACCCTCACCCGTGCCCTAATCTTAACCAGGACACTAACACTAACCCTTGCCCTCACACGAACGCTAACCCTTAAGCACTGTCGTACCCTAAGCTGTACCCTAATCCCTCTGCAGTCCTTAACCCTAACCCTAACACGAATCCTAACCCTGACCCTCACCCGAAGCCTTACCCTCACCCGTGCCCTAATCTTAACCAGGACACCAACACTAACTCGTGCCCTCACACGTACGCTAAACCTTAAGCGTTGTCGTACCCTAAATTGTACCCTAATCCCTCCCCATTCCTTAACTCTAACCCTAACCCCATCCCTAAACCTGACCCACGTCCGATGCCCTACCCTAACCAATGTCCTAATCTTAACCAGTACACAAACACTAACTCATGACCTCAAACGTACGTTAACCCTTAAGCATTGTCGTACCCTATCCTCTACGCTAATCCCTCCCCATTCCCTAACACTAACCCTAAGCGAAACCCTGAATGTGACCCCTTTCCGAGGCCTTACCCTCATCGGTGCCCTTGTCTTAACCAGTACACCAACACTAACTCGTGCCCTAACACTTACGCTAACCCTTAAGCATTGTCGTGCCCTAACCTGTACCCTAATCCCTCTCCATTCCCTAACCCTAACCCTAATCTGAAACCACACCATGACACTCACCCGAAACTTTACCCTCACCCGTGTCCTAATTTTAACCAGTACATCAACACTAAGCCATGCACTCTAACGTACGCTAACCCTAAGCCATTGCCGTACCCTAACCTGTACCCTAATCAATCCCCATTCCCTAACCCTAACCCTAACCCTAACCCTTAACGTGACCCTCTTCCGAGGCCTTACACTCCCCCGTGCCCTAATCGTAAGCAGTACACTAACACTAACTAGTGACCTCACACTTACGCTAAACCTTAAGCGTTGTGGTACCCTAAACTGTGCCTTAATATCTCCCCATTCCCTAACCCTAACCCTAACACGAATCCTAACCCTGACCCTCACCCGAAGCCTTACCCTCACCCGTGCCCTAATCTTAACCAGGACACCAACACTAACTCGTGCCCTCACACGTAAGCTAAACCTTAAGCGTTGTCGTACTCTAAATTGTAACCTAATCCCTCCCCATTGCTTAACCCTAACCCTAACCCCATCCCTAAACCTGACCCACTTCCGATGTCCTACCCTAACCAATGCCCTAATCTTAACCATTACACAAACACTAACTCATGCCCTCAAACGTACGCTAACCCTTAAGCATTGTCGTACCCTATCCTGTACCCTAATCCCTCCCCATTCCCTAACCCTAACCCTAAGCGAAACCCTGAACGTGACCCTTTTCCGAGGCCTTACCCTCATCGGTGCCCTTGTCTTAACCAGTACACCAACACTAACTCGTGCCCTCACATTTACGCTAACCCTAAGGCATTGTCGTACCCTAACCAGAACCCTAATTCCTCTCCATTCCCTAACCCTAACCCTAACCCGAATCCTAACCCTGACCCTCACCCGAAGCCTTACACTCACCCGTGCCCTAATCTTAACCAGGTCACCAAGACTAACTCGTGCCCTCACACGTCCGCTAACACTAAACCGCAGTGGTACCCTAACCTGTACCCTAATCCCTCTCCATTCCCTAACCCTAACCCTAACCTGAAACCTAACCATGACACTCACCCGAAACTTTACCCTCACCCATGTCCTAATTTTAACCAGTACATCAACACTAACCCATGCCCTCTAACGTACGCTAACCCTAAGCCATTGCCGTACCCTAACCTGTTCCCTAATCAATCCCCATTACCTAACCCTAACCCTAACCCTAACCCTTAACATGACCCTCTTCCGAGGCCTTACCCTCACCCGTGCCCTAATCGTAAGCAGTACACTAACTCTAACTAGTGACCTCACACGTATGCTAAAACTTAAGCGTTGTGGTACCCTAAACTGTGCCCTAATATCTCCCCATTCCCTAACCCTAACCCTAACCCGAATGCTATCCCTGACCCTCACCTGAAGCCTTACCCTCACCCGTGCCCTAATCTTAACCAGGACACTAACACTAACCCTTGCCCTCATACGAACGCTAACCCTTAAGCACTGTCGTACCCTAATCTGTACCCTAATCCCTCTGCATTCCTTAACCCTAACCCTAACCCGAATCCTAACCCTGACCCTCACCCGAAGCCTTACCCTCACCCGTGCCCTAATCTTAACCAGGACACCAACACTAACTCGTGCCCTCACACGTACGCTAAACCTTAAGCGTTGTCGTACCCTAAATTGTACCCTAATCCCTCCCCATTCCTTAACAATAACCCTAAACCCATCCCTAAACCTGACCCACTTCCGATGCCCTACCCTAACCAATGCCCTAATCTTAACCAGTACACAAACACACACTCATGCCCTCAAACGTACGCTAACCCTTAAGCATTGTCGTACCCTATCCTGTATCCTAATCCCTCCCCATTCCCTAACCCTAACCCTAAGCGAAACCCTGAACGTGACCGTTTTCCGAGGCCTTACCCTCATCGGTGCACTTGTCTTAACCAGTACACCAACACTAACTCGTGCCCTCACACTTACGCTAACCCTAAAGCATTGTCGTACCCTAACCTGTACCCTAATCCCTCTCCATTCCCTAACCCTAACCCTAACCCGAATCCTAACCCTGACCCTCACCCGAAAACTTACCCTCACCCGTGCCCTAATCTTAACCAGGAAACCAAAACTAACTCGTGCCCTCACACGTACACTAACACTAAACCGCAGCGGTACCCTAACCTGTACCCTAATCCCTCTCCATTCCCTAAACCTAACCCTAACCCTAACCTGAAACCTAACCATGACACTCACCCGAAACTTTACCCTCACCCATGTCCTAATTTTAACCAGTACATCAACACTAACCCATGCCCTCTAACGTACGCTAACCCTAAGCCATTGCCGTACCCTAACCTGTTCCCTAATCAATCCCCATTCCCTAACACTAACCCTAACCCTAACCCTTAACATGACCCTCTTCCGAGGCCTTACCCTCACCCGTGCCCTAATCGTAAGCAGTACACTAACACTAACTAGTGACCTCACACGTATGCTAAAACTTAAGCGTTGTGGTACCCTAAACTGTGCCCTAATATCTCCCCATTCCCTATCCCTAACCCTAAGCCGAATTCTATCCCTGATCCTCACCCGAAACCTTACCCTAACCCTTGCCCTAATCTTAACCAGGACACCAACACTAACTCGTACCGTCACACGTACGCTAACCCTTAATCGTTGTCGTACCCTAAACTGTACCCTAATCCCTCCCCATTCCCTAACACTAACCCTAACCCGAATCCTAACTCTGACCCTCACCTGAAGCCTTACTCTCACCCGTGCCCTAAACTTAACCAGGACACTAACACTAACCCTTGCCCTCACACGAACGCTAACCCTTAAGCACCGTCGTACCCTAAGCTGTAACCTAATCCCTCTGCATTCCTTAACCCTAACCCTAGCACGAATATTAACCCTGACCCTCACCCGAAGCTTTACCCTCACCCGTGCCCTAATCTTAACCAGGACACCAACACTAACTCGTGCCCTCACACGTACGCTAAACCTTAAGAGTTGTCATACCCTAAATTGTACCCTAATCCCTCCCCATTCCTTAACCCTAACCCTAACCCCATCCCTAAACCTGACCCACGTCCGATGCCCTACCCTAACCAATGCCCTAATCTTAACCAGTACACAAACACTAACTCCTGCACTCAAAAGTACGTGAACCCTTAAGCATTGTCGTACCCTATCCTGTACCCTAATCCCTCCCCATTCCCTAACCCTAACCCTAAGCGAAACCCTGAACGTGACCCTTTTCCGAGGCCTTACCCTCATCGGTGCCCTTGTCTTAACCAATACACCAACACTAACTCGTGCCCTCACACTAACGCTAACCCTTAAGCATTGTCGTACCCTAACCTGTACCCTAATACCTCTCCATTCCCTAACACTAACCCTCACCCGAATCCTAACCCTGACCCTCACCCGAAGCCTTACCCTCACCCGTGCCCTAATCTTAACCAGGACACCAAGACTAACTCGTGCCCTCACACGTAAGCTAACATTAAACTGCAGCGGTACCCTAACCTGTACCCTAATCCCTCTCCATTCCCTAACCCTAACCCTAACCTTAAACCTAACCATGACACTCACCCCAAACTTTACCCTCACCCGTGTCCTAATTTTAACCAGTACATCAACACTAACCCATGCCCTCTAACGTACGCAAACCCTAAGCCATTGCCGTACCCTAACCTGTACCCTAATCAATTCCCATTCCCTAACCCTAACCCTTAACGTGACCCTCTTCCGAGGCCTTACCCTCACCCGTGCCCTAATCGTGAGCAGTACACTAACACTAACTAGTGACCTCACACGTACGCTAAACCTTAAGCGTTGTGGTACCCTATACTGTGCCCTAATATCTCCCCATGCCCTAACCCTAACCCTAACTCGAATTCTATCCCTGACCCTCGCCCGAAACCTTACCCTCTCCCGTGCCCTAATCTTAACCAGGACACCAACACTAACTCGTGCCCTCACACGTACGCTAAACCTTAAGCGTTGTCTTACCCTAAATTGTACCCTAATCCCTCCCCATTCCTTAACCCTAACCCTAAGCTCATCCCTAATCCTGACCCACTTCCGATGCCCTACCCTAACCAATGCCCTAATCTTAACCAGTACACAAACACTAACTCATGCCCAAAAACGTACGTTAACCCTTAAGCATTGTCGTACCCTATCCTGTACCCTAATCCCTCCCCATTCCCTAACCCTAACCCTAAGCGAAACCGTGAACGTGACCCTTTTCCGAGGCCTTACACTCATCGGTGTCCTTGTCTTAACCAGTACACCAACACTAACTCGTGCCCTCACACTTACGCTAGCCCTTAAGCATTGTCGTACCCTAACCTGTACCCTAATCCCTCTCCATTCCCTAACCCTAACCCTAACCTGAAACCTATCCATGACACTCACCCGAAACTTTACTCTCACCCATGTCCTAATTTTAACCAGTACATCAACACTAACCCATGCCCTCTAACGTACGCAAAACCTAAGCCATTGCCGTACCCTAACCTGTACCCTAATCAATCCCCATTCCCTAACCCTAACCCTAACCGTAACTCTTAACGTGACCATCTTCCGAGGCCTTACCCTCACCCGTGCCCTAATCGTAAGCAGTACACTAATACTAACTAGTGACCTCACACGTACGCTAAACCTTAAGCATTATGGTACCCTAAACTGTGCCCTAATATCTCCCCATTCCCAACCCTAACCCTAACCCGAATTCTATCCCTGACCCTCACCCGAAACCTTACCCTCACCCGTGCCCTAATCTTAACCAGGACACCAACAGTAACTCGTGCCCTGACATGTACGCTAACCCTTAATCGTTGTCGTACCCTAAACTGTACCCTAATCCCTCCCCATTCCCTAACACTAACCCTAACCCGAATCCTAACCCTGACCCTCAACTGAAGCCTTACCCTCACCCGTGCCCTAATCTTAACCAGGACACTAACACTAACCCTTGCCCTTACACGAACGTTAACCCTTAAGCACTGTCGTACCCTAAGCTGTACCCTAATCCCTCTGCATTACTTAACCCTAACCCTAACCCGAATCCTAACTCTGACCCTCACCTGAAGCCTTACCCTCACCCGTGCCCTAATCTTAACCAGGACACCAAGACTAACTCGTGCCCTCACATGTACGCTAACACTAAACTGCAGCGGTACCCTAACCTGTACCCTAATCCCTCTCCATTCCCTAACTCTAACCCTAACCTGAAACCTAACCATGACACTCACCCCAAACTTTACCCTCACCCGTGTCCTAATTTTAACCAGTACATCAACAGTAACCCAAGCCCTCTAACGTACGCACACCCTAAGCCATTGCCGTACCCTAACCTGTACCCTAATCCCTCTCCATTCCCTACCCCTAACCCTAACCTGAAACCTAAACATGACACTCACCCGAAGCTTTACCCTCACCCGTGTCCTAATTTTAACCAGTACATCAACACTAACCCATGCACTCTAACGTACGCTAACCCTAAGCCATTGCCGTACCCTAACCTTTACCCTAATCAATCCCCATTCCCTAAACCTAACCCTAACCCTAACCCTTAACGTGACCCTCTTCCGAGGCCTTACCCTCCCCCGTGCCCTAATCGTAAGCAGTACACTAACACTAACTAGTGACCTCACACGTACGCTAAACCTTAAGCGTTGTGGTACTCTAAACTGTGCCTTAATATCTCCCCATTCCCTAACCCTAACCCTAACCCGAATCCTAACCCTGACCCTCACCTGAAGAATTACCCTCACCCGTTCCTTAATCTTAACCAGGACACTAAAACTAACCCTTGCCCTCACACGAACGCTAACCCTTAAGCACTGTCGTACCCTAAGCTGTACCCTAATCCCTCTGCATTCCTTAACTCTAACCCTAACACGAATCCTAACCCTGACCCTCACCCGAAGCCTTACCCTCACCCGTGCCCTAATCTTAACCAGGACACCAACACTAACTCGTGCCCTCAAACGTACGCTAACCCTTAAGCATTGTCGTACCCTATCCTGTATCCTAATCCCTCCCCATTCCCTAACACTAACCCTAAGCAAAACCGTGAACGTGACCCTTTTCCGAGGCCTTACCCTCATCGGTGCCCTTTTCTTAACCAGTACACGAACACTAACTCGTGCCCTCACACTTACGCTAACCCTTAAGCATTGTCATACCCTAAGCTGTACCCTAATCCCTCTCCATTACCTAACCCTAACCCTAACCCCAATCCTAACCCTGACCCTCACCCGAAACCTTACCCTCACCCGTGCCCTAATCTTAACCAGGACACCAAGACTAACTCGTGCTCTCACACGTACGCTAACACTAAACCGCAGCGGTACCCTAACCTGTACCCTAATCCCTCTCCATTCCCAACCCTAACCCTAACCTGAAACCTAACCATGACACTCACCCGAAACTTTACCCTCACCCATGTCCTAATTTTTACCAGTACATCAACACTAACCCATGCCCACTAACGTACGCTAACCCTAAGCCATTGCCGTACCCTAACCTGTACCCTAATCAATCCCCATTCCCTAACCCTAACCCTAACCCTAACCCTTAACATGACCCTCTTCCGAGGCCTTACCCTCACCCGTGCCCTAATCGTAAGCAGTACACTAACACTAACTAGTGACCTCACACGTATGCTAAACCTTAAGCGTTGTGGTACCCTAAACTGTGCCCTAATATCTCCCCATTCCCTAACCCTAACCCTAACCCGAATTCTATCCCTGACCCTCACCTGAAACCTTACCCTCACCCGTGCCCTTATCTTAACCAGGACCCCAACACTAACTCGTGCCCTCACACGTACGCTAACCCTTAATCGTTGTCGTACCCTAAACTGTACCCTAATCCCTCCCCATTCCCTAACCCTAACCCTAACCCGAATCCTAACCCTGACCCTCACCTGAAGCCTTACCCTCACCTGTGTCCTAATCTTAACCAGGACACTAACACTAACCCTTGCCCTCAAACGAACGCTAAACCTTAAGCACTGTCGTACCCTAAGCTGCACCCTAATCCCTCTGCTTTCCTTAACCCTAACCCTAACACGAATCCTAACCCTGACCCTCACCCGAATTCTTACCCTCACCCGTGCCCTAATCTTAACCAGGACACCAACACTAACTCGTGCCCTCACACGTATGCTAAACCTTAAGCGTTGTCGTACCCTAAATTGTAACCTAATCCCTCCCCATTCCTTAACCCTAACCCTAACCCCATCCCTAAACCTGACCCACTTCCGATGCCCTACCCTAACCAGTGCCCTAATCTTAACCAGTACACAAACACTAACTCATGCCCTCAAACGTACGCTAACCCTTAAGCTTTGTCGTATCCTATCCTGTACCCTAATGCCTCCCCATTCCCTAACCCTAACCCTAAGCGAAACCCTGAACGTGACCCTTTTCCGAGGCCTTACCCTCATCGGTGCCCTTGTCTTAACCAGTACACCAACACTAACTCGTGCCCTCACACTTACGCTAACCCTTAGGCATTGTCGTACCCTAACCAGTAGCCTAATCCCTCTCCATTCCCTAACCCTAACCCTAACCCGAATCCTAACCCTGACCCTCACCCGAAGCCTCACCCTCACCCGTGCCCTAATCTTAACCAGGACACCAAGACTAACTCGTGCCCTCACACGTACGCTAACACTAAACCGCAGGGGTACCCTAACCTGTACCCTAATCCCTCTCCATTCCCTAACCCTAACCCTAAACTGAAACCTAACCATGACACTCACCCGAAACTTTACCATCACCCGTGTCCTAATTTTAACCAGTACATCAACACTAACCCATGCCCTCTAACGTACGCTAACCCTAAGCCATTGCCGTACCCTAACCTGTACCCTAATCAATCCCCATTCCCTAACCCTAACCCTAACCCTAACCCTTAACGTGACCCTCTTCCGAGGCCTTACCCTCCCCCGTGCCCTAATCGTAAGCAGTACACTAACACTAACTAGTGACCTCACACGTACGCTAAACCTTAAGCGTTGTGGTACCCTAAACTGTGCCTTAATATCTCCCCATTCCCTAACCCTAACCCTAACCCGAATTCTATCCCTGACCCTCACCCGAAACCTTACCCTTACCCGTGCCCTAATCTTAACCAGGACACCAACACTAACTCGTGCCCTCACACGTACGCTAACCCTTAATCGTTGTCGTACCTTAAACTGTACCCTAATCCCTCCCCATTCCCAACCCTAACCCTAACCCGAATCCTAACCCTGACCGTCAACTGAAGCCTTACCCTCACCCGTGCCCTAATCTTAACCAGGAAACTAACACTAATCCTTGCCCTCACACGAACGCTAACCCTTAAGCACTGTCGTACCCTAAGCTGTACCCTAATCCCTCTGCATTCCTTAACCCTAACCCTAACACGAATCCTAACCCTGACCCTCACCCGAATCCTTACCCTCACCTGTGCCCTAATCTTAACCAGGACACCAAGACTAACTCGTGCTCTCACACGTACGCTAACACTAAACCGCAGCGGTACCATAACCTGTTCCCTAATCCCTCTCCATTCCCTAACCCTAACCCTCACCTGAAGCCTAACCATGACACTCACCCGAAACTTTACCCTCACCCATGTCCTAATTTTAACCAGTACATCAACACTAACCCATGCCCTCTAATGTACGCTAACCCTAAGCCATTGCCGTACCCTAACCTGTACCCTAATCAATCCACATTCCCTAACCCTAACCCTAACCCTAACCCTTAACGTGACCTTCTTCTGAGGCCTTACCCTCACCCGTGCCCTAATCGTAAGCAGTACACTAACACTAACTAGTGACCTCACACGTACGATAAACCTTAAGCATTGTGGTACCCTAAACTGTGCCCTAATATCTCCCCATTTCCTAACCCTAACCCTAACCCGAATTCTATCCCTGACCCTCACCCGAAACCTTACCCTCACCCGTGCCCTAATCTTAACCAGGACACCAACACAAACTCGTGCCCTCACACGTACGCTAAACCTTAAGCGTTGTCGTACCCTAAATTGTACCCTAATCCCTCCCCATTCCTTAACCCTAACCCTAACCCCATCCCTAAACCTGACCCACTTCCGATGCCCTACCCTAACCAATGCCCTAATCTTAACCAGTACACAAACACTAACTCATGCCCAAAAACGTACGTTAACCCTTAAGCATTGTCGTACCCTATCCTGTACCCTAATCCCTCCCCATTCCCTAACCCTAACCCTAAGCGAAAACCTGAACGTGACCCTTTTCCGAGGCCTTACCCTCATCGGTGTCCTTGTCTTAACCAGAACACCAACACTAATTCGTGCCCTCACACTTACGCTAACACTTAAGCATTGTCGTACCCTAACCTGTACCCTAATCCCTCTCCATTCCCTAACCCTAACCCTAACCTGAAACCTAACCATGACACTCACACGAAACTTTACTCTCACCCGTGTCCTAATTTTAACCAGTACATCAACACTAACCCATGCCCTCTAACGTACGCAAACCCTAAGCCATTGCCGTACCCTAACCTGTACCCTAATCAATCCCCATTCCCTAACCCTAACCCTAACCGTAACCCTTAACGTGACCCTCTTCCGAGGCCCTACCGTCACCCGTGCCCTAATCGTAAGCAGTACACTAACACTAACTAGTGACTTCACACGTACGCTAAACCTTAAGCGTTGTGGTACCCTAAACTGTGCCCTAATATCTTCCCATTCCCTAACCCTATCCCTAACCCGAATTCTATCCCTGACCCTCACCCGAAACCTTACCCTCAACCCTGCCCTAATCTTAACCAGGACACAAACACTAACTCCTGCCTTCACAAGTACGCTAACGCTTAATCGTTGTCGTACCTTAAACTGTACCCTAATCCCTCCCCATTCCCAACCCTAACCCTAACCCGAATCCTAACCCTGACCGTCAACTGAAGCCTTACCCTCAACCGTGCCCTAAACTTAACCAGGACACTAACACTAACCCTTGCCCTCACACGAACGCTAACCCTTAAGCACTGTCGTACCCTAAGCTGTACCCTAATCCCTCTGCATTCCTTAACCCTAACCCTAACACGAATCCTAACCGTGACCCTCACCTGAATCCTTACCCTCACCTTTGCCCTAATCTTAACCAGGACACCAAGACTAACTCGTGCTCTCACACGTACGCTAACACTAAACCGCAGCGGTACCCTAACCTGTACCCTAATCCCTCTCCATTCCCTAACCCTAACCCTCACCTGAAGCCTAACCATGACACTCACCCGAAACTTTACCCTCACCCATGTCCTAATTTTAACCAGTACATCAACACTAACCCATGCCCTCTAACGTACGCTAACCCTAAGCCATTGCCGTACCCTAATCTGTACCCTAATCAATCCCCATTCCCTAACCCTAACCCAAACCCTAACCCTTAACGTGACCTTCTTCCGAGGCCTTACCCTCACCCGTGCCCTAATCGTAAGCAGTACACTAACACTAACTAGTGACCTCACACGTACGATAAACCTTAAGCGTTGTGGTACCCTAAACTGTGCCCTAATATCTCCCCATTTCCTAACCCTAACCCTAACCCGAATTCTATCCCTGACCCTCACCCGAAACCTTACCCTCACCCGTGCCCTAATCTTAACCAGGACACCAACACTAACTCGTGCCCTCACACGTACGCTAACCCTTAATCGTTGTCGTACCCTAAACTGTACCCTAATCCCTGCCCATTCCCTAACCCTACCCCTACCCCGAATCCTAACCCAGACCCTCACCTGAAGCCTTACCCTCACCCGTGCCCTAATCTTAACCAGGACACTAACACTAACCCTTGCCCTCACACGAATGCTAACCCTTAAGCACTGTCATACCCTAAGCTGTACCCTAATCCCTCTGCATTCCTTAACCCTAACCCTAACACGAATCCTAAACCTGACCCTCACCCGAAGCCGTACCTTCACCCGTGCCCTAATCTTAACCAGGACACCAACACTAACTCGTGCCCTCACACGTACGCTAACCCTTAACCGTTTTTGTACCCTAAATTGTACCCTAATCCCCCCCCATTCCTTAACCCTAACCCTAACTACATCCCTAAACCTGAACCACTTCCGATGCCCTACCCTAACCAATGCCCTAATCTTAACCAGTACAGAAGCACTAACTCATGCACTCAAACGTACGCTAACCCTTAAGCATTGTCGTACCCTATCCTGTACCCTAATCCCTCCCCATTCCCGAACCCTAACCGTAACCGAAACCCTGAACGTGACCCTTTTCCGAGGCCTTACCCTCATCGGTGCCCTTGTCTTAACCAGTACACCAACATTAACTCGTGCCTTCCCACTTATGCTAACCCTTAAGCATTGTCGTACCCTATCCTGTAACCTAATCCCTCCCCATTCCCTAACCCTAACCCTAACCGAAACCCTGAACGTGACCCTTTTCCGAGGCCTTACCGTCATCGGTGCCCTTGTCTTAACCAGTACACCAACACTAACTCAGGCCCTCACACTTACGCTAAACCTTAATCGTTGTCGTACCCTAAACTTTACCCTAATCCCTCCCCATTCCCTAACACTAACCCTAACCCGAATCCTAACCCTGACCCTCACCTGAAGCCTTACCCTCACCCGTGCCCTAATCTTAACCAGGACTCGAAGACTAACTCATGCCTTCACACGTACGCTAACACTAAACCGCAGCGATACCCTAACCTGTACCCTAATCCCTCTCCATTCCCTAACCCTAACTCTAACCTTATCCCATACCCTAATCCCTCCCCATTCCCTAACCCTAACCCTAAACGAAACCCTGAACGTGACCCTTTTCCGAGGCCTTACCCTCATCAGTGCCCTTGTCTTAACCAGTACACCAACACTAACTAGTGCCCTCACACTTACGCTAAACCTTAAGCATTGTCGTACCCTAACCTGTACCCTAATCCCTCTCCATTCCCTAACCCTAACCCTAACCCGAATCCTAACCCTGACCCTCACCCGAAGCCTTACCCTCAACCGTGCCCTAATCTTAACCAGGACACCAAGACTAACGTGTGCCCTCACACGTACGCTAACACTAAACCGCAGCGGTACCCTAACTTGTACCCTAATCCCTCTCCATTCCCTAACCCTAACCCTAACCTGAAACCTAACCATGACACTCACCCGAAACTTTACCCTCACCCGTGTCGTAATTTTAACCAGTACATCAACACTAACCCATGCCCTCTAACGTACGCTAACCCTAAGCCATTGCCGTACACTAACCTGTAGCATAATCAATCCCCATTCCCTAACCCTAACCCTAACCCTAACCCTTAACGTGACCCTCTTCCGAGGCCTTACCCTCACCCGAACCCTAATCGTAACCAGCACACTAACAATAATTAGTGACCTCACACGTACGCTAAACCTTAAGCGTTGTGGTACCCTAAACTGTGCCCTAATATCTCCCCATTCCCTAACCCTAAACCTAACCCGAATTCTCTCCCTGACCCTCACCCGAAACCTTACCCTCACCCGTGCCCTAATCTTAACCAGTACACAAACACCAACTCATGCCCTCAAACGTACGCTAACCATTAAGCGTTGTCGTACCCTATCCTGTACCGTAATCCCTCCCCATTCCTTAACCCTAACCCTAACCCCAGCCCTAAACCTGACCCACTTCCGATGCCCTACCCTAACCAATGCCCTAATCTTAACCAGTACACAATCACTAACTCATGCCCTCAAACGTACGCTAACCCTTAAGCATTGTCGTACACTATTCTATACCCTAATCCCTCCCCATTCCCTAACACTAACCCTAACCGAAACCCTGATCGTGACCCTTTTCGGAGGCCTTACCCTCATCGGTGCCCTTGTCCTAACCAGTACACCAACACTAAATCGTGCCCTCACACTTACGCTAACCCTTAAGCATTGTCATACCCTAACCTGTACCCTAATCCCTCTCCATTCCCTAACCTTAACCCTAACCCGAATCATAACCCTGACCCTCACCCGAAGCCTTACCCTCACCCGTGCCCTAATCTTAACCAGGACACCAACACTAACTCGTGCCCTCACACGTACGCTAACACTACACCGCAGCGGTACCCTAACATGTACCCTAATCCCTCTCCATTCCCTAAGCCTAACCCTAACCTGAAACCTAACCGTGACACTCACCCGAAACTTTACCCTCACCCGTGTCCTAATTTTAACCAGTACATCAACACTAACCCATGCCCTCTAACGTACGCTCACCCTAAGCCATCGCCGTAACATAACCTGTACCCTAATCAATCCCCATTCCCTAACCCTAACCCTAACCCTAACCCTTAACGTGACCCTCTTCCGAGGCCTTACCCTCACCCGTGCCCTAATCGTATGCAGTACACTAAAACTAACTAGTGACCTCACACGTATGCTAAACCTTAAGCGTTGTGGTACCCTAAACTGTGCCCTAATATCACCCCATTCCCTAACCCTAAACCTAACCCGAATTCTATCCCTGACCCTCAAACGAAACCTTACCCTCACCCGTGCCCTAATCTTAACCAGGACACCAACACTAACTCGTGCCCTCACACGTATGCTAACCCTTAATCTTTGTCGTACCCTAAACTGTACCCTAATCCCTCCCCATTCCCTAACCCTAACCCTAACCCGAATCCTAACCCTGACCCTCACCTGAAGCCTTACCCTCACCCGTGCCCTAAGCTTAACCAGGACACTAACACTAACCCTTGCCCTCACACGAACGCTAACCCTTAAGCACTTTCGTACCCTAAGCTGTACCCTAATCCCTCTGCATTCCTTAACCCTATCCCTAACACGAATCCTAACCCTGACTCTCACCCGAAGCCTTACACTCACCCGTGCCCTAATCTTAACCAGGACACCAACACTAACTCGTGCCCTCACACGTACGCTAAACCTTTAGCATTGTCTTACCCTAAATTGTACCCTAATCCCTCCCCATTCCTTAACCCTAACCCTAACCCCATCCCTAAACCTGACCCACTTCCGATGACCTACCCTAACCAATGCCCTAATCTTAACCAGTACACAAACACTAACTCATGCCCTCAAACGTACGCTAACCCTTAAGCATTTTCGTACCCTATCCTGTAACCTAATCCCTCCCCATTCCCTAAACCTAACCCTAACCGAAACCCTGAACGTGAAACTTTTCCGAGGCCTTACACTCATCGGTGCCCTTGTCTTAACCAGTACACCAACACTAACTCGTGCCCTCACACTTACGCTAAGCCTTAAGCATTGTCGTACCCTAACCTGTACCCTAATCCCTCTCCATTCCCTAACCCTAACCCTAACCCGAATCCTAACCCTGACCCTCACCCGAAGCCTTACACTCACCCGTGTCCTAACTTTATCCAGGACACCAAGACTAACTGGTGCCCTCACACGTACGCTAACACTAAACCGCAGTGGTACCCTAACCTGTACCCTAATCCCTCTCCATTCCCTAACACTAACCCTAACCTGAAACCTAACCATGAAACTCACCCGAAACTTTACCCTCACCCGTGCCCTAATCTTAACCAGGACACCAACACTAACTCGTGCCCTCACACGTACACTAACCCTTAATCGTTGTCGTACCCTAAACTTTCCCCTAAACCCTCCCCATTCCCTAACCCTAACCCTAACCCGAATCCTAACCCTGACCCTCACCTGAAGCCTTACCCTCACCCGTGCCCTAATCTTAACCAGGACACCAAGGCTAACTCGTGCCCACACACGTACGCTAACAGTAAACCGCAGCGGTACCCTAACCTGTACCCTAATCCCTCCCCATTTCCTAACCCTAACCCTAACCGAAACCCTGAACGTGACCCTTTTCCGAGGCCTTACCCTCATCGGTGCCCTTGTCTTAACCAGTAAACCCACACTAACTCATGCCCTCACACTTACGCTAACCCTTAAGCATTGTCGTACCCTAACCTGTACCCTAATCCCTCTCCATTCCTTAACCCTAACCCTAACCGGAATCCTAACCCTGAACCTCACCCGAAGCCTTATCCTCACCCGTGCCCTAATCTTAACCAGGACATCAAGAATAACTCGTGCCCTCACACGTACGCTAACACTAAACCGCAGCGGTACCCTAACCTGTACTCTAATCCATCTCCATTCCCTAACCCTAACCCTCACCTGAAAACTAACCATGACACTCCCCCGAAACTTTACCCTCACCCGTGTCCTAATTTTAACCAGTACATCAACACTAACCCATGCCCTCTAACGTACGCTAACCCTAAGCCATTGCCGTACCATAACCTGTACACTAATCAATCACCATTCCTTTACCCTAACCCTAACCCTAACCATTAACATGACCCTCTTCCGAGGCCTTACCCTCACCCGTGCCCTAATCGTAAGCAGTACACTAACACTAACTAGTGACATCACACGTACGCTAAACTTTAATCGTTGTGGTACGCTAAACTGTGCCCTAATATCTCACCATTCCCTAACCCTAACCCTAACTCGAATTCTATGCCTGACCCTCACCCGAAACCTTACCCTCATCCGTGCCCTAATCTTAACCAGGGCACCAACACTAACTCGTGCCCTCAAACGTACACAAACCCTTAATCGTTGTCGTACCCTAAACTGTACCCTAATCCCTCCCCATTCCCTAACACTAACCCTAACCCGAATCCTAACCCTGACCCTCACCTGAAGCCTTACCCTCACCCGTGCCCTAATCTTAACCAGGACACCAACACTAACTCGTGCCCTCACACGTACGCTAAACCTTAAGTGTTGTCGTACCCTAAATTGTACTCGAATCCCTCCCGATCCCTTAACCCTAACCCTAACCCCAACCCTAAACCTGTCCCACTTCCGATGCCCTAGCCTAACCAATGCCCTAATCTTAAACAGTACACAGACACTAACTCATGCCCTCAAACGTACACTAACCCTTAAGCATTGTCGTATCCTATCCTGTACCCTAATCCCTCCCCATTTCCTAACCCTAACCCTAACCAAAACCCTGAACGTGACCCTTTTCCGGGGCCTTACCCTCATCGGTGCGCTTGTCTTAACCAGTACACCCACACTAACTCATGCCCTCACACTTACGCTAACCCTTAAGCATTGTCGTACCCTAATCTGTACCCTACTCCCTCTCCATTCCCTAACCCTAACCCTAACCCGAATCCTAACCCTGAACCTCACCTGAAGCCTTACCCTCACCTGTGCCCTAATCTTAACCAGGACACTAACACTAACCCTTGCTGTCACACGTACGCTAACCCTTAAGCACTGTCGTACCCTAAGCTGTACCCTAATCCCTCTGCATTCCTTAACCCTAACCCTAACACGAATCCGAACCCTGACCCTCACCCGAAGCCTTACCCTCACCCGTGCCCTAATCTTAACCAAGACACCAACACTAACTCGTGCCCTCACACGTACGCTAAACCTTAAACGTTGTCATACCCTAAATTGTACCCTAATACCTCCCCATTCCTTAACCCTAACCCTAACACCATCCCTAAACCTGACCCACTTCCGATGCCCTACGCTAACAAATGCCCTAATCTTAACCAGTACACAAACACTAACTCATGCCCTCAAACGTACGCTAACCCTTAAGCATTGTCGTACCCTATCCTGTACCCTAATCCCTCCCCATTCCCTAACCCTAACCCTAAGTGAAACCCTGAACGTGACACTTTTCCGAGGCCTTAACCTCATCGGTGCCCTTGTCTTAACCAGTACACCAACACGAACTCGTGCCCTCACACTTATGCTAACCCTTAAGCATTGTCGTACCCTAAACTGTACCCTAATCCCTCTCCATTCCCTAACCCTAACCCTAACCCGAATCCTAACCCTGACCCTCACCCGAAGCCTTACCCTCACCCGTGCCGTAATCTTAACCAGGACACCAAGACTAACTCGTGCCCTCACACGTACGCTAACACTAAACCGCAGCGGTACCCTAACCTGTACCCTAATCCCTCTCCATTACCTAACCCTAACCCTAACCTGAAACCTAACCATGACACTCACCCGAAACTTTACCCTCACCCGTGTCGTAATTTTAACCAGTACATCAACACAAACCCATGCCCTCTAACGTACGCTAACCCTAAGACATTGCCGTACCATTACCTGTACCCTAATCAATCCCCATTCCCTAACCCTAACCCTAACCCTAAGCCTTAACGTGACCCTCTTCTGAGGCCTTACCTTCAGCCGTACCCTAATCGTAACCAGTACACTAACACTAACTAGTGACCTCACACATACGCCAAACCTTAAGCGTTGTCATACCCTAAACTGTGCCCTAATATCTCCCCATTCCCTAACCCTAACACTAACCCGAATTCTATCCCTGACCCTCACCCGAAACCTTACCCTCACCGATGACCTAATGTTAACCAGGACACCCACACTAACTCGGGCCCTCACACGTATGCTAACCCTTAAGCCTTGTCGTACCCTAAACTGTACCCTAATCCCTCCCATTCCCTAACCCTAACCCTAACCCGAATCCTAACCCTGACCCTCACCTGAAGCCTTACCCTCACCCGTGACCTAATCTTAACCAGGACACTAACACTAACCCTTGCCCTCACACGAACGCTAAACCTTAAGCACTGTCGTACCCTAAGCTGTACCCTAATCCCTCTGCATTCCTTAACCCTAAACCTAACACGAATCCTAACCCTGACCCTCACCCGAAGCCTTACCCTCACCCGTGCCCTAATCTTAACCAGGACAACAACACTAACTCGTGCCCTCACACGTACACTAAACCTTAAGAGTTGTCGTACGCTAAATTGTACCCTAATCCCTCCCCATTCCTTAACACTAAGCCTAACCCCATCCCTAAACCTGACCCACGTCTGATGCCCTACCCTAACCAATGCCCTAATCTTAACCAGTACACAAACACTAACTCATGCCCTCAAACGTACGTTAACCCTGAAGCATTGTCGTACCCTATCCTGTACCCCAATCCCTCCACATTCCCTAACCCTAACCCTAAGTGAAACCCTGAACGTGACCCTTTTCCGAGGCCTTACGCTCATCGGTGCCCTTGTCTTAACCGGTACACCAACACTAACTCGTGCCCTCAAACTTACGCTAACCCTTAAGCATTGTCGTACCCTAACCTGTACCCTAATCCCGCTACATTCCCTAACTCTAACCCTAACCCGATTCCTAACCCTGACCCTCACCCGAAGCCTTACCCTCACCCGTGCCCTAATCTTAACCAGGACACCAAGACTAACTCGTGCCCTCACACGTACGCTAACACTAAACCGCAGCGGTACCCTAACCTGTACCCTAATCATTCCCCATTCCCTAACCCTAACCCTAACCCTAACCCTTAACGTGACCCTCTTCCGAGGCCTTACCCACACCCGTGCCCTAATCGTAAGCAGTACACTAACACTAACTAGTGTCCTCACACGTACGATAAACCTTAAGCGTTGTGGTACCCTAAACTGTGCCCTAATCAATCCCCATTCCCTAACCCTAACCCTAACCCTAATCAATTCCCATTCCCTAACCCTAACCCTTAACGTGACCCTCTTCCGAGGCCTTACCCTCACCCGTGCCCTAATCGTAAGCAGTAAACTAACACTAACTAGTGACCTCACACGTACGCTAAACCTTAAGCGTTGTGGTACCCTAAACTGTGCCCTAATCAATCCCCATTCCCTAACCCTAACCCTAACCCGAATTGTATCCCTGACCCTCACCCGAAACCTTACCCTCACCCGTGCCCTAATCTTAACCAGGACACCAACACTAACTCGTGCCCTCACACGTACGCCCACCCTTAATCGTTGTTGTACCCTAAACTGTACCCTAATCCCTCCCCATTCCCTAACCCTAACCCTAACCCGAATCCTAACCCTGACCCTCACCTGAAGCCTTACCCACACCCGTGCCCTAATTTTAACCTGGACACTAACACTAACCCTTGCCCTCACACGAACGATAACCCTTAAGCACTGTCGTACCCTAAGCTGTAACCTAATCCCACTGCATTCGTTAACCCTAACCCTAACACGAATCCTAACCCTGACCCTCACCCGAAGCCTTAACCTCACCCGTGCCCTAATCTTAACCAGGACACCAACACTAACACGTGCCCTCACACGTACACTAAACCTTAAGCGTTGTCGTACCCCAAATTGTACCCTAATCCCTCCCCATTCCTTAACACTAAGCCTAACCCCATCCCTAAACCTGACCCACGTCTGATGCCCTACCCTAACCAATGCCCTAATCTTAACCAGTACACAAACACTAACACCTGCCCTGAAACGTACGTTAACCCTTAAGCATTGTCGTACCCTATCCTGTACCCTAATCCCTCCCCATTCCCTAACCCTAACCCTAAGCGAAACCCTGAACGTGACCCTTTTCCGAGTCCTTACCCTCATCAGTGCCCTTGTCTTAACCAGTACACCAACACTAACTCGTGCCCTCACACTTATGCTAACACTTAAGCATTGTCGTACCCTAAACTGTACCCTAAACCCTCTCCATTCCCTAACCCTAACCCTAACCCGAATCCTAACCCTGACCCTCACCCAAAGAATTACCCTCACCCGTGCCCTAATCTTAACCAGGACACCAAGACTAACTCGTGCCCTCACACGTACGCTAACACTAAACCGCAGCGCTACCCTAACCTGTACCCTAATCCCTCTCCATTCCCTAACCCTAACCCTAACCTGAAACCTAACCATGACACTCACCCGAAACTTTACCCTCACCCGTGTCCTAATTTTAACCAGTACATCAACACTAACCCATGCCCTCTAACATATGCTAACCCTAAGCCATTGCTGTACACTAACCTGTACCCTAATCAATCCACATTCCCTAACCCTAACCCTAACCCTAACCCTTAACGTGACCCTCTTCCGAGGCCTTACCCTCACCCGTGCCCTAATCGTAAGCAGTACACTAACACTAACTAGTGACCTCACACGTATGCTAAACCTTAAACGTTGTGCTTCCCAAAACTGTGCCCTAATATCTCCCCATTCCCTAACCCTAACCCTAACCCGAATTCTATCCCTGACCCTCACCCGAAACCTTACCCTCACCCGTGCCCTAATCTTAACCAGGACACCAACACTAACTCGTGCTCTCACACGTACGCCAACCCTTAATCGTAGTCGTACCCTAAGCTGTACCCTAATCCCTCCCCATTCCCTAACCCTAACCCTAACCCGAATCCTAACCCTGACCCTCACCTGAAGCCTTACCCTCACCCGTGCCCTAATCTTAACCAGGACACTAACACTAAGCCTTGCCCTCACACGAACGCTAACCCTTAAGCACTGTCGCACCCAAAGCTGTACCCTAATCCCTCTCCATTCCCTAACCCTAACGCTAACCCGAATCCTAACCCTAACCCTCACCCGAAGCCTTACCCTCACCCGTGCCCTAATCTTAACCAGGACACCAAGACTAACTCGTGCCCTCACACGTACGCTAACACTAAACCGCAGCGGTACCCTAACCTGTACCCTAATCCCTCTCCATTCCCTAACCCTAACCCTAAAATGAAACCTAACCATGACACTCACCCGAAACTTTACCCTCACCCCTGTCCTAATTTTAACCACTACATCAACACTAACCCATGCCCTCTAACGTACGCTAACCCTAAGCCATTGCCGTACCCTAACCTGTACCCATATCAATCCCCATTCCCTAACCTTAACGCTAACCCTAACCCTTAACGTGACCCTCTTCCGAGGCCTTACCCTCACCCGTGCCCTAATCGTAAGCAGTACACTAACACTAACTAGTGACCTCACACGTACGCTAAACCTTAAGCGTTGTCGTACCCTAAACTGTGCCCTAATATCTCCCCATTCCCTAACCCTAACCCTAACCCGAATTCTATCCCTGACCCTCACCCGAAACCTTATCGTCACCGATGACCTAATGTTAACCAGGACACCCACACTAACTCGTTCCCTCACACGTACGCTAACCATTAAGCCTTGTCGTACCCTAAACTGTACCCTAATCCCTCCCATTCCCTAACCCTAACCCTAACCCGAATCATAATCCTGACCCTCACCTGAAGCCTTACCCTCACCCTTGCCCTAATCTTAACCAGGACACTAGCACTAACCCTTGCCCTCACACGAGCGCTAACCCTTAAGCACTGTCGTACCCTAAGCTGTACCCTAAACCCTCTGCATTCCTTAACCCTAACCCTAACACGAATCCTAACCCTGACCCTCACCCGAAGCCTTACCCTCACCTGTGCCCTAATCTTAACCAGGACACCAACACTAACTCGTGCCCTCACACGTACGCTAAACCTTAAGCGTTGTCGTACCCTAAATTGTACCCTAATCCCTCCCCATTCCTTAACCCTAACCCTAACTCCATCCCTAAACCTGACCCACGTCCGATGCCCTACCCTAACCATTGCCCTAATCTTAACCAGTACACAAACACTAACTCATGCCCTCAAACGTACGTTAACCCTTAAGCATTGTCGTACCCTATCCTGTACCCTAATCCCTCCCCATTCCCTAACCCTAACCCTAAGCGAAACCCTGAACGTGACACTTTTCCGAGGTCTTACCCTAATCGGTGCCCTTTTCTTAACCAGTACACCAACACTAACTTGTGCCCTCACACTTACGCTAACCCTTAAGCATTGTCGTACCCTAACCTGTACCCTAATCCCTCTCCATTCCCTAACCCTAACCCTAACCCGAATCCTAACCCTGACCCTCACCCGAAGCCTTACCCTCACCCGTGCCCTAATCTTAACCAGGACACCACGACTAACTCGTGCCCTCACACGTACGCTAACACTAAACCGCAGCGGTACCCTAACCTGTACCCTAATCCCTCTCCATTCCCTAACCCTAACCCTAACCTGAAACCTAACCATGACACTCACCCGAAACTTTACCCTCACCCGTGTCCTAATTTTAACCAGTACATCAACACTAACCCATGCCCTCTAATGTACGCTAACCCTAAGCCATTGCCGTACCCTGACCTGTACCCTAATCAATCCCCATTCACTAACCCTAACCCTAACCCTAACCCTTAACGTGACCCTCTTCCGAGGCCTTACCCTCACCCGTGCCCTAATCGTAAGCAGTACACTAACACTAACTAGTGACCTCACACGTACGCTAAACCTTAAGCGTTGTGGTACCCTAAACTGTGCCCTAATATCTCCCCATTCCCTAAACCTAACCCTAACCCGAATTCTATCCCTGACCCTCACCCGAAACCTTACCCTCACCCGTGCCCTAATCTTAACCAGGACACCAACACTAACTCATGCCCTCACACGTACGCCCACCCTTAATCGTTGTCGTACCCTAAACTTTACCCTAATCCCTCCCCATTCCCTAACCCTAACCCTAACCCGAATCCTAACCCTGACCCTCCCCTGAAGCCTTACCCTCACCCGTGCCCTAATCTTAACCAGGACACTAACACTAACCCTTGCCCTCACACGAACGCTAACCCTTAAGCACTGTCGTACCCTAAGCTGTACCCTAATCCCTCTGCATTCCTTAACCGTAACCCTAACTCGAATCCTAACCCTGACCCTCACCCGAAGCCTTACCCACACCCGTGCCTTAATCTTAACCAGGACACCAACACTAACTCGTGCCCTCACATGTACACTAAACCTTAAGCGTTGTCGTACCCTAAATTGTACCCTAATCCCTCCCCATTCCTTAACACTAAGCCTAACCCCATCCCTAAACCTGACCCACGTCTGATGCCATACCCTAACCAATGCCCTAATCTTAACCAGTACACAAACACTAACTCATGCCCTCAAACGTACGTTAACCCTTAAGCATTGTCGTACCCTATCCTGTAGCCTAATCCCTCCCCATTCCCTAACCCTAACCCTAAGCGAAACCCTGAACGTGACCCTTTTCCGACTCCTTACCCTCATCGGTGCCCTTGTCTTAACCAGTACACCAACACTAACTCGTGCCCTCACACTTATGCTAACCCTTAAGCATTGTCGTACCCTAACCTGTACCCTAAACCCTCTCCATTCCCTAACCCTAACCCTAACCCGAATCCTAACCCTGACCCTCACCCAAAGCCTTACCCTCACCCGTGCCCTAATCTTAACCAGGACACCAAGACTAACTCGTGCCCTCACACGTACGCTAACACTAAACCGCAGCGGTACCCTAACCTGTACCCTAATCCCTCTCCATTCCCTAACCCTAACCCTAACCTGAAACCTAACCATGACACTCACCCGAAACTTTACCCTCACCCGTGTCCTAATTTTAACCAGTACATCAACACTAACCCATGCCCTCTAACATATGCTAACCCTAAGCCATTGCTGTACACTAACCTGTACCCTAATCAATCCACATTCCCTAACCCTAACCCTAACCCTAACCCTTAACGTGACCCTCTTCCAAGGCCTTACCCTCACCCGTGCCCTAATCGTAAGCAGTACACAAACACTAACTAGTGACCTCACACGTACGATAAACCTTAAGCGTTGTGGTACCCTAAACTGTGCCCTAATCAATCCCCATTCCCTAACCCTAACCCTAACCCGAATTCTACCCCTGACCCTCACCCGAAGCCTTACCCTCACCCGTGCCCTAATCTTAACCAGGACACCAACACTAACTCGTGCCCTCACATGTACACTAAACCTTAAGCGTTGTCGTACCATAAATTGTACCCTAATCCCTCCCCATTCCTTAACACTAAGCCTATCCCCATCCCTAAACCTGACCCACGTCTGATGCCCTACCCTAACCAATGCCCTAATCTTAACCAGTACACAAACACTAACTCCTGCCCTCAAACGTACGTTAACACCTAAGCATTGTCGTACCCTATCCTGTACCCTAATCCCTCCCCATTACCTAACCCTAACCCTAAGCGAAACCCTGAACGTGACCCTTTTCCGAGTCCTTACCCTCATCGGTGCCCTTGTCTTAACCAGTACACCAACACTAACTCGTGCCCTCACACTTATGCTAACCCTTAAGCATTGTCGTACCCTAACCTGTACCCTAATCCCTCTCCATTCCCTAACCCTAACCCTAACCCGAATCCTAACCCTGACCCTCACCCAAAGCCTTACCCTCACCCGTGCCCTAATCTTAACCAGGACACCAAGACTAACTCGTGCCCTCACACGTACGCTAACTCTAAACCGCAGCGGTACCCTAACCTGTACCCTAATCCCTCTCCATTCCCTAACCCTAACCCTAACCTGAAACCTAACCATGACACTCACCCGAAACTTAACCCTCACCCGTGTCCTAATTTTAACCAGTACATCAACACTAACCCATGCCCTCTAACGTATGCTAACCCTAAGCCACTGCCGTACACTAACCTGTACCCTACTCAATCCCCATTTCCTAACCTTAACCCTAACTCTAACCCTTAACGTGACCCTCTTCCGAGGCCTTTCCCTCACCCGTGCCCTAATCGTAAGCAGTACACTAACACTAACTAGTGACCTCACACGTACACTAAACCTTAAGCGTTGTGGTCCCCTAAACTTTGACCTAATATCTCCCCTTTCCCTAACCCTAACCCTAACCCGAATTCTATCCCTGACCCTCACCCGAAACCTTACCCTCACCCGTGCCCTAATCTTAACCAGGACACCAACACTAACTCGTGCCCTCACACGTACGTCCACCCTTAATCGTAGTCGTACCCTAAACTGTACCCTAATCCCTCCCCATTCCCTAACCCTAACCCTAACCCGAATCCTAACCCTGACCCTCACCTGAAGCCTTACCCTCATCCGTGCCCTAATCTTAACCAGGACACCAAGACTAACTCGTGCCCTCACACGTACGCTAACACTAAACCGCAGCAGTACCCTAACCTGTACCCTAATCCCTCTCCATTCCCTAACCCTAAACCTAACCTGAAACCTAACCATGACACTCACCCGAAACTTTACCCTCACCCGTGCCCTAATCTTAACCAGGACACTAACACTAACCCTTGCCCTCACACGAACGATAACCCTTAAGCACTGTCGTACCCTAAGCTGTACCCTAATCCCTCTGCATTCCTTAACCCTAACCCTAACACGAATCCTAACCCTGAACCTCACCCGAGGCCTTACCCTCACCCGTGCCCAAATCTTAACCAGGACACCAACACTAACTCGTGCCCTCACACGTACACTAAACCTTAAGCGTTGTCGTACCCTAAATTGTACCCTAACCCTCCCCATTCCTTAACACTAAGCCTAACCCCATCCCTAAACCTGACCCACGTCTGATGCCCTACCCTAACCAATGCCCTAATCTTAACCAGTACACAAACACTAACTCCTGCCCTCAAACGTACGTTAACCCTTAAGCATTGTCGTACCCTATCCTGTACCCTAATCCCTCCCCATTCCCTAACCCTAACCCTAAGCGAAACCCTGAACGTGACCCTTTTCCGAGTCCTTACCCTCATCGGTGCCCTTGTCTTAACCAGTACACCAACACTAACTCGTGCCCTCACACTTAAGCTAACCCTTAAGCATTGTCGTACCCTAACCTGTACCCTAAACCCTCTCCATTCCCTAACGCTAACCCTAACCCTGACCCTCACCCAAAGCCTTACCCTCACCCGTGCCCTAATCTTAACCAGGACCCCAAGACTAACTCGTGCCCTCACACGTACACTAACACTAAACCGCAGCGGTACCCTAACCTGTACCCTAATCCCTCTCCATTCCCTAACCCTAACCCTAACCTGAAACCTAACCATGACACTCACCCGAAACTTTACCCTCACCCGTGTCCTAATTTTAACCAGTACATCAACACTAACCCATGCCCTCTAACATATGCTAACCCTAAGCCATTGCTGTACACTAACCTGTACCCTAATCAATCCACATTCCCTAACCCTAACCCTAACCCTAACCCTTAACGTGACCCTCTTCCGAGGCCTTACCCTCACCCGTGCCCTAATCGTAAGCAGTACACTAACACTAACTAGTGACCTCACACATACGCTAAACCTTAAACGTTGTGGTCCCCTAAACTGTGCCCTAATATCTCCCCATTCCCTAACCCTAACCCTAACCCGAATCCTAACCCTGACCCTCACTCGAAGCCTTACCCTCACCCGTGCCCTATTCTTAACCAGGACACCAACACTAACTCGGGCCCTCACACGTACGCCCACTCTTAATCGTTGTCGTGCCCTAAACTGTACCATAAACCCTCCCCATTCCCTAACCCTGACCCTAACCCGAATCCTAACCCTGACCCTCACCTGAAACCTTACCCTCACCCGTGCCCTAATCTTAACCAGGACACTAACACTAACCCTTGCCCTCACACGAACGCTAACCCTTAAGCACTGTCGTACCCTAAGCTGTACCCTAATCCTTCTGCATTCCTTAACCCTAACCCTAACACGAATCCTAACCCTGACCCTCACCCGAAGCCTTACCCTCACCCGTGCCCTAATCTTAACCAGGACACCAACACTAACTCGTGCCCTCACACGTACGCTAAACCTTAAGCGTTGTCGTACCCTAAATTGTACCCTAATCCCTCCCCATTCCTTAACCCTAACACTAACTCCATCCCTAAACCTGACCCACGTCCGATGCCCTACCCTAACCATTGCCCTAAACTTAACCAGTACACAAACACTAACTCATGCCCTCAAACGTACGTTAACCCTTAAGCATTGTCGTACCCTATCCTGTACCCTAATACCTCCCCATTCCCTAACCCTAACCCTAAGCGAAACCCTGAACGTGACACTTTTCCGAGGTCTTACCCTCATCGGTGCCCTTGTCTTAACCAGTAAACCAACACTAACTTGTGCCCTCACACTTACGCTAACCCTTAAGCATTGTCGTACCCTAACCTGTACCCTAATCCCTCTCCATACCCTAACCCTAACCCTAACCCGAATCCTAACCCTGACCCTCACCCGAAGCCTTACCCTCACTCGTGCCCTAATCTTAACCAGGACACCAACACTAACTCGTGCCCTCACACGTACGCTAAACCTTAAGCGTTGTCGTACCCTAAATTGTACCCTAATCCCTCCCCATTCCTTAACCCTAACACTAACTCCATCCCTAAACCTGACCCACGTCCGATGCCCTACCCTAACCATTGCCCTAAACTTAACCAGTACACAAACACTAACTCATGCCCTCAAACGTACGTTAACCCTTAAGCATTGTCGTACCCTATCCTGTACCCTAATACCTCCCCATTCCCTAACCCTAACCCTAAGCGAAACCCTGAACGTGACACTTTTCCGAGGTCTTACCCTCATCGGTGCCCTTGTCTTAACCAGTACACCAACACTAACTTGTGCCCTCACACTTACGCTAACCCTTAAGCATTGTCGTACCCTAACCTGTACCCTAATCCCTCTCCATTCCCTAACCCTAACCCTAACCGGAATCCTAACCCTGACCCTCACCCGAAGCCTTACCCTCACTCGTGCCCTAATCTTAACCAGGACACCAAGACTAACTCGTGCCCTCACACGTACGCTAACACTAAACCGCAGCGGTACCCTAACGTGTACCCTAATCCCTCTCCATTCCTTAACCCTAACCCTAACCTGAAACCTAACCATGACACTCACCCGAAACTTTACCCTCACCCGTGTCCTAATTTTAACCAGTACATCAACACTAACCCATGCCCGCTAACGTACGCTAACCCTAAGCCATTGCCGTACCCTGACCTGTACCCTAATCAATCCCCATTCACTAACCCTAACCCTAACCCTAACCATTAACGTGACCCTCTTCCGAGGCCTTACCCTCACCCGTGCCCTAATCGTAAGCAGTACACTAACACTAAATAGTGACCTCACACGTACGCGAAACCTTAAGCGTTGTGGTACCCTAAACTGTGCCCTAATATCTCCCCATTCCCTAAACCTAACCCTAACCCGAATTCTATCCCTGAACCTCACCCGAATCCTTACCCTCACCCGTGCACTAATCTTAACCAGGACACCAACACTAGCTCGTGCCCTCACACGTACGCCCACCCTTAATCGTTGTCGTACCCTAAACTGTACCCTAATCCCTCCCCATTCCCTAACCCTAACCCTAACCCGAATCCTAACCCTGACCCTCACCTGAAGCCTTACCCTCACCCGTGCCCTAATCTTAACCAGGACACTAACACTAACCCTTGCCCTCACACGAACGCTAACCCTTAAGCACTGTCGTACCCTAAGCTGTACCCTAATCCCTCTGCATTCCTTAACCCTAACCCTAACACGAATCCTAACCCTGAACCTCACCCGAAGCCTTACCCACACCCGTGCCTTAATCTTAACCAGGACACTAACACTAACTCGTGCCCTCACACGTACACTAAACCTTAAGCGTTGTCGTACCCTAAATTGTACCCTAATCCCTCCCCATTCCTTAACACTAAGCCTAACCCCATCCCTAAACCGGACCCACGTCTGATGCCCTACCCTAACCAATGCCCTAACCTTAACCAGTACACAAACACTAACTCATGCCCTCAAACGTAGGTTAACCCTTAAGCATTGTCGTACCCTATCCTGTACCCTAATCCCTCTCCATTCCTTAACCCTAACCCTAACCTGAAACCTAAACATGACACTCACCCGAAACTTTACCCTCACCCCTGTCCTAATTTTAAACAGTACATCAACACTAACCCATGCCCTCTAACATACGCTAACCCAAAGCCATTGCCGTACCCTAACCTGTACCCATATCAGTCCCCATTCCCTAACCCTAACGCTAACCCTAACCCTTAACGTGACCCTCTTCCGAGGCCTTACCCTCACCCGTGCCCTAATCGTAAGCAGTACACTAACACTAACTAGTGACCTCACACGTACGATAAACCCTAAGCGTTGTGGTATCCTAAACTGTGCCCTAATCAATCCCCATTCCCTAACCCTAACCCTAACCCGAATTCTATCCCTGACCCTCACCCGAAGCCTTACCCTCACCCGTGCCCTAATCTTAACCAGGACACCAACACTAATTCGTGCCCTCACATGTACACTAAACCTTAAGCGTTGTCGTACCATAAATTGTACCCTAATCCCTCCCCATTCCTTAACACTAAGCCTATCCCCATCCCTAAACCTGACCCACGTCTGATGCCCTACCCTAACCAATGCCCTAATCTTAACCAGTACACAAACACTAACTCCTGCCTTCAAACGTACGTTAACACCTAAGCATTGTCGTACCCTATCCTGTACCCTAATCCCTTCCCATTACCTAACCCTAACCCTAAGCGAAACCATGAACGTGACACTTTTCCGAGTCGTTACCCTCATCGGTGTCCTTGTCTTAACCAGTACACCAACACTAACTCGTGCCCTCACACGTACACTAAACCTTAAGCGTTGTCGTACCCTAAATTGTACCCTAATCCCTCCCCATTCCTTAACACTAAGCCTAACCCCATCCCTAAACCTGACCCACGTCTGATGCCCTACCCTAACCAATGCCCTAATCTTAACCAGTACACAAACACTAACTCCTGCCCTCAAACGTACGTTAACCCTTAAGCATTGTCGTACCCTATCCTGTACCCTAATCCCTCCCCATTCCCTAACCCTAACCCTAAGCGAAACCCTGGACGTGACCCTTTTCCGAGTCCTTACCCTCATCGGTGCCTTTGTCTTAACCAGTACACCAACACTAACTCGTGCCCTCACACTTATGCTAACCCTTAAGCATTGTCGTACCCTAACCTGTACCCTAAACCCTCTCCATTCCCTAACCCTAACCCTAACCCGAATCCTAACCCTGACCCTCACCCAAAGCCTTACCCTCACCCGTGCCCTAATCTTAACCAGGACACCAAGACTAACTCGTGCCCTCACACGTACGCTAACACTAAACCGCAGCGGTACCATAACCTGTACCCTAATCCCTCTCCATTCCCTAACCCTAACCCTAACCTGAAACCTAACCATGACACTCACCCGAAACTTTACCCTCACCCGTGTCCTAATTTTAACCAGTACATCAACACTAACCCATGCCCTCTAACATATGCTAACCCTAAGCCATTGCTGTACACTAACCTGTACCCTAATCAATCCACATTCCCTAACCCTAACCCTAACCCTAACCCTTAACGTGACCCTCTTCCGAGGCCTTACCCTCACCCGTGCCCTAATCGTAAGCAGTACACTAACACTAACTAGTGACCTCACACGTACGCTAAACCTTAAACGTTGTGGTCCCCTAAACTGTGCCCTAATATCTCCCCATTCCCTAACCCTAACCCTAACCCGAATCCTAACCCTGACCCTCACCCGAAGCCTTACCCTCACCCGTGCCCTAATCTTAACCAGGACACCAACACTAACTCGGGCCCTCACACTTACGCCCACCCTTAATCGTTGTCGTGCCCTAAACTGTACCATAATCCCTCCCCATTCCCTAACCCTGACCCTAACCCGAATCCTAACCCTGACCCTCACCTGAAACCTTACCCTCACCCGTGCCCTAATCTTAACCAGGACACTAACACTAACCCTTGCCCTCACACGAACGCTAACCCTTAAGCACTGTCGTACCCTAAGCTGTACCCTAATCCCTCTGCATTCCTTAACCCTAACCCTAACACGAATCCTAACCCTGACCCTCACCCGAAGCCTTACCCTCACCCGTGCCCTAATCTTAACCAGGACACCAAGACTAACTCGTGCCCTCACACGTACGCTAACTCTAAACCGCAGCGGTTCCCTAACCTGTACCCTAATCCCTCTCCATTCCCTAACCCTAACCCTAACCTGAAACCTAACCATGACACTCACCCGAAACTTTACCCTCACCCGTGTCCTAATTTTAACCAGTACATCAACACTAACCCATGCCCTCTAACGTACGCTAACCCTAAGCCATTGCCGTACCCTAACCTGTACCCTAATCAATCCCCATTCCCTAACCCTAACCCGAATCCTAACCCTTAACGTGACCCTCTTCCGAGGCCTTACCCTCACCCGTGCCCTAATCGTAAGCAGTACACTAACACTAACTAGTGACCTCACACGTATGCTAAACCTTAAGCGTTGTGCTACCCTAAACTGTGCCCTAATATCTCCCCATTCCCTAACACTAACCCTAACCCGAATTCTATCCCTGACCCTCACCCGAAACCTTACCCTCACACATGTCCTAATTTTAACCAGTACATCAACACTAACCCATGCCCTCTAACATACGCTAACCCTAAGCCATTGCCGTACCCTAACCTGTACCCTAATCAATCCCCATTCCCTAACCCTAACCCTAACCCTAACCCTTAACATGACCCTCGTCGGTGGCCTTACCCTCACCCGTGCCCTAATCGTAAGCAGTACACTAACACTAACTAGTGACCTCACACGTATGCTAAACCTTAAGCGTTGTGGTACCCTAAACTGTGCCCTAATATCTCCCCATTCCCTAACCCTAACCCTAACCCAAATTCTATCCCTGACCATCATCCGAAACCTTACCCTCACCCGTGCCCTAATCTTAACCAGGACACCAACACTAACTCGTGCCCTCACACGTACGTTAACCCTTAATCGTTGTCGTACCCTAAACTGTACCCTAATCCCTCCCCATTCCCTAACCCTAACCCTAACCCCAATCCTAACCGTGACCCTCACCTGAAGCCTTACCCTCACCCGTGCCCTAATCTTAACCAGGACACTAACACTAAAACTTGCCCTCACACGAACGCTAACCCTTAAGCACTGTCGTACCCTAAGCTGTACCCTAATCCCTCTGCATTCCTTAACCCTAACCCTAACACGAATCCTAACCCTGACCCTCACCCGAAGCCTTACGCTCACCCGTGCCCTAAACTTAACCAGGACACCAACACTAAATCGTGCCCTCACACGTACGCTAAACCTTAAGCGTTGTCGTACCCTAAATTGTAACCTAATCCCTCCCAATTCCTTAACCCTTACCCTAACCCCATCCCTAAACCTGACCCACTTCCGATGCCCTACCCTAACCAATGCCCTAATCTTAACCAGTACACAAACAATAACTCATGCCCTCAAACGTACGCTAACCTTTAAGCATTGTTGTACCCTATCCTGTACCCTAATCTCTCCCCATTCCCTAACCCTAACCCTAAGCGAAACCCTGAACGTGACCCTTTTCCGAGGCCTTACCCTCATCGGTGCCCTTGTCTTAACCAGTACACCAACACTAACTCGTGCCCTCACACTTACGCTAACCCTTAGGCATTGTCGTACCCTAACCAGTACCCTAATCCCTCTCCATTCCCTAACCCTAACCCTAAGCCGAATCCTAACCCTGACCCTCACCCGAAACCTTACCCTCACCCGTGCCCTAATCTTAACCAGGACACCAAGACTAACTCGTGCCCTCACACGTACGCTAACACTAAACCGCAGCGGTACCCTAACCTGTACCCTAATCCCTCTCCATTCCCTAACCCTAACCCTAACCTGAAACCTAACCATGACACTCACCCAAAACTTTACCCTCACCCGTGTCCTAATTTTAACCAGTACATCAACACTAACCCATGCCTTCTAACGTACGCTAACCCTAAGCCATTGCCGTACCCTAACCTGTACCCTAATCAATCCCCATTCCCTAACCCTAACCTTAACACGAATCCTAACCCTGACCCTCACCTGAAGCCTTACCCTCACCTGTGCCCTAATCTTAACCGGGACACTAACACTAACCCTTGCCCTTACACGAACGCTAACCCTTAAGCACTGTCGTACCCTAAGCTGTACCCTAATCCCTCTGCATTCCTTAACCCTAACCCTAACACGAATACTAACCCTGACCCTCACCCGAAGCCTTACCCTCATCCGTGCCCTAATCTTAACCAGGACACCAACACTAACTTGTGCCCTCACACGTACGCTAAACCTTAAGCGTTGTCGTACCCTAAATTGTACCCTAATCCCTCCCCATTCCTTAACCTTAACCCTAACCCCATCCCTAAACCTGACCCTCTTCCGATGCCCTACCCTAACCAATGCCCTAATCTTAACCAGTACACAAACACTGACTCATGCCCTCAAACGTACGCTAACCCTTAAGCATTGTCGTACCCTATCCTGTATCCTAATCCCTCCCCATACACTAACCCTAACCCTAAGCGAAACCCTGAACGTGACCCTTTTCCGAGGCCTTACCCTCATCGGTGCCCTTGTCTTAACCAGTACACCAACACTAACTCGTGCCCTCACACTTACGCTAACCCTGAAGCATTGTCGTACCCTAACCTGTACCCTAATCCCTCTCCATTACCTAACCCTAACACTAACCCGAATCCTAACCCTGACCCTCACCCGAAACCTTACCCTCACCGGTGCCCTAATCTTAACCATGACACCAAGACTAACTCGTGCCCTCACACGTACCCTAACACTAAACCGCAGCGGTACCCTAACCTGTACCCTAATCCCTCTCCATTCCCGAACCCTAACCCTAACCTGAAACCTAACCATGACACTCACCCGAAACTTTACCCTCACCCATGTCCTAATTTTAACCAGTACATCAACACTAACCCATGCCCTCTAACGTACGCTAACCCTAAGCCATTGCCGTACCCTAACCTGTACCCTAATCAATCCCCATTCCCTAACCCTAACCCTAACCCTTAACATGACCCTCTTCCGAGGCCTTACCCTCACCCGTGCCCTAATCGTAAGCAGTACAATAACACTAACTAGTGACTTCACACGTATGCTAAACCTTAAGCGTTGTGATACCCTAAACTGTGCCCTAATATCTCCCCATTCCCTAACACTAACCCTAACCCGAATTCTATCCCTGACCCTCACCCGAAACCTTACCTTCACCCATGTCCTAATTTTAACCAGTACATCAACACTAACCCATGCCCTCTAACATACGCTAACCCTAAGCCATTGCCGTACCCTAACCTGTACCCTAATCGATCCCCATTCCCTAACCCTAACCCTAACCCTAACCCTTAACATGACCCTCTTCGGTGGCCTTACCCTCACCCGTGCCCTAATCGTAAGCAGTACACTAACACTAACTAGTGACCTCACACGTATGCTAAACCTTAAGCGTTGTGGTACCCTAAACTGTGCCCTAATATCTCCCCATTCCCTAACCCTAACCCTAACCCAAATTCTATCCCTGACCATCATCCGAAACCTTACCCTCACCCGTGCCCTAATCTTAACCAGGACACCAACACTAACTCGTGCCCTCACACGTACGTTAACCCTTAATCGTTGTCGTACCCTAAACTGTACCCTAATCCCTCCCCATTCCCTAACCCTAAACCTATCCCCAATCCTAACCCTGACCCTCACCTGAAGCCTTACCCTCACCCGTGCCCTAATCTTAACCAGGACACTAACACTAAACCTTGCCCTCACACGAACGCTAACCCTTAAGCACTGTCGTACCCTAAGCTGTACCCTAATCCCTCTGCATTCCTTAACCCTAACCCTAACACGAATCCTAACCCTGACCCTCACCCGAAGCCTTACCCTCACCCGTGCCCTAAACTTAACCAGGACACCAACACTAACTCGTGCCCTCACACGTACGCTAAACCTTAAGCGTTGTCGTACCCTAAATTGTAAACTAATCCCTCCCCATTCCTTAACCCTTACCCTAACCCCATCCCTAAACCTGACCCACTTCCGATGCCCTACCCTAACCAATGACCTAATCTTAACCAGTACACAAACAATAACTCATGCCCTCAAACGTACGCTAACCCTTAAGCATTGTCGTACCCTATCCTGTACCCTAAACCCTCCCCATTCCCTAACCCTAACCCTAAGCGAAACCCTGAACGTGACCCTTTTCCGAGGCCTTACCCTCATCGGTGCCCTTGTCTTAACCAGTACACCAACACTAACTCGTGCCCTCACACTTACGCGAACCCTTAAGCATTGTCGTACCCTAACCTGTACCCTAATCCCTCCCCATTCCCTAACCCTAACCCTAAGCGAAACCCTGAACGTGACCCTTTTCCGAGGCCTTACCCTCATCGGTGCCCTTGTCTTAACCAGTACACCAACACTAACTCGTGCCCTCACACTTACGCTAACCCTTAAGCATTGTCGTACCCTAACCTGTACCCTAATCCCTCTCCATTCCCTAACCCTAACCCTAACCCGAATCCTAACCCTGACCCTCACCCGAAGCCTTACCCTCACCCGTGCCCTAATCTTAACCAGGACACCAAGACTAACTCGTGCCCTCACAGGTATGCTAACATTAAACCGCAGCGGTACCCTAACCTGTACCCTAATCCCTCTCCATTCCCTAACCCTAACCCTAACCTGAAACCTAACCATGACACTCACCCGAAACTTTACCATCACCCGTGTCCTAATTTTAACCAGTACATCAACACTAACCCATGCCCTCTAACGTACGCTAACCCTAAACCATTGCCGTACCCTAACCTGTACCCTAATCAATCCCCATTCCCTAACACAAACCCTAACCCTGACCCTTAACGTGACCCTCTTCCGAGGCCTTACCCTCCCCCGTGCCCTATTCGTAAGCAGTACACTAACACTAACTAGTGACCTCACACGTACGCTAAACCTTAAGCGTTGTGGTACCCTAAACTGTGCCCTAATATCTCCCCTTTCCCTAACCCTAACCCTAACCTGAATTCTATCCCTGACCCTCACCCGAAACCTTACCCTCACCCATGCCCTAATCTTAACCAGGACACTAACACTAACCCTTGCCCTCACACGAACGCTAACCCTTAAGCACTGTCGTACCCTAAGCTGTACCCTAATCCCTCTGCATTCCTTAACCCTAACCCTAACACGAATCCTAACCCTGACCCTCACCCGAAGCCTTACCCTCATCCGTGCCCTAATCTTAACCAGGACACCAAGACTAACTCGCGCCCTCACACGTACGCTAAACCTAAACCACAGCGGTACCCTAACCTGTACCCTAATCCCTCTCCATTCCCTAACACTACCCCTAACCTGAAACCTAACCATGACACTCACCCGAAACTTTACCCTCACCCGTGTCCTAATTTTAACCAGTACATCAACACTACACCATGCCCTCTAACGTACGCAAACCCTAAGCCATTGCCGTACCCTAACCTGTACCGTAACCAATCCACATTCCCTAACCCTAACCCTAACCCTAACCCTTAACGTGACCCTCTTCCGAGGCTTTACCCTCACCCGTGCCCTAATCGTAAGCAGTACACTAACACTAACTAGTGACCTCACACGTACGCTAACCCTTAATCGTTGTCGTACCCTAAGCTGTACCCTAATCCCTCTGCATTCCTTAACCCTAACCCTAGCACGAATATTAACCCTGACCCTCAACCGAAGCCTTACCCTCACCCGTGCCCTAATCTTAACCAGGACACCAACACTAACTCGTGCCCTCACACGTACGCTAAAACTTAAGAGTTGTTGTACCCTAAATTGTACCCTAATCCCTCCCCATTCTTTAACCCTAACCCTAACCCCATCCCTAAACCTGACCCACGTCCGATGCCCTACCTTAACCAATGCCCTAATCTTAACCAGTACACAAACACTAACTCCTGCCCTCAAAAGTACGTAAACGCTTAAGCATTGTCGTACCCTATCCTGTACCCTAATCCCTCCCCATTCCCTAACCCTAACCCTAAGCGAAACCCTGAACGTGACCCTTTTCCGAGGCCTTACCCTCATCGGTGCCCTTGTCTTAACCAGTACACCAACACTAACTCGTGCCCTCACACTTACGCTAACCCTTAAGCATTGTCGTACCCTAACCTGTACCCTAATCCCTCTCCATTCCCTAACCCTAACCCTAACCCGAATCCTAAACCTGACCCTCACCCGAAGCCTTACCCTCACCCGTGCCCTAATCTTAACCAGGACACCAAGACTAACTCGTGCCCTCACACGTACGCTAAACCTAAACCGCCGCGGTACCCTAACCTGTACCCTAATCCCTCTCCATTCCCTAACCCTAACCCTAACCTGAAACCTAACCATGACCCTCACCCGAAACTTTACCCTCATCCGTGTCCTAATTTTAACCAGTACATCAACACTAACCCATGCCCTCTAACGTATGCTAACCCTAAGCCATTGCCGTACCATATCCTGTACCCTAATCAATCCCCATTCCCTAACCCTAACCCTAACCCTAACCCTTAACGTGACACTCTTCCGAGGCCTTACCCTCACCCGTGCCCTAATCGTAAGCAGTACACTAACACTAACTAGTGACCTCACACGTACGCTAAACCTTAAGCGTTGTGGTACCCTAAACTGTGCCCTAATATCTCCCCATTCCCTAACCCTCACCCTAACCCGAATGCTATCCCTGACCCTCACCCGGAACCTTACCCTCACCCGTGCCCTAATCTTAACCAGGACACCAACACTATCTCGTGCCCTCACACGTACGCCCACCCTTAATCGTTGTCGTACCCTAAACTGTACCCTAATCCCTCCCCATTCCCTAACCCTAACCCTAAACCGAATACTAACCCTGACCCTCAGCTGAAGCCATACACTCACCCGTGCCCTAAACTTAACCAGGACACTAACACTAACCCTTGCCCTCACACGAACGCTAACCCTTAAGCACTGTCGTACCCTAAGCTGTACCCTAATCCCTCTCCATTCCCTAACCCTAACCCTAACCCGAATCCTAACCCTGACCCTCACCCGAAGCCTTACCCTCACCCGTGCACTAATCTTAACCAGGACACCAAGGCTAACTCGTGCCCTCACACGTACGCTAACACTAAACCACAGCGGTACCCTAACCTGTACCCTAATCCCTCTCCATTCACTAACCCTAACCCTAACCTGAAACCTAACCATTACACTCACCCGAAACTTTACCCTCACCCGTGTCCTAATTTTAACCAGTACATCAACACTAACCAATGCTCTCTAACGTACGCAAACCCTAAGCCATTGCCGTACCCTAACCTGTACCCTAACCAATCCACATTCCCTAACCCTAACCCTAACCCTAACCCTTAACGTGAACCTCTTCCTAGGCCTTACCCTCACCCGTGCCCTAATCGTAAGCAGTACACTAACACTAACTAGTGACCTCACACGTACGCTAAACCTTAAGCTTTGTGGTACCCTAAAGTGTGCCCTAATATCTCCCCATTCCCTAACCCTAACCCTAACCCGAATTCTAACCCTGACCCTCACCTGAAACCTTACCCTCACCCGTGCCCTAATCTTAACCAGGACACCAACACTAACTCGTGCCCTCACACGTACGCTCACCCTTATTCGTTGTCGTACCCTAAACTGTACCCTAATCCCTCCCCATTCCCTAACCCTAACACTAACCAGAATCCTAACCCTGACCCTCACCTGAAGCCTTACCCTCACCCGTGCCCTAATCTTAACCAGGACACTAACACTAACCCTTGCCCTCACACGAACGCTAACCCTTAAGCACTGTCGTACCCTAAGCTGTACCCTAATCTCTCTGCATTCTTTAACCCTATCCCTAGCACGAATCCTAACCCTGACCCTCACCCGAAGCCTTTCCCTCACTCGTGCCCTAATCTTAACCAGGCCACCAACACTAACTCGTGCCCTCACACGTACGCTAAACCTTAAGAGTTGTCGTACCCTAAATTGTACCCTAATCCCTCCCCATTCCTTAACCCTAACCCTAACCCCATCCCTAAACCTCACCCACGTCCGATGCCCTACCCTAACCAATGCCCTAATCTTAACCAGTACACAAACCCTAACTCATGCCTTCAAACGTACGTTAACCCTTAAGCATTGTCGTACCCTATCCTGTACCCTAATCCCTCCCCATTCCCTAACCCTAACCCTAAGCGAAACCCTGAACGTGACCCTTTTCCGAGGCCTTAACCTCATCGGTGCCCTTGTCTTAACCAGTACACCAACACTAACTCGTGCCCTCACACTTACGCTAACCCTTGAGCATTGTCGTACCCTAACCTGTACCCTAATCCCTCTCCATTCCCTAACCCTAACCCTAACCCGAATCCTAACCCTGACCCTCACCCGAAGCCTTACCCTCACCCGTGCCCTAATCTTAACCAGGACACCAAGACTAACTCATGCCCTCACACGTACGCTAACACTAAACCGCAGCGGTACCCTAACCTGTACCCTAATCCCTCTGCATTCCTTAACCCTAACCCTAACACGAATCCTAACCCTGACCCTCACCCGAAGCCTTACCCTCACCCGTGCCCTAATCTTAACCAGGACACCAACACTAACTCGTGCCCTCACACTTACGCTAGCCCTTAAGCATTGTCGTACCCTAACCTGTACCCTAATCCCTCTCCATTCCCTAACCCTAACCCTAACCTGAAACCTATCCATGACACTCACCCGAAACTTTACTCTCACCCGTGTCCTAATTTTAACCAGTACATCAACACTAAACCATGCCCTCTAACGTACGCAAAACCTAAGCCATCGCCGTACCCTAACCTGTACCCTAATCAATCCCTATTCCCTAACCCTAACCCTAACCGTAACTCTTAACGTGACCCTCTTCCGAGGCATTACCCTCACCCGTGCCCTAATCGTAAGCAGTACACTAATACTAACTAGTGACTGCACACGTACGCTAAACCTTAAACATTGTGGTACCCAAAACTGTGCCCTAATATCTCCCCATTCCCAACCCTAACCCTAACCCGAATTCTATCCCTGACCCTCACCCGAAACCTTACCCTCACCCGTGCCCTAATCTTAACCAGGACACCAACACTAACTCGTGCCCTGACATGTACGCTAACCCTTAATCGTTGTCGTACCCTAAACTGTACCCTAATCCCTCCCCATTCCCTAACACTAACCCTAACCCGAATCCTAACCCTGACCCTCACATGAAGCCTTAGCCTCACCCGTGCCCTAATCTTAACCAGGACACTAACACTAACCCTTGCCCTTACACGAACGCTAAACCTTAAGCACCGTCGTACCCTAAGCTGTACCCTAATCCCTCTGCATTACTTAACCCTAACCCTAACCCGAATCCTAACCCTGACCCTCACCCAAAGCCTTACCCTCACCCGTGCCCTAATCTTAACCAGGACACCAAGACTAATTCGTGCCCTCACACGTACGCCAACACTAAACTGCAGCGGTACCCTAACCTGTACCCTAATCCCTCTCCATTCCCTAACCCTAACCCTAACCTGAAACCTAACCATGACACTCACCCCAAACTTTACCCTCACCCGTGTCCTAATTTTAACCAGTACATCAACACTAACCCAAGCCCTCTAACGTACGCAAACCCTAAGCCATTGCCGTACCCTAACCTGTACCCTAATCAATTCCCATTCCCTAACCCTAACCCTTAACGTGACCCTCTTCCGAGGCCTTACCCTCACCCGTGCCCTAATCGTAAGCAGTACACTAACACTAACTAGTGACCTCACACGTACGCTAAACCTTAAGCGTTGTGGTACCCTAAACTGTGCCCTAATATCTCCCCATTCCCTATCCCTAACCCTAACCCGAATTCTATCCCTGACCCTCACCCGAAACCTTACCCTCACCCGTGCCCTAATCTTAACCAGGACACCAACACTAACTTGCGCCCTCACACGTACGCTAACCCTTAATCGTTGTCGTACCCTAAACTGTACCCTAATCCCTCCCCATTCCTTAACCCTAACCCTAAACCTAACCCTAACCCTAACGCTAATCCCTCCCCATTCCCTAACCCTAACCCTAATCCGAATTCTAACCCTGACCCTCACCTGAAACCTTACCCTCACCCGTGCCCTAATCTTAACCAGGACACTAAGACTAACTCTTGCCCTCACACGTACGCTAACACTAAACCGCAGCGGTACTCTAACCTGTACCCTAATCCCTCTCCATTCCCTAACCCTAAACCTAACCTGAAACCTAACCATGACACTCACCCGAAACTTTACCATCACCCGTGTTCTAATTTTAACCAGTACATGAACACAAGCCCATGCCCTCTAACGTACGCTAACCCTAAGCCATTGCCGTACCTAACCTGTACCCTAATCAATCCCCATTCCCTAACCCTAACCCTAACCCTAACCCTTAACGTGACCCTATTCCGAGGCCTTACCCTCCCCCGTGCCCTAATCGTAAGCAGTACACTAACACTACCTAGTGACCTCACATGTACGCTAAACCTTAAGTTTTGTGGTACCCTAAACTGTGCCCTAATATCTCCCCATTCCCTAACCCTAACCCTAACCCGAATCCTAACCCTGACCCTCACCTGAAGCCTTACCATCACCTGTGCCCTAATCTTAACCAGGACACTAACACTAACCCTTGCCCTCACACGAACGCTAACCCTTAAGCACTGTCGTACCCTAAGCTGTACCCTAATCCCTCTGCATTCCTTAACCCTAACCCTAACCCGAATCCTAACCCTGACCCTCACCTGAAGCCTTACCCTCACCCGTGCCCTAATCTTAACCAGGACACTAACACTAACCCTTGCCCTCACACGAACGCTAACCCTTAAGCACTGTCGTACCCTAAACTGTACCCTAAGCCCTCTGCATTCCTTAACCCTAACCCTAACACGAATCCTAACCCTGACCCTCACCGGAAGCCTTACCCTCACTCGTGCCCTAATCTTAACCAGGACACCAACACTAACTCGTGCCCTCACACGTACGCTAAACCTTAAGCATTGTCGTACCCTAAATTGTACCCTAATCCCTCCCCATTCCTTAACCCTAACGCTAACCCAATCCCTAAACCTGACCCTCTTCCGATGCCCTACACTAACCAATGCCCTAATCTTAAACAGTACACAAACACTAACTCATGCCCTCAAATGTACGCTAACCCTTAAGCATTGTCGTACCCTATCCTGTACCCTAATCCCTCCCCATTCCCTAACCCTAACCCTAAGCAAAACCCTGAACGTGACCCTTTTCCGAGGCCTTACCCTCATCGGTGCCCTTGTCTTAACCAGTACACCAACACTAACTCGTGCCCTCACACTTATGCTAACCCTTAAGCATTGTCGTACCCTAACCTGTACCCTAATTCCTCTCCATTCCCTAACCCTAACCCTAACCCGAATCCTAACCCTTACCCTCACCCGAAACCTTACCCTCACCCGTGCCCTAATCTTAACCAGGACACCAAGACTAACTCGTGCCCTCACACGTACGCTAACACTAAACCGCAGCGGTACACTAACCTGTACCCTAATGCCTCTCCATTCCCTAACCCTAACCCTAACCTGAAACCTAACCATGACACTCACCCGAAACTTTACCCTCACCCGTGTCCTAATTTTAACCAGTACATCAACACTAACCCATGCCCTCTAACGTACGCTAACCCTAAGCCATTGCCGTACCCTAACCTGTACCCTAATCAATCCCCATTCCCTAACCCTAACCCTAACCCTAACCCTTAACGTGACCCTCTTCCGAGGCCTTACCCTCTCCCGTGCCCTAATCGTAAGCAGTACACTAACACTAACTAGTGACCTCACACGTACGCTAACCCTTAATCGTTGTCGTACCCTAAACTGTACCCTAATCCCTCCCCATTCCCTAACCCTAACCCTAACACGAATCCTAACCCTGACCCTCACCTGAAGCCTTACCCTCACCCGTGCCCTAATCTTAACCAGGACACTAACACTAACCCTTGCCCTCACACGAACGCTAAGCCTTAAGCACTGTCGTACCCTAAGCTGTACCCTAATCCCTCTGCATTCCTGAACCCTAACCCTAACACGAATCCTAACACTGACCCTCACCCGAAGCCTTACCCTCACCCGTGCCCTAATCTTAACCAGGACACCAACACTAACTCGTGCCCTCACACGTACGCTAAACCTTTAGCGTTGTCGTACCATAAATTGTACCCTAAACCCTTCCCATTCCTTAACCCTAACCCCAACCCCATCTGTAAACCTGACCCACTTCCGATGCCCTACCCTAACCAATGCCCTAATCTTAACCAGTACAGAAGCACTAACTCATGTCCTCAAACGTACGCTAACCCTTAAGCATTGTCGTATCCTTTACTGTACCCTAATCCCTCCCCATTCCCTAACCCTAACCCTAAGGGAAACCCTGAACGTGACCCTTTTCCGAGGCCTTACCCTCATTGTTGCCCTTGTCTAAACCAGTACACCAACACTAACTCGTGCCCTCACACTTACGCTAACCCTTAAGCATTCTCGTACCCTAACCTGTACCCTAATCCCTCTCCATTCCCTAACCCTAACCCTAACCCGAATCCTAACCCTGACCCTCACCCGAAGCCTTACCCTCAACCGTGCCCTAATCTTAACCAGGACACCAAGACTAACTCGTGCCCTCACACGTACGCTAACACTAAACCGCAGTGGTACCCTAACCTGTACCCTAATCCCTCTCCATTCCCTAACCCTAACCCTAACCTGAAACCTAACCATGACACTCACCCGAAACTTCACCCTCACCCGTGTCCTAATTTTAACCAGTACATCAACACTAAACCATGCCCTCTAACGTACGCTAACCCTAAGCCATTGCCGTACCCTAACCTGTACCCTAATCAATCTCCATTCCCTAACCCTAACCCTAACCCTAACCCATAACGTGACCCTCTTCCGAGGCCTTACCCTCACCCGTGCTCTAATCGTAAGCAGTACACTAACACTAACTAGTGACCTCACACGTACGCTAAACCTTAAGCGTTGTGGTACCCTAAACTGTGCCCTAATATCTCCCCATTCCCTAACCCTAACCCTAACCCGAATTCTATCCCTGACACTCACCCGAACCTTACCCTCACCCGTGCCCTAATCTTAACCAGGACACCAACACTAACTCGTGCCCTCACATGTACACCCACCCTTAATCGTTGTCGTACCCTAAACTGTACCCTAATCCGTCCCCATTCCCTATCCCTAACCCTAACCCGAATCCTAACCCTGACCCTCACCTGAAGCCTTACCCTCACCCGTGCCCTAATCTTAACCAGGACACTAACACTAACCCTTGCCCTCACATGAACGCTAACCTTTAAGCATTGTCGTACCCTATCCTGTACCCTAATACCTCCCCATTCACTAACCCTAACCCTAAGCGAAACCCTGAACGTGACACTTTTCCGAGGTCTTACCCTCATCGGTGCCCTTGTCTTAACCAGTACACCAACACTAACTTGTGCCCTCACACTTACGCTAACCCTTAAGCATTGTCGTACCCTAACCTGTACCTTAATCCCTCTCCATTCCCTAACCCTAACCCTAACCCGAATCCTAACCCTGACCCTCACCCGAAGCCTTACCCTCACTCGTGCCCTAATCTTAACCAGGACACCAACACTAACTCGTGCCCTCACACGTACGCTAAACCTTAAGCGTTGTCGTACCCTAAATTGTACCCTAATCCCTCCCCATTCCTTAACCCTAACACTAACTCCATCCCTAAACCTGACCCACGTCCGATGCCCTACCCTAACCATTGCCCTAAACTTAACCAGTACACAAACACTAACTCATGCCCTCAAACGTACGTTAACCCTTAAGCATTGTCGTACCCTATCCTGTACCCTAATCCCTCTCCATTCCTTAACCCTAACCCTAACCTGAAACCTAAACATGACACTCACCCGAAACTTTACCCTCACCCCTGTCCTAATTTTAAACAGTACATCAACACTAACCCATGCCCTCTAACATACGCTAACCCAAAGCCATTGCCGTACCCTAACCTGTACCCATATCAATCCCCATTCCCTAACCCTAACGCTAACCCTAACCCTTAACGTGACCCTCTTCCGAGGCCTTACCCTCACCCGTGCCCTAATCGTAAGCAGTACACTAACACTAACTAGTGACCTCACACGTACGATAAACCTTAAGCGTTGTGGTATCCTAAACTGTGCCCTAATCAATCCCCATTCCCTAACCCTAACCCTAACCCGAATTCTATCCCTGACCCTCACCCGAAGCCTTACCCTCACCCGTGCCCTAATCTTAACCAGGACACCAACACTAACTCGTGCCCTCACATGTACACTAAACCTTAAGCGTTGTCGTACCATAAATTGTACCCTAATCCCTCCCCATTCCTTAACACTAAGCCTATCCCCATCCCTAAACCTGACCCACGTCTGATGCCCTACCCTAACCAATGCCCTAATCTTAACCAGTACACAAACACTAACTCCTGCCCTCAAACGTACGTTAACACCTAAGCATTGTCGTACCCTATCCTGTACCCTAATCCCTCCCCATTACCTAACCCTAACCCTAAGCGAAACCATGAACGTGACCCTTTTCCGAGTCGTTACCCTCATCGGTGCCCTTGTCTTAACCAGTACACCAACACTAACTCGTGCCCTCACACGTACACTAAACCTTAAGCGTTGTCGTACCCTAAATTGTACCCTAATCCCTCCCCATTCCTTAACACTAAGCCTAACCCCATCCCTAAACCTGACCCACGTCTGATGCCCTACCCTAACCAATGCCCTAATCTTAACCAGTACACAAACACTAACTCCTGCCCTCAAACGTACGTTAACCCTTAAGCATTGTCGTACCCTATCCTGTACCCTAATCCCTCCCCATTCCCTAACCCTAACCCTAAGCGAAACCCTGGACGTGACCCTTTTCCGAGTCCTTACCCTCATCGGTGCCTTTGTCTTAACCAGTACACCAACACTAACTCGTGCCCTCACACTTATGCTAACCCTTAACGATTGTCGTACCCTAACCTGTACCCTAAACCCTCTCCATTCCCTAACCCTAACCCTAACCCGAATCCTAACCCTGACCCTCACCCAAAGCCTTACCCTCACCCGTGCCCTAATCTTAACCAGGACACCAAGACTAACTCGTGCCCTCACACGTACGCTAACACTAAACCGCAGCGGTACCATAACCTGTACCCTAATCCCTCTCCATTCCCTAACCCTAACCCTAACCTGAAACCTAACCATGACACTCACCCGAAACTTTACCCTCACCCGTGTCCTAATTTTAACCAGTACATCAACACTAACCCATGCCCTCTAACATATGCTAACCCTAAGCCATTGCTGTACATTAACCTGTACCCTAATCAATCCACATTCCCTAACCCTAACCCTAACCCTAACCCTTAACGTGACCCTCTTCCGAGGCCTTACCCTCACCCGTGCCCTAATCGTAAGCAGTACACTAACACTAACTAGTGACCTCACACGTACGCTAAACCTTAAACGTTGTGGTCCCCTAAACTGTGCCCTAATATCTCCCCATTCCCTAACCCTAACCCTAACCCGAATCCTAACCCTGACCCTCACCCGAAGCCTTACCCTCACCCGTGCCCTAATCTTAACCAGGACACCAACACTAACTCGGGCCCTCACACTTACGCCCACCCTTAATCGTTGTCGTGCCCTAAACTGTACCATAATCCCTCCCCATTCCCTAACCCTGACCCTAACCCGAATCCTAACCCTGACCCTCACCTGAAACCTTACACTCACCCGTGCCCTAATCTTAACCAGGACACTAACACTAACCCTTGCCCTCACACGAACGCTAACCCTTAAGCACTGTCGTACCCTAAGCTGTACCCTAATCCCTCTGCATTCCTTAACCCTAACCCTAACACGAATCCTAACCCTGACCCTCACCCGAAGCCTTACCCTCACCTGTGCCCTAATCTTAACCAGGACACCAACACTAACTCGTGCCCTCACACGTACGTCCACCCTTATAGCAGTCGTACCCTAAACTGTACCATAATCCCTCCCCATTCCCTAACCCTAACCCTAACCCGAATCCTAACCCTGACCCTCACCTGAAGCCTTACCCTCATCCGTGCCCTAATCTTAACCAGGACACCAAGACTAACTCGTGCCCTCACACGTACGCTAACACTAAACCGCAGCGGTACCCTAACCTGTACCCTAATCCCTCTCCATTCCCTAACCCTAACCCTAACCTGAAACCTAACCATGACACTCACCCGAAACTTTACCCTCACCCGTGTCCTAATTTTAACCAGTACATCAACACTAACCCATGCCCTCTAACATATGCTAACCCTAAGCCATTGCTGTACATTAACCTGTACCCTAATCAATCCACATTCCCTAACCCTAACCCTAACCCTAACCCTTAACGTGACCCTCTTCCGAGGCCTTACCCTCACCCGTGCCCTAATCGTAAGCAGTACACTAACACTAACTAGTGACCTCACACGTACGCTAAACCTTAAACGTTGTGGTCCCCTAAACTGTGCCCTAATATCTCCCCATTCCCTAACCCTAACCCTAACCCGAATCCTAAACCTGACCCTCACCCGAAGCCTTACCCTCACCCGTGCCCTAATCTTAACCAGGACACCAACACTAACTCGGGCCCTCACACTTACGCCCACCCTTAATCGTTGTCGTGCCCTAAACTGTACCATAATCCCTCCCCATTCCCTAACCCTGACCCTAACCCGAATCCTAACCCTGACCCTCACCTGAAACCTTACCCTCACCCGTGCCCTAATCTTAACCAGGACACTAACACTAACCCTTGCCCTCACACGAACGCTAACCCTTAAGCACTGTCGTACCCTAAGCTGTACCCTAATCCCTCTGCATTCCTTAACCCTAACCCTAACACGAATCCTAACCCTGACCCTCACCCGAAGCCTTACCCTCACCTGTGCCCTAATCTTAACCAGGACACCAACACTAACTCGTGCCCTCACACGTACGTCCACCCTTATAGCAGTCGTACCCTAAACTGTACCATAATCCCTCCCCATTCCCTAACCCTAACCCTAACCCGAATCCTAACCCTGACCCTCACCTGAAGCCTTACCCTCATCCGTGCCCTAATCTTAACCAGGACACCAAGACTAACTCGTGCCCTCACACGTACGCTAACACTAAACCGCAGCGGTACCCTAACCTGTACCCTAATCCCTCTCCATTCCCTAACCCTAACCCTAACCTGAAACCTAACCATGACACTCACCCGAAATTTTACCCTCACCCGTGTCCTAATTTTAACCAGTACATCAACACTAACCCATGCCCTCTAACTTACGCTAACCCTAAGCCATTGCCTTACCCTAACCTGTACCCTAATCAATCCCCATTCCCTAACCCTAACCCTAACCCTAACCCATAACGTGACCCTCTTCCGAGGCCTTACCCTCACCCGTGCTCTAATCGTAAGCAGTACACTAACACTAACTAGTGACCTCACACGTACGCTAAACCTTAAGCGTTGTGGTACCCTAAACTGTGCCCTAATATCTCCCCATTCCCTAACCCTAACCCTAACCCGAATTCTATCCCTGACACTCACCCGAACCTTACCCTCACCCGTGCCCTAATCTTAACCAGGACACCAACACTAACTCGTGCCCTCACATGTACGCCCACCCTTAATCGTTGTCGTACCCTAAACTGTACCCTAATCCGTCCCCATTCCCTATCCCTAACCCTAACCCGAATCCTAACCCTGACCCTCACCTGAAGCCTTACCCTCACCCGTGCCCTAATCTTAACCAGGACACTAACACTAACCCTTGCCCTCACACGAACGCTAACCTTTAAGCATTGTCGTACCCTATCCTGTACCCTAATACCTCCCCATTCACTAACCCTAACCCTAAGCGAAACCCTGAACGTGACACTTTTCCGAGGTCTTACCCTCATCGGTGCCCTTGTCTTAACCAGTACACCAACACTAACTTGTGCCCTCACACTTACGCTAACCCTTAAGCATTGTCGTACCCTAACCTGTACCTTAATCCCTCTCCATTCCCTAACCCTAACCCTAACCCGAATCCTAACCCTGACCCTCACCCGAAGCCTTACCCTCACTCGTGCCCTAATCTTAACCAGGACACCAACACTAACTCGTGCCCTCACACGTACGCTAAACCTTCAGCGTTGTCGTACCCTAAATTGTACCCTAATCCCTCCCCATTCCTTAACCCTAACACTAACTCCATCCCTAAACCTGACCCACGTCCGATGCCCTACCCTAACCATTGCCCTAAACTTAACCAGTACACAAACACTAACTCATGCCCTCAAACGTACGTTAACCCTTAAGCATTGTCGTACCCTATCCTGTACCCTAATACCTCCCCATTCCCTAACCCTAACCCTAAGCGAAACCCTGAACGTGACACTTTTCCGAGGTCTTACCCTCATCGGTGCCCTAATCGTAAGCAGTACACTAACACTAACTAGTGACCTCACACGTACACTAAACCTTAAGCGTTGTGGTCCCCTAAACTGTGACCTAATATCTCCCCATTCCCTAACCCTAACCCTAACCCGAATTCTATCCCTGACCCTCACCCGAAACCTTACCCTCACCCGTGCCCTAATCTTAACCAGGACACCAACACTAACTCGTGCCCTCACACGTACGTCCACCCTTAATCGCAGTCGTACCCTAAACTGTACCCTAATCCCTCCCCATTCCCTAACCCTAACCCTAACCCGAATCCTAACCCTGACCCTCACCTGAAGCCTTACCCTCATCCGTGCCCTAATCTTAACCAGGACACCAAGAGTAACTCGTGCCCTCACACGTACGCTAACACTAAACCGCAGCGGTACCCTAACCTGTACCCTAATCCCTCTCCATTCCCTAACCCTAACCCTAACCTGAAACCTAACCATGACACTCACCCGAAATTTTACCCTCACCCGTGTCCTAATTTTAAGCAGTACATCAACACTAACCCATGCCCTCTAACGTACGCTAACCCTAAGCCATTGCCGTACCCTAACCTGTACCCTAATCAATCCCCATTCCCTAACCCTAACCCTAACCCTAACCCATAACGTGACCCTCTTCCGAGGCCTTACCCTCACCCGTGCCCTAATCGTAAGCAGTACACTAACACTAACTAGTGACCTCACACGTACGCTAAACCTTAAGCGTTGTGGTACCCTAAACTGTGCCCTAATATCTCCCCATTCCCTAACCCTAACCCTAACCCGAATTCTATCCCTGACACTCACCCGAACCTTACCCTCACCCGTGCCCTAATCTTAACCAGGACACCAACACTAACTCGTACCCTCACATGTACGCCCACCCTTAATCGTTGTCGTACCCTAAACTGTACCCTAATCCGTCCCCATTCCCTATCCCTAACCCTAACCCGAATCCTAACCCTGACCCTCACCTGAAGCCTTACCCTCACCCGTGCCCTAATCTTAACCAGGACACTAACACTAACCCTTGCCCTCACACGAACGATAACCCTTAAGCACTGTCGTACCCTAAGCTGTACCCTAATCCCTCTGCATTCCTTAACCCTAACCCTAACACGAATCCTAACCCTGAACCTCACCCGAGGCCTTACCCTCACCCGTGCCCTAATCTTAACCAGGACACCAACACTAACTCGTGCCCTCACACGTACACTAAACCTTAAGCGTTGTCGTACCCTAAATTGTACCCTAATCCCTCCCCATTCCTTAACACTAAGCCTAACCCCATCCCTAAACCTGACCCACGTCTGATGCCCTACCCTAACCAATGCCCTAATCTTAACCAGTACACAAACACTAACTCCTGCCCTCAAACGTACGTTAACCCTTAAGCATTGTCGTACCCTATCCTGTACCCTAATCCCTCCCCATTCCCTAACCCTAACCCTAAGCGAAACCCTGGACGTGACCCTTTTCCGAGTCCTTACCCTCATCGGTGCCTTTGTCTTAACCAGTACACCAACACTAACTCGTGCCCTCACACTTATGCTAACCCTTAAGCATTGTCGTACCCTAACCTGTACCCTAATCCCTCTCCATTCCCTAACCCTAACCCTAACCCGAATCCTAACCCTGACCCTCACCCAAAGCCTTACCCTCACCCGTGCCCTAATCTTAACCAGGACACCAAGACTAACTCGTGCCCTCACACGTACGCTAACACTAAACCGCAGCGGTACCATAACCTGTACCCTAATCCCTCTCCATTCCCTAACCCTAACCCTAACCTGAAACCTAACCATGACACTCACCCGAAACTTTACCCTCACCCGTGTCCTAATTTTAACCAGTACATCAACACTAACCCATGCCCTCTAACATATGCTAACCCTAAGCCATTGCTGTACACTAACCTGTACCCTAATCAATCCACATTCCCTAACCCTAACCCTAACCCTAACCCTTAACGTGACCCTCTTCCGAGGCCTTACCCTCACCCGTGCCCTAATCGTAAGCAGTACACTAACACTAACTAGTGACCTCACACGTACGCTAAACCTTAAACGTTGTGGTCCCCTAAACTGTGCCCTAATATCTCCCCATTCCCTAACCCTAACCCTAACCCGAATCCTAACCCTGACCCTCACCCGAAGCCTTACCCTCACCCGTGCCCTAATCTTAACCAGGACACCAACACTAACTCGGGCCCTCACACGTACGCCCACCCTTAATCGTTGTCGTGTCCTAAACTGTATCATAATCCCTCCCCATTCCCTAACCCTGACCCTAACCCGAATCCTAACCCTGACCCTCACCTGAAACCTTACCATCACCCGTGCCCTAATCTTAACCAGGACACTAACACTAACCCTTGCCCTCACACGAACGCTAACCCTTAAGCACTGTCGTACCCTAAGCTGTACCCTAATGCCTCTGCATTCCTTAACCCTAACCCTAACACGAATCCTAACCCTGACCCTCACCCGAAGCCTTACCCTCACCCGTGCCCTAATCTTAACCAGGACACCAACACTAACTCGTGCCCTCACACGTACGCTAAACCTTAAGCGTTGTCGTACCCTAAATTGTACCCTAATCCCTCCCCATTCCTTAACCCTAACACTAACTCCATCCCTAAACCTGACCCACGTCCGATGCCCTACCCTAACCATTGCCCTAAACTTAACCAGTACACAAACACTAACTCATGCCCTCAAACGTACGTTAACCCTTAAGCATTGTCGTACCCTATCCTGTACCCTAATACCTCCCCATTCACTAACCCTAACCCTAAGCGAAACCCTGAACGTGACACTTTTCCGAGGTCTTACCCTCATCGGTGCCCTTGTCTTAACCAGTACACCAACACTAACTTGTGCCCTCACACTTACGCTAACCCTTAAGCATTGTCGTACCCTAACCTGTACCCTAATCCCTCTCCATTCCCTAACCCTAACCCTAACCCGAATCCTAACCCTGACCCTCACCCGAAGCCTTACCCTCACTCGTGCCCTAATCTTAACCAGGACACCAACACTAACTCGTGCCCTCACACGTACGCTAAACCTTAAGCGTTGTCGTACCCTAAATTGTACCCTAATCCCTCCCCATTCCTTAACCCTAACACTAACTCCATCCCTAAACCTGACCCACGTCCGATGCCCTACCCTAACCATTGCCCTAAACTTAACCAGTACACAAACACTAACTCATGCCCTCAAACGTACGTTAACCCTTAAGCATTGTCGTACCCTATCCTGTACCCTAATACCTCCCCATTCCCTAACCCTAACCCTAAGCGAAACCCTGAACGTGACACTTTTCCGAGGTCTTACCCTCATCGGTGCCCTTGTCTTAACCAGTACACCAACACTAACTTGTGCCCTCACACTTACGCTAACCCTTAAGCATTGTCGTACCCTAACCTGTACCCTAATCCCTCTCCATTCCCTAACCCTAACCCTAACCCGAATCCTAACCCTGACCCTCACCCGAAGCCTTACCCTCACTCGTGTCCTAATCTTAACCAGGACACCAAGACTAACTCGTGCCCTCACACGTACGCTAACACTAAACCGCAGCGGTACCCTAACGTGTACCCTAATCCCTCTCCATTCCCTAACCCTAACCCTAACCTGAAACCTAATCATGACACTCACCCGAAACTTTACTCTCACCCGTGTCCTAATTTTAACCAGTACATCAACACTAACCCATGCCCTCTAACGTACGCTAACCCTAAGCCATTGCCGTACCCTGACCTGTACCCTAATCAATCCCCATTCACTAACCCGAACCCTAACCTTAACCCTTAACGTGACCCTATTCCGAGGCCTTACCCTCACCCGTGCCCTAATCGTAAGCAGTACACTAACACTAAATAGTGACCTCACACGTACGCGAAACCTTAAGCGTTGTGGTACCCTAAACTGTGCCCTAATATCTCCCCATTCCCTAAACCTAACCCTAACCCGAATTCTATCCCTGACCCTCACCCGAATCCTTACCCTCACCCGTGCACTAATCTTAACCAGGACACCAACACTAACTCGTGACCTCACACGTACGCCCACCCTTAATCGTTGTCGTACCCTAAACTGTACCCTAATCCCTCCCCATTCCCTAACCCTAACCCTAACCCGAATCCTAACCCTGATCCTCACCTGAAGCCTTACCCTCACCCGTGCCCTAATCTTAACCAGGACACTAAAACTAACCCTTGCCCTCACACGAACGCTAACCCTTAAGCACTGTCGTACCCTAAGCTGTACCCTAATCCCTCTGCATTCCTTAACCCTAACCCTAACACGAATCCTAACCCTGACCCTCACCCGAAGCCTTACCCACACCCGTGCCTTAATCTTAACCAGGACACCAACACTAACTCGTGCCCTCACACGTACACTAAACCTTAAGCGTTGTCGTACCCTAAATTGTACCCTAATCCCTCCCCATTCCTTAACACTAACCCTAACCCCATCCCTAAACCTGACCCACGTCTGATGCCCTACCCTAACCAATGCCCTAATCTTAACCAGTACACAAACACTAACTCATGCCCTCAAACGTACGTTAACCCTTAAGCATTGTCGTACCCTATCCTGTACCCTAATCCCTCTCCATTCCTTAACCCTCACCCTAACCTGAAACCTAAACATGACACTCACCCGAAACTTTACCCTCACCCCTGTCCTAATTTTAAACAGTACATCAACACTAACCCATGCCCTCTAACGTACGCTAACCCAAAGCCATTGCCGTACCCTAACCTGTACCCATATCAATCCCCATTCCCTAACCCTAACGCTAACCCTAACCCTTAACGTGACCCTCTTCCGAGGCCTTACCCTCACCCGTGCCCTAATCGTAAGCAGTACACTAACACTAACTAGTGACCTCACACGTACGATAAACCTTAAGCGTTGTGGTACCCTAAACTGTGCCCTAATCAATCCCCATTCCCTAACCCTAACCCTAACCCGAATTCTATCCCTGACCCTCACCCGAAACATTACCCTCACCCGTGCCCTAATCTTAACCAGGACACCAACACTAACTCGTGCCCTCACACGTACGCCCACCCTTAATCGTTGTCGTACCCTAAACTGTACCTTAATCCCTCCCCATTCCGTAACCCTAACCCTAACCCGAATCCTAACCCTGACCCTCACCTGAAGCCTTACCCTCACCTGTGCCCTAATCTTAACCAGGACACTAACACTAACCCTTGCCCTCACACGAACGCTAACCCTTAAGCACTGTCGTACCCTAAGCTGTACCCTAATCCCTCTGCATTCCTTAACCCTAACCCTAACACGAATTCTAACCCTGACCCTTACCCGAAAACTTACCCTCACCCGTGCCCTAATCTTAACCAGGACACCAACACTAACTCGTGCCCTCACACGTACGCTAAACCTTAAGCGTTGTCGTACCCAAAATTGTACCCTAATCCCTCCCCATTCCTTAACCCTAACACTAACTCCATCCCTAAACCTGACCCACGTCCGATGCCCTACCCTAACCATTGCCCTAAACTTAACCAGTACACAAACACTAACTCATGCCCTCAAACGTACGTTAACCCTTAAGCATTGTCGTACCCTATCCTGTACCCTAATACCTCCCCATTCCCTAACCCTAACCCTAAGCGAAACCCTGAACGTGACACTTTTCCGAGGTCTTACCCTCATCGGTGCCCTTGTCTTAACCAGTACACCAACACTAACTTGTGCCCTCACACTTACGCTAACACTTAAGCATTGTCGTACCCTAACCTGTACCCTAATCCCTCTCCATTCCCTAACCCTAACCCTAACCCGAATCCTAACCCTGACCCTCACCCGAAGCCTTACCCTCACTCGTGCCCTAATCTTAACCAGGACACCAAGACTAACTCGTGCCCTCACACGTACGCTAACACTAAACCGCAGCAGTACCCTAACGTGTACCCTAATCCCTCTCCATTCCCAAACCCTAACCCTAACCTGAAACCTAACCATGACACTCACCCGAAACTTTACTATCACCCGTGTCCTAATTTTAACCAGTACATCAACACTAACCCATGCCCTCTAACGTATGCTAACCCTAAGCCATTGCCGTACACTAACCTGTACCCTAATCAATCCCCATTTCCTAACCTTAACCCTAACCCTAACCTTTAACGTGTCCCTCTTCCGAGGCCTTACCCTCACCCGTGCCCTAATCGTAAGCAGTACACTAACACTAACTAGTGACCTCACACGTACACTAAACCTTAAGCGTTGTGGTCCCCTAAACTGTGACCTAATATCTCCCCATTCCCTAACCCTAACCCTAACCCGAATTCTATCCCTGACCCTCACCCGAAACCTTACCCTCACCCGTGCCCTAATCTTAACCAGGACACCAACACTAACTCGTGCCCTCACACGTACGTCCACCCTTAATCGCAGTCGTACCCTAAACTGTACCCTAATCCCTCCCCATTCCCTAACCGTAACCCTAACCCGAATCCTAACCCTGACCCTCACCTGAAGCCTTACCCTCATCCGTGCCCTAATCTTAACCAGGACACCAAGACTAACTCGTGCCCTCACACGTACGCTAACACTAAACCGCAGCGGTACCCTAACCTGTACCCTAATCCCTCTCCATTCCCTAACCCTAACCCTAACCTGAAACCTAACCATGACACTCACCCGAAATTTTACCCTCACCCGTGTCCTAATTTTAACCAGTACATCAACACTAACCCATGCCCTCTAACGTACGCTAACCCTAAGCCATTGCCGTACCCTAACCTGTACCCTAATCAATCCCCATTCCCTAACCCTAACCCTAACCCTAACCCTTAACGTGACCCTCTTCCGAGGCCTTAACCTCACCCGTGCCCTAATCGTAAGCAGTACACTAACACTAACTAGTGACCTCACACGTACGCTAAACCTTAAGCGTTGTGGTACGCTAAACTGTGCCCTAATGTCTCCCCATTCCCTAACCCTAACCCTAACCCGAATTCTATCCCTGACCCTCACCTGAAACCTTAGCCTCACCCGTGCCCTAATCTTAACCAGGACACCAACACTAACTCGTGCCCTCTCACGTACGCCCACCCTTAATCGTTGTCGTACCCTAAACTGTACCCTAATCCCTCCCCATTCCCTAACCCTAACCCTAACCCGAATCCTAACCTTGACCCTCACCTGAAGCCTTACCCACACCCGTGCCCTAATCTTAACCAGGACACTAACACTAACCCTTGCCCTCACACGAACGATAACCCTTAAGCACTGTCGTACCCTAAGCTGTAACCTAATCCCACTGCATTCGTTAACCCTAACCCTAACACGAATCCTAACCCTGAGCCTCACCCGAATCCTTACCCTCACCCGTGCCCTAATCTTAACCAGGACACCAACACTAACTCGTGCCCTCACACGTACACTAAACCTTAAGCGTTGTCGTACCCTAAATTGTACCCTAATCCCTCCCCATTCCTTAACACTAAGCCTAACCCCATCCGTAAACCTGACCCACGTCTGATGCCCTACCCTAACCAATGCCCTAATCTTAACCAGTACACAAACACTAACTCCTGCCCTGAAACGTACGTTAACCCTTAAGCATTGTCGTACCCTATCCTGTACCCTAATCCCTCCCCATTCCCTAACCCTAACCCTAAGCGAAACCCTGAACGTGACCCTTTTCCGAGTCCTTACCCTCATCGGTGCCCTTGTCTTAACCAGTACACCAACACTAACTCGTGCCCTCACACTTATGCTAACACTTAAGCATTGTCGTACCCTAAACTGTACCCTAAACCCTCTCCATTCCCTAACCCTAACCCTAACCCGAATCCTAACCCTGACCCTCACCCAAAGCCTTACCCTCACCCGTGCCCTAATCTTAACCAGGACACCAAGACTAACTCGTGCCCTCACACGTACGCTAACACTAAACCGCAGCGCTACCCTAACCTGTACCCTAATCCCTCTCCATTCCCTAACCCTAACCCTAACCTGAAACCTAACCATGACACTCACCCGAAACTTTACCCTCACCCGTGTCCTAATTTTAACCAGTACATCAACACTAACCCATGCCCTCTAACATATGCTAACCCTAAGCCATTGCTGTACACTAACCTGTACCCTAAGCAATCCACATTCCCTAACCCTAACCCTAACCCTAACCCTTAACGTGACCCTCTTCCGAGGCCTTACCCTCACCCGTGCCCTAATCGTAAGCAGTACACTAACACTAACTAGTGACCTCACACGTATGCTAAACCTTAAACGTTGTGGTCCCCTAAACTGTGCCCTAATATCTCCCCATTCCCTAACCCTAACCCTAACCCGAACTCTATCCCTGACCCTCACCCGAAACCTTACCCTCACCCGTGCCCTAATCTTAACCAGGACACCAACACTAACTCGTGCTCTCACACGTACGCCAACCCTTAATCGTAGTCGTACCCTAAGCTGTACCCTAATCCCTCCCCATTCCCTAACCCTAACCCTAACCCGAATACTAACCCTGACCCTCACCTGAAGCCTTACCCTCACCCGTGCCCTAATCTTAACCAGGACACTAACACTAAGCCTTGCCCTCACACGAACGCTAACCCTTAAGCACTGTCGTACCCAAAGCTGTACCCTAATCCCTCTCCATTCCCTAACCCTAACGCTAACCCGAATCCTAACCCTAACCCTCACCCGAAGCCTTACCCTCACCCGTGCCCTAATCTTAACCAGGACACCAAGACTAACTCGTGCCCTCACACGTACGCTAACACTAAACCGCAGCGGTACCCTAACCTGTACCCTAATCCCTCTCCATTCCCTAACCCTAACCCTAAACTGAAACCTAACCATGACACTCACCCGAAACTTTACCCTCACCCCTGTCCTAATTTTAACCAGTACATCAACACTAAACCATGCCCTCTAACGTACGCTAACCCTAAGCCATTGCCGTACCCTAACCTGTACCCATATCAATCCCCATTCCCTAACCTTAACGCTAACCCTAACCCTTAACGTGACACTCTTCCGAGGCCTTACCCTCACCCGTGTCCTAATCGTAAGCAGTACACTAACACTAACTAGTGACTTCACACGTACGCTAAACCTTAAGCGTTGTGGTACCCTAAACTGTGCCCTAATATCTCCCCATTCCCTAACCCTAACCCTAACCCGAATTCTATCCCTGACCCTCACCCGAAACCTTATCCTCACCGATCACCTAATGTTAACCAGGACACCCACACTAACTCGGGCCCTCACACGTACGCTAACCCTTAAGCCTTGTCGTACCCTAAACTGTACCCTAATCTCTCCCCATTCCCTAACCGTAACCCTAACCCGAATCCTAACCCTGACCCTCACCTGAAGCCTTACCCTCACCCGTGCCCTAATCTTAACCAGGACACTAACACTAACCCTTGCCCTCACACGAACGCTAACCCTTAAGCACTGTCGTACCCTAAGCTTTACCCTAATCGCTCTGCATTCCTTAACCCTAACCCTAACACGAATCCTAACCCTGACCCTCACCCGAAGCCTTACCCTCACCCGTGCCCTAATCTTAACCAGGACACCAACACTAACTCGTGCCCTCACACGTACGCTAAACCTTAAGCGTTGTAGTACCCTAAATTGTACCCTAATCCCTCCCCATTCCTTAACCCTAACACTAACTCCATCCCTAAACCTGACCCACGTCCGATGCCCTACCCTAACCATTGCCCTAATCTTAACCAGTACACAAACACTAACTCATGCCCTCAAACGTACGTTAACCCTTAAGCATTGTCGTACCCTATCCTGTACCCTAATCCCTCCCCATTCCCTAACCCTAACCCTAAGCGAAATCCTGAACGTGACACTTTTCCGAGGCCTTACCCTCATCGGTGCCCTTGTCTTAACCAGTACACCAACACTAACTAGTGCCCTCACACTTACGCTAACCCTTAAGCATTGTCGTACCCTAACCTGTACCCTAATCAATCCACATTCGCTAACCCTAACCCTAACCCTAACCCTTAACGTGACCCTCTTCCGAGGCCTTACCCTCACCCGTGCCCTAATCGTAAGCAGTACACTAACACTAACTAGTGACCTCACACGTACGCTAAACCTTAAGCGTTTTGGTACCCTAAACTGTGCCCTAATATCTCCCCATTCCCTAACCCTAACCCTAACCCGAATCCTAACCCTGACCATCACCCGAAGCCTTACCCTCTCCCGTGCCCTAATCTTAAACATGACACCAAAACTAACTCGTGCCCTCACACGTACGCTAACCCTTAATCACTGTCGTACCCTAAACTGTACCCTAATCCCTCCCCATTCCCTAACCCTAAACCTAACCCGAATCCTAACCCTGACCCTCACCTGAAGCCTTACACTCACCCGTGCCCTAATCTTAACCAGGACACTAACACTAACACTTGCCCTCACACGAACGCTAACCCTTAAGCGCTGTCGTATCCTAAGCTGTACCCTAATCCCTCCCCATTCCTTAACCCTAACCCTAACCCCATCCCTAAACCGGACCCACTTCCGATGCCCTACACTAACCAATGCCCTAAACTTAACCAGTACACAAACACTAACTCCTGCCCTCAAACGTACGTTAACCCTTAAGCATTGTCGTACCCTATCATGTACCCTAATCCCTCCCCATTCCCTAACCCTAACCCTAAGCGAAACCCTGAACGTGACCCTTTTCCGAGGTCTTACCCTCATCGGTGCCCTTGTCTTAACCAGTACACCAACACTAACTCGTGCCCTCACACTTACGCTAAGCCTTAAGCATTGTCGTACCCTAACCTGTACCCTAATCCCTCTCCATTCCCTAACCCTAACCCTAACCCGAATCCTAACCCTGACCCTCACCCGTGCCCTAGTCTTAACCAGGACACCAACACTAACTCGTGACCTCACACATACGCTAAACCTTAAGCGTTGTCGTACGCTAAATTGTAACCTAATCCCTCCCCATTCCTTAACCCTAACCCTAACCCCATCCCTAAACCTGACCCACTTCCGATGCCCTACCCTAACCAATGCCCTAATCTTAACCAGTACACAAGCACTAACTCATGCCCTCAAACGTACGCTAACCCTTAAGCATTGTCGTACATATCCCGTACCCTAATCCCTCCCCATTCCCTAACCCTAACCCTAAGCGAAACCCTGAACGTGACCCTTTTCCGAGGCCTTACCCTCATCGGTGCCCTTGTCTTAACCAGTACACCAACACTAACTCGTGCCCTCACACTTACGCTAACCCTTAGGCATTGTCGTACCCTAACCAGTACCCTAATCCCTCTCCATTCCCTAACCCTAACCCTAACCCGAATCCTAACCCTGACCCTCACAAGAAGCCTTACACTCACCCGTGCCCTAATCTTAACCAGGACACCAAGACTAACTCGTGCCCTCACACGTACGCTAACACTAAACCGCAGCGGTACCCTAACCTGTACCCTAATCCCTCTCCATTCCCTAACCCTAAACCTAACCTGAAACCTAACCATGACACTCACCCGAAACTTTACCATCACCCTTGTCCTAATTTTAACCAGAACATCAACACTAGCCCATACCCTCTAACGTACGCTAACCCTAAGCCATTGCCGTACCCTAACCTGTACCCTAATCAATCCCCATTCCCTAACCCTAACCCTAACCCTAACCCTTAACGTGACCCTCTTCCGAGGCCTTACCCTCTCCCGTGCCCTAATCGTAAGCAGTACACTAACACTAACTAGTGACCTCACACTTACGCTAACCCTTAATCGTTGTCGTACCCTAAACTGTACCCTAATCCCTCCCCATTCCCTAACCCTAACCCTAACACGAATCCTAACCCTGACCCTCACCTGAAGCCTTACCCTCACCCGTGCCCTAATCTTAACCAGGACACTAACACTAACCCTTGCCCTCACACGAACGCTAAGCCTTAAGCACTGTCGTACCCTAAGCTGTACCCTAATCCCTCTGCATTCCTGAACCCTAACCCTAACACGAATCCTAACCCTGACCCTCACCCGAAGCCATACCCTCACCCGTGCCCTAATCTTAACCAGGACACCAACACTAACTCGTGCCCTCACACGTACGTTAACCCTTAATCGTTGTCGTACCCTAAACTGTACCCTAATCCCTCCCCATTCCCTAACCCTAAACCTATCCCCAATCCTAACCCTGACCCTCACCTGAAGCCTTACCCTCACCCGTGCCCTAATCTTAACCAGGACACTAACACTAAACCTTGCCCTCACACGAACGCTAACCCTTAAGCACTGTCGTACCCTAAGCTGTACCCTAATCCCTCTGCATTCCTTAACCCTAACCCTAACACGAATCCTAACCCTGACCCTCACCCGAAGCCTTACCCTCACCCGTGCCCTAAACTTAACCAGGACACCAACACTAACTCGTGCCCTCACACGTACGCTAAACCTTAAGCGTTGTCGTACCCTAAATTGTAAACTAATCCCTCCCCATTCCTTAACCCTTACCCTAACCCCATCCCTAAACCTGACCCACTTCCGATGCCCTACCCTAACCAATGACCTAATCTTAACCAGTACACAAACAATAACTCATGCCCTCAAACGTACGCTAACCCTTAAGCATTGTCGTACCCTATCCTGTACCCTAAACCCTCCCCATTCCCTAACCCTAACCCTAAGCGAAACCCTGAACGTGACCCTTTTCCGAGGCCTTACCCTCATCGGTGCCCTTGTCTTAACCAGTACACCAACACTAACTCGTGCCCTCACACTTACGCTAAACCTTAGGCATTTTCGTACCCTAACCAGTACCCTAATCCCTCTCCATTCCCTAACCCTAACCCTAACCCGAATCCTAACACTGACCCTCACCCGAAACCTTACCCTCACCCGTGCCCTAATCTTAACCAGGACACCAAGACTAACTCGTGCCCTCACACGTACGCTAACACTAAACCGCAGCGGTACCCTAACCTGTACCCTAATCCCTCTCCATTCCCTAACCCTAACCCTAACCTGAAACCTAACCATGACACTCACCCGAAACTTTACCCTCACCCGTGTCCTAATTTTAACCAGTACATCAACACTAACCCATGCCCTCTAACGTACGCTAACCCTAAGCCATTGCCGTACCCTAACCTGTACCCTAAACAATCCCCATTCCCTAACCCTAACCCTAACACGAATCCTAACCCTGACCCTCACCTGAAGCCTTACCCTCACCCGTGCCCTAATCTTAACCAGGACACTAACACTAACTCTTGCCCTCACACGAACGCTAACCCTTAAGCACTGTCGTACCCTAAGCTGTACCCTAATCCCTCCCCATTCCCTAACACAAACCCTAACCCTAACCCTTAACGTGACCCTCTTCCGAGGCCTTACCCTCTCCCGTGCCCTAATCGTAAGCAGTACACTAAGACTAACTAGTGACCTCACACGTACGCTAAACCTTAAGCGTTGTGGTACCCTAAACTGTGCCCTAATATCTCCCCTTTCCCTAACCCTAACCCTAACCCGAATCCTAACCCTGACCCTCACCTGAAGCCTTACCCTCACCCGTGCCCTAATCTTAACCAGGACACTAACACTAACCCTTGCCCTCACACGAACGCTAACCCTTCAGCACTGTCGTACCCTAAGCTGTACCCTAAGCCCTCTGCATTCCTTAACCCTAACCCTAACACGAATCCTAACCCTGACCCTCACCCGAAGCCTTACCCTCACCGTGCCCTAATCTTAACCAGGACACCAACACTAACTTGTGCCCTCACACGTACGCTAAACCTTAAGCGTTGTCGTACCCTAAATTGTACCCTAATCCCTCCCCATTCCTTAACCTTAACCCTAACCCCATCCCTAAACCTGACCCACTTCCGATGCCCTACCCTAACCAATGCCCTAATCTTAACCAGTACACAAACACTAACTCATGCCCTCAAACGTACGCTAACCCTTAAGCATTGTCGTACCCTATCCTGTATCCTAATCCCTCCCCATACCCTAACCCTAACCCTAAGCGAAACCCTGAACGTGACCCTTTTCCGAGGCCTTACCCTCATCGGTGCCCTTGTCTTAACCAGTACACCAACACTAACTCGTGCCCTCACACTTACGCGAACCCTTAAGCATTGTCGTACCCTAACCTGTACCCTAATCCCTCCCCATTCCCTAACCCTAACCCTAAGCGAAACCCTGAACGTGACCCTTTTCAGAGGCCTTACCCTCATCGGTGCCCTTGTCTTAACCAGTACACCAACACTAACTCGTGCCCTCACACTTACGCTAACCCTTAGACATTGTCGTACCCTAACCAGTACCCTAATCCCTCTCCATTCCCTAACCCTAACCCTAACCCGAATCCTAACCCTGACCCTCACCCGAAGCCTTACCCTCACCCGTGCCCTAATCTTAACCAGGACACCAAGACTAACTCGTGCCCTCACAGGTATGCTAACATTAAACCGCAGCGGTACCCTAACCTGTACCCTAATCCCTCTCCATTCCCTAACCCTAACCCTAACCTGAAACCTAACCATGACACTCACCCGAAACTTTACCATCACCCGTGTCCTAATTTTAACCAGTACATCAACACTAACCCATGCCCTCTAACGTACGCTAACCCTAAACCATTGCCGTACCCTAACCTGTACCCTAATCAATCCCCATTCCCTAACACAAACCCTAACCCTGACCCTTAACGTGACCCTCTTCCGAGGCCTTACCCTCCCCCGTGCCCTATTCGTAAGCAGTACACTAACACTAACTAGTGACCTCACACGTACGCTAAACCTTAAGCGTTGTGGTACCCTAAACTGTGCCCTAATATCTCCCCTTTCCCTAACCCTAACCCTAACCCGAATCCTAACCCTGACCCTCACCTGAAGCCTTACCCTCACCCGTGCCCTAATCTTAACCAGGACACTAACACTAACCCTTGCCCTCACACGAACGCTAACCCTTAAGCACTGTCGTACCCTAAACTGTACCCTAAGCCCTCTGCATTCCTTAACCCTAACCCTAACACGAATCCTAACCCTGACCCTCACCGGAAGCCTTACCCTCACTCGTGCCCTAATCTTAACCAGGACACCAACACTAACTCGTGCCCTCACACGTACGCTAAACCTTAAGCATTGTCGTACCCTAAATTGTACCCTAATCCCTCCCCATTCCTTAACCCTAACGCTAACCCAATCCCTAAACCTGACCCTCTTCCGATGCCCTACACTAACCAATGCCCTAATCTTAAACAGTACACAAACACTAACTCATGCCCTCAAATGTACGCTAACCCTTAAGCATTGTCGTACCCTATCCTGTACCCTAATCCCTCCCCATTCCCTAACCCTAACCCTAAGCAAAACCCTGAACGTGACCCTTTTCCGAGGCCTTACCCTCATCGGTGCCCTTGTCTTAACCAGTACACCAACACTAACTCGTGCCCTCACACTTATGCTAACCCTTAAGCATTGTCGTACCCTAACCTGTACCCTAATTCCTCTCCATTCCCTAACCCTAACCCTAACCCGAATCCTAACCCTTACCCTCACCCGAAACCTTACCCTCACCCGTGCCCTAATCTTAACCAGGACACCAAGACTAACTCGTGCCCTCACACGTACGCTAACACTAAACCGCAGCGGTACACTAACCTGTACCCTAATGCCTCTCCATTCCCTAACCCTAACCCTAACCTGAAACCTAACCATGACACTCACCCGAAACTTTACCCTCACCCGTGTCCTAATTTTAACCAGTACATCAACACTAACCCATGCCCTCTAACGTACGCTAACCCTAAGCCATTGCCGTACCCTAACCTGTACCCTAATCAATCCCCATTCCCTAACCCTAACCCTAACCCTAACCCTTAACGTGACCCTCTTCCGAGGCCTTACCCTCTCCCGTGCCCTAATCGTAAGCAGTACACTAACACTAACTAGTGACCTCACACGTACGCTAACCCTTAATCGTTGTCGTACCCTAAACTGTACCCTAATCCCTCCCCATTCCCTAACCCTAACCCTAACACGAATCCTAACCCTGACCCTCACCTGAAGCCTTACCCTCACCCGTGCCCTAATCTTAACCAGGACACTAACACTAACCCTTGCCCTCACACGAACGCTAAGCCTTAAGCACTGTCGTACCCTAAGCTGTACCCTAATCCCTCTGCATTCCTGAACCCTAACCCTAACACGAATCCTAACACTGACCCTCACCCGAAGCCTTACCCTCACCCGTGCCCTAATCTTAACCAGGACACCAACACTAACTCGTGCCCTCACACGTACGCTAAACCTTTAGCGTTGTCGTACCATAAATTGTACCCTAAACCCTTCCCATTCCTTAACCCTAACCCCAACCCCATCTGTAAACCTGACCCACTTCCGATGCCCTACCCTAACCAATGCCCTAATCTTAACCAGTACAGAAGCACTAACTCATGTCCTCAAACGTACGCTAACCCTTAAGCATTGTCGTATCCTTTACTGTACCCTAATCCCTCCCCATTCCCTAACCCTAACCCTAAGGGAAACCCTGAACGTGACCCTTTTCCGAGGCCTTACCCTCATTGTTGCCCTTGTCTAAACCAGTACACCAACACTAACTCGTGCCCTCACACTTACGCTAACCCTTAAGCATTCTCGTACCCTAACCTGTACCCTAATCCCTCTCCATTCCCTAACCCTAACCCTAACCCGAATCCTAACCCTGACCCTCACCCGAAGCCTTACCCTCAACCGTGCCCTAATCTTAACCAGGACACCAAGACTAACTCGTGCCCTCACACGTACACTAACACTAAACCGCAGTGGTACCCTAACCTGTACCCTAATCCCTCTCCATTCCCTAACCCTAACCCTAACCTGAAACCTAACCATGACACTCACCCGAAACTTCACCCTCACCCGTGTCCTAATTTTAACCAGTACATCAACACTAAACCATGCCCTCTAACGTACGCTAACCCTAAGCCATTGCCGTACCCTAACCTATACCCTAATCAATCTCCATTCCCTAACCCTAACCCTAACCCTAACTCTTAACGTGACCCTCTTCCGAGGCCTTACCCTCACCCGTGCCCTAATCGTAAGCAGTACACTAACACTAACTAGTGACCTCACACGTACGCTAAACCTTAAGCGTTGTGGTACCCTAAACTGTGCCCTAATATCTCCCCATTCCCTAACACTAACCCTAACCCGAATTCTATCCCTGACCCTCACCCGAAACCTTACCCTCACCCGTGCCCTAATCTTAACCAGGACACCAACACTAACTTGTGCCCTCACACGTACGCTAACCCTTAATCGTTGTCGTTCCCTAAACTGTACCCTAATCCCTCCCCATTCCCTAACCCTAACCCTAACACGAATCCTAACCCTGACCCTCACCTGAAGCCTTACCCTCACCCGTGCCCTAATCTTAACCAGGACACCAACACTAACTCGTGCCCTCACACGTACGCTAAACCTTAAGCGTTGTCGTACCCTAAATTGTACCCTAATCCCTCCCCATTCCTTAACCCTAACCCTAACCCGATCCCTAAACCTGACCCACTTCCGATGCCCTACCCTAACCAATGCCCTAATCTTAACCAGTACACAAACACTAACTCATGCACTCAAACTTACGCTAACCCTTAAGCATTGTCGTACCCTATCCTGTACCCTAATCCCTCCCCATTCCCTAACCCTAACCCTAACCCGAATCCTAACCCTGACCCTCACCTGAAGCCTTACCCTCACCCGTACCCTAATCTTAACCAGGACACTACCACTAACCCTTGCCCTCACACGAACGCTAACCCTTAAGCACTGTCGTACCCTAAGCTGTACCCTAATCCCTCTGCATTCCTTAACCCTAACCCTAACACGAATCCTAACCCTGACCCTCACCCGAAGCCTTACCCTCACCCGTGCCCTAATCTTAACCAGGACACCAAGACTAACTCGTGCCCTCACACTTACGCTAACCCTTAAGCATTGTCGTACCCTAAACTGTACCCTAATCCCTCTCCATTCCCTAACCCTAACCCTAACCCGAATTCTAACACTGACCCTCACCTGAAGCCTTACCCTCACCCGTGCCCTAATCTTAACCAGGACACTAACACTAACCCTTGCCCTCACACGAACGCTAACCCTTAAGCACTGTCGTACGCTAAGCTGTACCCTAATCCCTCTGCATTCCTTAACCCTAACCCTAACACGAATCCTAACCCTGACCCTCACCTGAAGCCTTACCCTCACCCGTGCCCTAATCTTAACCAGGACACCAACACTAACTCGTGCCCTCACACGTACGCTAAACCTTTAGTGTTGTCGTACCCTACATTTTACCCTAAACCCTCCCCATTCCTTAACCCTAACACTAACCCCATCTCTAAACCTGACCCACTTCCGATGCCCTACCCTAACCAATGCCCTAATCTTAACCAGTACAGAAGCACTAACTCATGCCCTCAAACGTACGCTAACCCTTAAATATTGTCGTATCCTATCCTGTACCCTAATCCCTCCCCATTCCCTAAACCTAACCCTAAGCGAAACCCTTAAAGTGACCCTTTTCCGAGGCCTTACCCTCATTGGTGCCCTTGTCTTAACCAGTACACCAAAACTAACTCGTGCCCTCACACTTACGCTAACACTAAACCGCAGTGGTACCCTAACCTGTACCCTAATCCCTCTCCATTCCCTAACCCTATCCCTAAACTGAAACCTATCCATGACACTCACCCGAAACTTTACCCTCACCCCTGTCCTAATTTTAACCAGTACATCAACACTAACCCATGCCATCTAACGTACGCTAACCCTAAGCCATTGCCGTACCGTAACCTGTACCCATATCAATCCCCATTCCCTAACCTTAACGCTAACCCTAACCCTTAACGTGACCCTATTCTGAGGCCTTACCCTCACCCGTGCCCTAATCGTAAGCAGTACACTAACACTAACTAGTGACCTCACACGTACGCTAAACCTTAAGCGTTGTGGTACCCTAAACTGTGCCCTAATATCTCCCCATTCCCTAACCCTAACCCTAACCCGAATCCTAACCCTGACCCTCACCTGAAGCCTTACCCTCACCCGTGCCCTAATCTTAACCAGGACACTAAAACTCACCCTTGCCCTCACACAAACGCTAACACTTAATCGTTGTCGTACCCTAAACTCTACCCTAATCCCTCCCCATTCCCTAACCCTAACCCTAACCCGAATCCTAACCCTGACCCTCACCTGAAGCCTTACCCTCACCCGTGCCCTAATCTTAACCAGGACACTAACACTAACCCTTGCCCTCAAACAAACCCTAACCCTTAAGCACTGTCGTATCCTAAGCTGTACCCTAATCCTTCTGCATTCCTTAACCCTAACCCTAACACGAATCCTAACCCTGACCCTCACCCGAAACCTTACCCTCACCCGTGCCCTAATCTTAACCAGGACACCAACACTAACTCGTGCTCTCACACGTACGCTAAACCTTAAGCGTTGTCGTACCCTAAATTGTACACTAATCCCTCCCCATTCCTTAACCCTAACCCTAACCCCATCCCTAAACCTGACCCACTTCCGATGCCCTACCATAACCAATGCCCTAATCTTAAACAGTACACAAGCACTAACTCATGCCCTCAAACGTACGCTAACCCTTAAGCATTGTCGTACCCTATCCTGTACCCTAATCCCTCCATATTCCCTAACCCTAACCCTAAGCGAAACCCTGAACGTGACCCTTTTCCGAGGCCTTACCCTCATCGGTGCCCTTGTCTTAACCAGTACACCAACACTAACTCGTGCCCTCACACTTACGCTAACCCATAAGCATTGTCGTACCCTAACCTGTACCTTAATCCCTCTCCATTTCCTAACCCTAACCCTAACCCGAATCCTAAACCTGACCCTCACCCGAAGCCTTACCCTCACCCGTGCCCTAATCTTAACCAGGACACCAAGACTAACTCGTGCCCTCACACGTATGCTAACACTAAACCACAGCGGTACCCTAACCTGTACCCTAATACCTCTCCATTCCCTAACCCTAACCCTAACCCTAACCCTTAACGTGACCCTATTCCGAGGCCTTACCCTCACCCGTGCCCTAATCGTAAGCAGTACACTAACAGTAATTAGTGACCTCACACGTACGCTAAACCTTAAGCGTTGTGGTACCCTAAACTGTGCCCTAATATCTCCCCATTCCCTAACCCTAACCCTAACCCGAATTCTATCCCTGACCCTCACCCGAAACCTTACCCTCACCCGTGCCCTAATCTTAACCAGGACACCAACACTAACTCGTGCCCTCACACGTACGTCCACCCTTAATCGTTGTCGTACCCTAAACTGTACCTTAATCCCTCCCCATTCCCTAACCCTAACCCTAACCCGAATCCTAACCCTGACCCTCACCTGAAGCCTTACCCTCACCCGTGCCCTAATCTTAACCAGGACACCAAGACTAACTCGTGCCCTCACACGTACGCTAACACTAAAACGCAGCGGTACCCTAACCTGTACCCTAATCCCTCTCCATGCCCAAACCCTAACCCTAACCTGAAACCTAACCATGACACTCACCCGAAACTTCACCCTCACCCGTGTCCTAATTTTAACCAGTACATCAACACTAAACTATGCCCTCTATCGTACGCTAACCCTAAGCCATTGCCGTACACTAACCTGTACCCTAATCAATCCCCATTCCCTAACCCTAACCCTAACCCTAACCCTTAACGTGACCCTCTTCCGAGGCCTTAACCTCATCCGTGCCCTAATCGTAAGCAGTACACTAACACTAACTCGTGCTCTCACACGTACGCTAAACCTTAAGCGTTGTCGTACCCTAAATTGTACCCTAATCCCTCCCCATTCCTTAACTCTAACCCTAACCCCATCCCTAAACCTGACCCACTTCCGATGCCCTACCCTAACCAATGCCCTAATCTTAACCAGTACACAAGCACTAACTCATGCCCTCAAACCTACGCTAACCCTTAAGCATTGTCGTACATATCCCGTACCCTAATCCCTCCCCATTCCCTAACCCTAACCCTAACCTGAAACCTAACCATGACACTCACCCGAAACTTCACCCTCACCCGTGTCCTAATTTTAACCAGTACATCAACACTAAACCATGCCCTCTAACGTACGCTAACCCTAAGCCATTGCCGTACTCTAACCTGTACCCTAATCAATCCCCATTCCCTAACCCTAACCCTAACACGAATCCTAACCCTGACCCTCACCTGAAGCCTTACCCTCACCCGTGCCCTAATCGTAAGCAGTACACTAACACTAACTAGTGACCTCACACGTACGCTAAACCTTAAGCGTTGTGGTACCCTAAACTGTGCCCTAATATCTCCCCATTCCCTAACCCTAACCCTAACCCGAATCCTAACCCTGACCCTCACCTGAAGCCTTCCCCACACCCGTGCCCTAATCTTAACCAGGACACTAACACTAACCCTTGCCCTCACACAAACGCTAACCCTTAATCGTTGTCGTACCCTAAACTGTACCCTAATCTCTCCCCATTCCCTAACCCTAACCCTAAACCGAATCCTAACCCTGACCCTCACCTGAAGCCTTACCCTCACCCGTGCCCTAATCTTAACCAGGACACTAACACTAACCCTTGCCCTCACACGAACGCTAACCCTTAAGCACTGTCGTACCCTAAGCTGTACCCTAATCCCTCTCCATTCCCTAACCCTAACCCTAACCTGAAACCTAACCATGACACTCACCCGAAACTTCACCCTCATCCGTGTCCTAATTTTAACGAGTACATCAACACTAAACCATGCCGCTAACGTACGCTAACCCTAAGCCATTGCCGTACCCTAACCTGTACCCTAATCAATCCCCATTCCCTAACCCTAACCCTAACCCTAACCCTTAACGTTACCCTCTTCCGAGGCCTTACCCTCACCCGTGCCCTAATCGTAAGCAGTACACTAACAGTAACTAGTGACCTCACACGTACGCTAAACCTTAAGCGTTGTGGTACCCTAAACTGTGCCCTAATATCTCCCCATTCCCTAACCCTAACCCTAACCCGAATCCTAACCCTGACCCTCACCTGAAGCCTTACCCTCACCCGTGCCCTAATCTTAACCAGGACACTAACACTAACCCTTGCCCTCACACAAACGCTAACCCTTAATCGTTGTCGTACCCTAAACTGTACCCTAATCCCTCCCCATTCCTTAACCCTAACCCTAACCCGAATCCTAACCCTGACCCTCACCTGAAGCCTTACGCTCACCCGTGCCCTAATCTTAACCAGGACACTAACACTAATCCTTGCCCTCACACAAACGCTAACCCTTAAGCACTGTCGTATCCTAAGCTGTACCCTAATCCCTCTGCATTCCTTAACCCTAACCCTAACACGAATGCTAACCCTGACCCTCACCCGAAGCCTTACCCTCACCCGTGCCCTAATCTTAACCAGGACACCAACACTAACTCGTGCTCTCACACGTACGCTAAACCTGAAGCGTTGTCATACCCTAAATTGTACCCTAATCCCTCCCCATTCCTTAACCCTAACCCTAACCCCATCCCTAAACCTGACCCACTTCCGATGCCCTACCCTAACCAATGCCCTAATCTTAAACAGCACACAAGCACTAACTCATGCCCTCAAACGTACGCTAACCCTTAAGCATTGTCGTATCCTATCCTGTACCCTAATCCCTCCACATTCCCTAACCCTAACCCTAAGCGAAACCCTGAACGTGACCCTTTTCCGAGGCCTTACCCTCATTGGTGCCCTTGTCTTAACCAGTACACCAAAACTAACTCGTGCCCTCACACTTACGCTAACACTAAACCGCAGTGGTAACCTAACCTGTACCCTAATCCCTCTCCATTCCCTAACCCTAACCCTAACCTGAAACCTAACCATGACACTCACCCGAAACTTCACCCTCACCCGTGTCCTAATTTTAACCAGTACATCAACACTAAACCATGCCCTCTAACGTACGCTAACCCTAAGCCATTGCCGTACCCTAACCTGTACCCTAATCAATCCCCATTCCCTAACCCTAACCCTAACCCTAACCCTTAACGTGACCCTCTTCCGAGGCCTCACCCTCACCCGTGCCCTAATCGTAAGCAGTACACTAACACTAACTAGTGACCTCACACGTACGCTAAACCTTAAGCGTTGTGGTACCCTAAACTGTGCCCTAATATCTCCCCATTCTCTAACCCTAACCCTAACCCGAATCCTAACCCTGACCCTCACCTGAAGCCTTACCCTCACCCGTGCCCTAATATTAACCAGGACACTAACACTCACCCTTGCCCTCACACAAACGCTAACACTTAATCGTTGTCGTACCCTAAACTGTACCCTAATCCCTCCCCATTCCCTAACCCTAACCCTAACCCGAATCCTAACTCTGACCCTCACCTGAAGCCTTACCCTCACCCGTGCCCTAATCTTAACCAGGACACTAACACTAACCCTTGCCCTCACACGAACGCTAAGCCTTAAGCACTGTCGTACCCTAAGCTGTACCCTAATCCCTCTGCATTCCTGAACCCTAACCCTAACACGAATCCTAACCCTGACCCTCACCCGAAGCCTTACCCTCACCCGTGCCCTAATCTTAACCAGGACACCAACACTAACTCGTGCCCTCACACGTACGCTAAACCTTAAGCGTTGTCGTACCCTAAACTGTACCCTAATCCCTCTCCATTCCCTAACCCTAACCCTAACCCGAATTCTAACCCTGACCCTCACCTGAAGCCTTACCCTCACCCGTGCCCTAATCTTAACCAGGACACTAACACTAACCCTTGCCCTCACACGAACGCTAACCCTTAAGCACTGTCGTACGCTAAGCTGTACCCTAATCCCTCTGCATTCCTTAACCCTAACCCTAACACGAATCCTAACCCTGACCCTCACCTGAAGCCTTACCCTCACCCGTGCCCTAATCTTAACCAGGACACCAACACTAACTCGTGCCCTCACACGTACGCTAAACCTTTAGCGTTGTCGTACCCTACATTTTACCCTAAACCCTCCCCATTCCTTAACCCTAACACTAACCCCATCTCTAAACCTGACCCACTTCCGATGCCCTACCCTAACCAATGCCCTAATCTTAACCAGTACAGAAGCACTAACTCATGCCCTCAAACCTACGCTAACCCTTAAATATTGTCGTATCCTATCCTGTACCCTAATCCCTCCCCATTCCCTAAACCTAACCCTAAGCGAAACCCTTAAAGTGACCCTTTTCCGAGGCCTTACCCTCATTGGTGCCCTTGTCTTAACCAGTACACCAAAACTAACTCGTGCCCTCACACTTACGCTAACACTAAACCGCAGTGGTACCCTAACCTGTACCCTAATCCCTCTCCATTCCCTAACACTATCCCTAAACTGAAACCTAACCATGACACTCACCCGAAACTTTACCCTCACCCCTGTCCTAATTTTAACCAGTACATCAACACTAACCCATGCCATCTAACGTACGCTAACCCTAAGCCATTGCCGTACCGTAACCTGTACCCATATCAATCCCCATTCCCTAACCTTAACGCTAACCCTAACCCTTAACGTGACCCTATTCCGAGGCCTTACCCTCACCCGTGCCCTAATCGTAAGCAGTACACTAACACTAACTAGTGACCTCACACGTACGCTAAACCTTAAGCGTTGTGTACCCTAAACTGTGCCCTAATATCTCCCCATTCCCTAACCCTAACCCTAACCCGAATCCTAACCCTGACCCTCACCTGAAGCCTTACCCTCACCCGTGCCCTAATCTTAACCAGGACACTAACACTCACCCTTGCCCTCACACAAACGTTAACACTTAATCGTTGTCGTACCCTAAACTCTACCCTAATCCCTCCCCATTCCCTAACCCTAACCCTAAGCGAAACCCTGAACGTGACCCTTTTCCGAGGTCTTACCCTCATCGGTGCCCTTGTCTTAACCAGTACACCAACACTAACTCGTGCCCTCACACTTACGCTAACCCATAAGCATTGTCGTACCCTAACCTGTACCTTAATCCCTCTCCATTTCCTAACCCTAACCCTAACCCGAATCCTAAACCTGACCCTCACCCGAAGCCTTACCCTCACCCGTGCCCTAATCTTAACCAGGACACCAAGACTAACTCGTGCCCTCACACGTATGCTAACATTAAACCACAGCGGTACCCTAACCTGTACCCTAATACCTCTCCATTCCCTAACCCTAACCCTAACCCTAACCCTTAACGTGACCCTATTCCGAGGCCTTACCCTCACCCGTGCCCTAATCGTAAGCAGTACACTAACACTAACTAGTTACCTCACACGTACACTAAACCTTAAGCGTTGTGGTACCCTAAACTGTGCCCTAATATCTCCCCATTCCCTAACCCTAACCCTAACCCGAATTCTATCCCTGACCCTCACCCGAAACCTTACCCTCACCCGTGCCCTAATCCTAACCAGGACACCAACACTAACTCGTGCCCTCACACGTACGTCCACCCTTAATCGTTGTCGTACCCTAAACTGTACCTTAATCCCTCCCCATTCCCTAACCCTAACCCTAACCCGAATCCTAACCCTGACCCTCACCTGAAGCCTTACCCTCACCCGTGCCCTAATCTTAACCAGGACACCAAGACTAACTCGTGCCCTCACACGTACGCTAACACTAAAACGCAGCGGTACCCTAACCTGTACCCTAATCCCTCTCCATGCCCAAACCCTAACCCTAACCTGAAACCTAACCATGACACTCACCCGAAACTTCACCCTCACCCGTGTCCTAATTTTAACCAGTACATCAACACTAAACTATGCCCTCTAACGTACGCTAACCCTAAGCCATTGCCGTACACTAACCTGTACCCTAATCAATCCCCATTCCCTAACCCTAACCCTAACCCTAACCCTTAACGTGACCCTCTTCCGAGGCCTTAACCTCATCCGTGCCCTAATCGTAAGCAGTACACTAACACTAACTCGTGCTCTCACACGTACGCTAAACCTTAAGCGTTGTCGTACCCTAAATTGTACCCTAATCCCTCCCCATTCCTTAACCCTAACCCTAACCCCATCCCTAAACCTGACCCACTTCCGATGCCCTACCCTAACCAATGCCCTAATCTTAACCAGTACACAAGCACTAACTCATGCCCTCAAACCTACGCTAACCCTTAAGCATTGTCGTACATATCCCGTACCCTAATCCCTCCCCATTCCCTAACCCTAACCCTAACCTGAAACCTAACCATGACACTCACCCGAAACTTCACCCTCACCCGTGTCCTAATTTTAACCAGTACATCAACACTAAACCATGCCCTCTAACGTACGCTAACCCTAAGCCATTGCCGTACTCTAACCTGTACCCTAATCAATCCCCATTCCCTAACCCTAACCCTAACACGAATCCTAACCCTGACCCTCACCTGAAGCCTTACCCTCACCCGTGCCCTAATCGTAAGCAGTACACTAACACTAACTAGTGACCTCACACGTACGCTAAACCTTAAGCGTTGTGGTACCCTAAACTGTGCCCTAATATCTCCCCATTCCCTAACCCTAACCCTAACCCGAATCCTAACCCTGACCCTCACCTGAAACCTTCCCCACACCCGTGCCCTAATCTTAACCAGGACACTAACACTAACCCTTGCCCTCACACAAACGCTAACCCTTAATCGTTGTCGTACCCTAAACTGTACCCTAATCTCTCCCCATTCCCTAACCCTAACCCTAAACCGAATCCTAACCCTGACCCTCACCTGAAGCCTTACCCTCACCCGTGCCCTAATCTTAACCAGGACACTAACACTAACCCTTGCCCTCACACGAACGCTAACCCTTAAGCACTGTCGTACCCTAAGCTGTACCCTAATCCCTCTCCATTCCCTAACCCTAACCCTAACCTGAAACCTAACCATGACACTCACCCGAAACTTCACCCTCACCCGTGTCCTAATTTTAACGAGTACATCAACACTAAACCATGCCGCTAACGTACGCTAACCCTAAGCCATTGCCGTACCCTAACCTGTACCCTAATCAATCCCCATTCCCTAACCCTAACCCTAACCCTAACCCTTAACGTTACCCTCTTCCGAGGCCTTACCCTCACCCGTGCCCTAATCGTAAGCAGTACACTAACACTAACTAGTGACCTCACACGTACGCTAAACCTTAAGCGTTGTGGTACCCTAAACTGTGCCCTAATATCTCCCCATTCCCTAACCCTAACCCTAACCCGAATCCTAACCCTGACCCTCACCTGAAGCCTTACCCTCACCCGTGCCCTAATCTTAACCAGGACACTAACACTAACCCTTGCCCTCACACAAACGCTAACCCTTAATCGTTGTCGTACCCTAAACTGTACCCTAATCCCTCCCCATTCCTTAACCCTAACCCTAACCCGAATCCTAACCCTGACCCTCACCTGAAGCCTTACGCTCACCCGTGCCCTAATCTTAACCAGGACACTAACACTAATCCTTGCCCTCACACAAACGCTAACCCTTAAGCACTGTCGTATCCTAAGCTGTACCCTAATCCCTCTGCATTCCTTAACCCTAACCCTAACACGAATGCTAACCCTGACCCTCACCCGAAGCCTTACCCTCACCCGTGCCCTAATCTTAACCAGGACACCAACACTAACTCGTGCTCTCACACGTACGCTAAACCTGAAGCGTTGTCATACCCTAAATTGTACCCTAATCCCTCCCCATTCCTTAACCCTAACCCTAACCCCATCCCTAAACCTGACCCACTTCCGATGCCCTACCCTAACCAATGCCCTAATCTTAAACAGCACACAAGCACTAACTCATGCCCTCAAACGTACGCTAACCCTTAAGCATTGTCGTATCCTATCCTGTACCCTAATCCCTCCACATTCCCTAACCCTAACCCTAAGCGAAACCCTGAACGTGACCCTTTTCCGAGGCCTTACCCTCATTGGTGCCCTTGTCTTAACCAGTACACCAAAACTAACTCGTGCCCTCACACTTACGCTAACACTAAACCGCAGTGGTAACCTAACCTGTACCCTAATCCCTCTCCATTCCCTAACCCTAACCCTAACCTGAAACCTAACCATGACACTCACCCGAAACTTCACCCTCACCCGTGTCCTAATTTTAACCAGTACATCAACACTAAACCATGCCCTCTAACGTACGCTAACCCTAAGCCATTGCCGTACCCTAACCTGTACCCTAATCAATCCCCATTCCCTAACCCTAACCCTAACCCTAACCCTTAACGTGACCCTCTTCCGAGGCCTCACCCTCACCCGTGCCCTAATCGTAAGCAGTACACTAACACTAACTAGTGACCTCACACGTACGCTAAACCTTAAGCGTTGTGGTACCCTAAACTGTGCCCTAATATCTCCCCATTCTCTAACCCTAACCCTAACCCGAATCCTAACCCTGACCCTCACCTGAAGCCTTACCCTCACCCGTGCCCTAATATTAACCAGGACACTAACACTCACCCTTGCCCTCACACAAACGCTAACACTTAATCGTTGTCGTACCCTAAACTGTACCCTAATCCCTCCCCATTCCCTAACCCTAACCCTAACCCGAATCCTAACTCTGACCCTCACCTGAAGCCTTACCCTCACCCGTGCCCTAATCTTAACCAGGACACTAACACTAACCCTTGCCCTCACACGAACGCTAAGCCTTAAGCACTGTCGTACCCTAAGCTGTACCCTAATCCCTCTGCATTCCTGAACCCTAACCCTAACACGAATCCTAACCCTGACCCTCACCCGAAGCCTTACCCTCACCCGTGCCCTAATCTTAACCAGGACACCAACACTAACTCGTGCCCTCACACGTACGCTAAACCTTAAGCGTTGTCGTACCCTAAACTGTACCCTAATCCCTCTCCATTCCCTAACCCTAACCCTAACCCGAATTCTAACCCTGACCCTCACCTGAAGCCTTACCCTCACCCGTGCCCTAATCTTAACCAGGACACTAACACTAACCCTTGCCCTCACACGAACGCTAACCCTTAAGCACTGTCGTACGCTAAGCTGTACCCTAATCCCTCTGCATTCCTTAACCCTAACCCTAACACGAATCCTAACCCTGACCCTCACCTGAAGCCTTACCCTCACCCGTGCCCTAATCTTAACCAGGACACCAACACTAACTCGTGCCCTCACACGTATGCTAAACCTTTAGCGTTGTCGTACCCTACATTTTACCCTAAACCCTCCCCATTCCTTAACCCTAACACTAACCCCATCTCTAAACCTGACCCACTTCCGATGCCCTACCCTAACCAATGCCCTAATCTTAACCAGTACAGAAGCACTAACTCATGCCCTCAAACCTACGCTAACCCTTAAATATTGTCGTATCCTATCCTGTACCCTAATCCCTCCCCATTCCCTAAACCTAACCCTAAGCGAAACCCTTAAAGTGACCCTTTTCCGAGGCCTTACCCTCATTGGTGCCCTTGTCTTAACCAGTACACCAAAACTAACTCGTGCCCTCACACTTACGCTAACACTAAACCGCAGTGGTACCCTAACCTGTACCCTAATCCCTCTCCATTCCCTAACACTATCCCTAAACTGAAACCTAACCATGACACTCACCCGAAACTTTACCCTCACCCCTGTCCTAATTTTAACCAGTACATCAACACTAACCCATGCCATCTAACGTACGCTAACCCTAAGCCATTGCCGTACCGTAACCTGTACCCATATCAATCCCCATTCCCTAACCTTAACGCTAACCCTAACCCTTAACGTGACCCTATTCCGAGGCCTTACCCTCACCCGTGCCCTAATCGTAAGCAGTACACTAACACTAACTAGTGACCTCACACGTACGCTAAACCTTAAGCGTTGTGTACCCTAAACTGTGCCCTAATATCTCCCCATTCCCTAACCCTAACCCTAACCCGAATCCTAACCCTGACCCTCACCTGAAGCCTTACCCTCACCCGTGCCCTAATCTTAACCAGGACACTAACACTCACCCTTGCCCTCACACAAACGTTAACACTTAATCGTTGTCGTACCCTAAACTCTACCCTAATCCCTCCCCATTCCCTAACCCTAACCCTAAGCGAAACCCTGAACGTGACCCTTTTCCGAGGTCTTACCCTCATCGGTGCCCTTGTCTTAACCAGTACACCAACACTAACTCGTGCCCTCACACTTACGCTAACCCATAAGCATTGTCGTACCCTAACCTGTACCTTAATCCCTCTCCATTTCCTAACCCTAACCCTAACCCGAATCCTAAACCTGACCCTCACCCGAAGCCTTACCCTCACCCGTGCCCTAATCTTAACCAGGACACCAAGACTAACTCGTGCCCTCACACGTATGCTAACACTAAACCACAGCGGTACCCTAACCTGTACCCTAATACCTCTCCATTCCCTAACCCTAACCCTAACCCTAACCCTTAACGTGACCCTATTCCGAGGCCTTACCCTCACCCGTGCCCTAATCGTAAGCAGTACACTAACACTAACTAGTGACCTCACACGTACACTAAACCTTAAGCGTTGTGGTACCCTAAACTGTGCCCTAATATCTCCCCATTCCCTAACCCTAACCCTAACCCGAATTCTATCCCTGACCCTCACCCGAAACCTTACCCTCACCCGTGCCCTAATCCTAACCAGGACACCAACACTAACTCGTGCCCTCACACGTACGTCCACCCTTAATCGTTGTCGTACCCTAAACTGTACCTTAATCCCTCCCCATTCCCTAACCCTAACCCTAACCCGAATCCTAACCCTGACCCTCACCTGAAGCCTTACCCTCACCCGTGCCCTAATCTTAACCAGGACACCAAGACTAACTCGTGCCCTCACACGTACGCTAACACTAAAACGCAGCCGTACCCTAACCTGTACCCTAATCCCTCTCCATGCCCAAACCCTAACCCTAACCTGAAACCTAACCATGACACTCACCCGAAACTTCACCCTCACCCGTGTCCTAATTTTAACCAGTACATCAACACTAAACTATGCCCTCTAACGTACGCTAACCCTAAGCCATTGCCGTACACTAACCTGTACCCTAATCAATCCCCATTCCCTAACCCTAACCCTAACCCTAACCCTTAACGTGACCCTCTTCCGAGGCCTTAACCTCATCCGTGCCCTAATCGTAAGCAGTACACTAACACTAACTAGTGACCTCACACGTACGCTAAACCTTAAGCGTTGTGGTACCCTAAACTGTGCCCTAATATCTCCCCATTCCCTAACCCTAACCCTAACCCGAATCCTAACCCTGACCCTCACCTGAAGCCTTACCCTCACCCGTGCCCTAATCTTAACCAGGACACTAACACTAACCCTTGCCCTCACACAAACGCTAACCCTTAATCGTTGTCGTACCCTAAACTGTACCCTAATCCCTCCCCATTCCTTAACCCTAACCCTAACCCGAATCCTAACCCTGACCCTCACCTGAAGCCTTACGCTCACCCGTGCCCTAATCTTAACCAGGACACTAACACTAATCCTTGCTCTCACACAAACGCTAACCCTTAAGCACTGTCGTATCCTAAGCTGTACCCTAATCCCTCTGCATTCCTTAACCCTAACCCTAACACGAATGCTAACCCTGACCCTCACCCGAAGCCTTACCCTCACCCGTGCCCTAATCTTAACCAGGACACCAACACTAACTCGTGCTCTCACACGTACGCTAAGCCTGAAGCGTTGTCATACCCTAAATTGTACCCTAATCCCTCCCCATTCCTTAACCCTAACCCTAACCCCATCCCTAAACCTGACCCACTTCCGATGCCCTACCCTAACCAATGCCCTAATCTTAAACAGCACACAAGCACTAACTCATGCCCTCAAACGTACGCTAACCCTTAAGCATTGTCGTATCCTATCCTGTACCCTAATCCCTCCACATTCCCTAACCCTAACCCTAAGCGAAACCCTGAACGTGACCCTTTTCCGAGGCCTTACCCTCATTGGTGCCCTTGTCTTAACCAGTACACCAAAACTAACTCGTGCCCTCACACTTACGCTAACACTAAACCGCAGTGGTAACCTAACCTGTACCCTAATCCCTCTCCATTCCCTAACCCTAACCCTAACCTGAAACCTAACCATGACACTCACCCGAAACTTCACGCTCACCCGTGTCCTAATTTTAACCAGTACATCAACACTAAACCATGCCCTCTAACGTACGCTAACCCTAAGCCATTGCCGTACCCTAACCTGTACCGTAATCAATCCCCATTCCCTAACCCTAACCCTAACCCTAACCCTTAACGTGACCCTCTTCCGAGGCCTTACCCTCACCCGTGCCCTAATCGTAAGCAGTACACTAACACTAACTAGTGACCTCACACGTACGCTAAACCTTAAGCGTTGTGGTACCCTAAACTGTGCCCTAATATCTCCCCATTCTCTAACCCTAACCCTAACCCGAATCCTAACCCTGACCCTCACCTGAAGCCTTACCCTCACCCGTGCCCTAATATTAACCAGGACACTAACACTCACCCTTGCCCTCACACAAACGCTAACACTTAATCGTTGTCGTACCCTAAACTGTACCCTAATCCCTCCCCATTCCCTAACCCTAACCCTAACCCGAATCCTAACTCTGACCCTCACCTGAAGCCTTACCCTCACCCGTGCCCTAATCTTAACCAGGACACTAACACTAACCCTTGCCCTCACACGAACGCTAAGCCTTAAGCACTGTCGTACCCTAAGCTGTACCCTAATCCCTCTGCATTCCTGAACCCTAACCCTAACACGAATCCTAACCCTGACCCTCACCCGAAGCCTTACCCTCACCCGTGCCCTAATCTTAACCAGGACACCAACACTAACTCGTGCCCTCACACGTACGCTAAACCTTAAGCGTTGTCGTACCCTAAACTGTACCCTAATCCCTCTCCATTCCCTAACCCTAACCCTAACCCGAATTCTAACCCTGACCCTCACCTGAAGCCTTACCCTCACCCGTGCCCTAATCTTAACCAGGACACTAACACTAACCCTTGCCCTCACACGAACGCTAACCCTTAAGCACTGTCGTACGCTAAGCTGTACCCTAATCCCTCTGCATTCCTTAACCCTAACCCTAACACGAATCCTAACCCTGACCCTCACCTGAAGCCTTACCCTCAGCCGTGCCCTAATCTTAACCAGGACACCAACACTAACTCGTGCCCTCACACGTACGCTAAACCTTTAGCGTTGTCGTACCCTACATTTTACCCTAAACCCTCCCCATTCCTTAACCCTAACACTAACCCCATCTCTAAACCTGACCCACTTCCGATGCCCTACCCTAACCAATGCCCTAATCTTAACCAGTACAGAAGCACTAACTCATGCCCTCAAACCTACGCTAACCCTTAAATATTGTCGTATCCTATCCTGTACCCTAATCCCTCCCCATTCCCTAAACCTAACCCTAAGCGAAACCCTTAAAGTGACCCTTTTCCGAGGCCTTACCCTCATTGGTGCCCTTGTCTTAACCAGTACACCAAAACTAACTCGTGCCCTCACACTTACGCTAACACTAAACCGCAGTGGTACCCTAACCTGTACCCTAATCCCTCTCCATTCCCTAACCCTATCCCTAAACTGAAACCTAACCATGACACTCACCCGAAACTTTACCCTCACCCCTGTCCTAATTTTAACCAGTACATCAACACTAACCCATGCCATCTAACGTACGCTAACGCTAAGCCATTGCCGTACCGTAACCTGTACCCATATCAATCCCCATTCCCTAACCCTAACCCTAACACGAATCCTAACCCTGACCCTCACCTGAAGCCTTACCCTCACCCGTGCCCTAATCTTAACCAGGACACTAACACTAACCCTTGCCCTCACACGAACGCTAACCCTTAAGCACTGTCGTACCCTAAGCTGTACCCTAATCCCTCCCCATTCCCTAACACAAACCCTAACCCTAACCCTTAACGTGACCCTCTTCCGAGGCCTTACCCTCTCCCGTGCCCTAATCGTAAGCAGTACACTAAGACTAACTAGTGACCTCACACGTACGCTAAACCTGAAGCGTTGTGGTACCCTAAACTGTGCCCAAATATCTCCCCTTTCCCTAACCCTAACCCTAACCCGAATCCTAACCCTGACCCTCACCTGAAGCCTTACCCTCACCCGTGCCCTAATCTTAACCAGGACACTAACACTAACCCTTGCCCTCACACGAACGCTAACCCTTAAGCACTGTCGTACCCTAAGCTGTACCCTAAGCCCTCTGCATTCCTTAACCCTAACCCTAACACGAATCCTAACCCTGACCCTCACCCGAAGCCTTACCCTCACCCGTGCCCTAATCTTAACCAGGACACCAACACTAACTTGTGCCCTCACACTTACGCTAACCCTTAAGCATTGTCGTACCCTATCCTGTACCCTAATCCTTCCCCATTCCCTAACCCTAACCCTAAGCAAAACCCTGAACGTGACCCTTTTCCGAGGCCTTACCCTCATCGGTGCCCTTGTCTTAACCAGTACACCAACACTAACTCGTGCCCTCACACTTACGCTAACCCTTAAGCATTGTCGTACCCTAACCTGTACCCTAATTCCTCTCCATTCCCTAACCCTAACCCTAACCCGAATCCTAACCCTTACCCTCACCCGAAACCTTACCCTCACCCGTGCCCTAATCTTAACCAGGACACCAAGACTAACTCGTGCTCTCACACGTACGCTAACACTAAACCGCAGCGGTACACTAACCTGTACCCTAATGCCTCTACATTCCCTAACCCTAACCCTAACCTGAAACCTAACCATGACACTCACCCGAAACTTTACCTCACCCCAGTCCTAAATTTAACCAGTACATCAACACTAACCCATGCCCTCTAACGTACGCTAACCCTAAGCCATTGCCGTACCCTAACCTGTACCCTAATCAATCCCCATTCCCTAACCCTAACCCTAACCCTAACCCTTAACGTGACCCTCTTCCGAGGCCTTACCCTCACCCGTGCCCTAATCGTAAGCAGTACACTAACACTAACTAGTGACCTCACACGTATGCTAAACCTTAAGCGTTGTGGTACCCTAAACTGTGCCGTAATATCTCCCCATTCCCTAACACTAACTCTAACCCTAATTCTATCCCTGACCCTCACCCGAAACCTTACCCTCACCCGTGCCCTAATCTTAACCAGGACACCAACACTAACTCGTGCCCTCACACGTACGCTAACCCTTAATCGTTGTTGTACCCTAAACTGTACCCTAATCCCTCCCCAATCCCTAACCCGAATCCTAACCCTGAACCTCATCTGAAGCCTTACCCTCACCCGTGCCCTAATCTTAACCAGGACACTAACACTAGCCCTTGCCCTCACACGAACGCTAACCCTTAAGCACTGTCATACCATAAGCTGTACCCTAATCCCTCTGCATTCCTTAATCCTAACCCTAACACGAATCCTAACCCTGACCCTCACCCGAAGCCGTACCCTCACCCGTGCCCTAATCTTAACCAGTTCACCAACACTAATTCATGCCCTCACACGTACGCTAAACCTTAAGCGTTGTCGTACCGTAAATTGTACCCTAATCCCTCCCCATTCCTTAACCCTAACCCTAACCCAATCCCTAAACCTGACCCACTTCCGATGCCTTACCCTAACCAATGCCCTAATCTTAACCAGTACACAAACACTAACTCATGCCCTCAAAAGTACGGTAACCCTTAAGCATTGTCGTACCCTATCCTGTACCCTAATCCCTCCCCATTCCCTAACCCTAACCCTAAGCGAAACCCTGAACGTGACCCTTTTCCGAGGCCTTACCCTCATCGGTGCCCTTGTGTTAACCAGTACACCAACACTAACTCGTGCCCTCACACTTACGCGAACCCTTAAGCATTGTCGTACCCTAACCTGTACCCTAATCCCTCCCCATTCCCGAACCCTAACCCTAAGCGAAACTCTGAACGTGACCCTTTTCCGAGGCCTTACCCTCAACGGTGCCCTTGTCTTAACCAGTACACAAACACTAACTCATGCCCTCAAACATACGCTAACCCTTAAGCATTGTCGTACCCTATCCTGTACCCTAAACCCTCCCCATTCCCTAACCCTAACCCTAACCCGAATCCTAACCCTGACCCTCACCTGAAGCCTTACCCTCACCCGTACCCTAATCTTAACCAGGACAAGACCACTAAACCTTGCCCTCACACGAACGCTAACACTTAAGCACTGTCGTACCCTAAGCTGTACCCTAATCCCTCTGCATTCCTTAACCCTAACCCTAACACGAATCCTAACCCTGACCCTCACCCGAAGCCTTACCCTCACCCGTGCCCTAATCTTAACCAGGACACCAAGACTAACTCGTGCCCTCACACTTACGCTAACCCTTAAGCATTGTCGTACCCTAAACTGTACCCTAATCCCTCTCCATTCCCTAACCCTAACCCTAACCCGAATTCTAACACTGACCCTCACCCGAAGCCTTACCCTCAACCGTGCCTTAATCTTAACCAGGACACCAAGACTAACTCGTGCTCTCACACATACGCAAACACTAAACCACAGCGGTACCCTAACCTGTACCCTAATCCCTCTCCATTCCCTAACCCTAACCCTAACCTGAAACCTAACCATGACACTCACCCGAAACTTCACCCTCACCCGTGTCCTAATTTTAACCAGTACATCAACACTAACCCATGCCCTCTAACGTACGCTAACCCTAAGCCATTGCTGTACCCTAACCTGTACCCTAATCAATCCCCATTCCCTAACCCTAACCTGAACCCTTAACGTGACCCTCTTCCGAGGCCTTACCCTCACCCGTGACCTAATCGTAAGCAGTACACTAACACTAACTAGAGACCTCACACGTACGCTAAACCTTAAGCGTTGTGGTACCCTAAACTGTGCCCTAATATCTCCCCATTCCCTAACTCTAACCCTAACCCGAATCATACCCCTGACCCTCACCTGAAACCTTACCCTCACCCGTGCCCTAATCTTAACCAGGACACTAACACTAACCCTTGCCCTCACACGAACGCTAACCCTTAAGCACTGTTGTACCCTAAGCTGTACCCTAATCCCTCTGCATTTCTTAACCCTAACACTAAAACGAATCCTAACCGTGACCCTCACCCGAAGCCTTACCCTCACCCGTGCCCTAATCTTAACCAGGACACCAACACTAACTCGTGCTCTCACACATACGCTAAACCTTAAGCGTTGTCGAACCCTAAATTGTACCCTAATCCCTCCCCATTCCTTAACCCTAACCCTAACCCCATCCCTAAACCTGACCCACTTCCGATGCCCTACCCTAACCAATGCCCTAATCTTAACCAGTACACAAGCACTAACTCATGCCCTCAAACGTACGCTAAGCCTTAAGCATTGTCGTACCCTATCCTGTACTCTAATCCCTCCCCATTCCCTAACCCTAACCCTAAGCGAAACCCTGAACGTGACCCTTTTCCGAGGCCTTACCCTCATCGGTGCCCTTGTCTTAACCAGTACACCAAAACTAACTCTTGCCCTCACACTTACGCTAACCCTTAAGCATTGTCGTACACTAACCTGTACCCTAATCCCTCTCCATTCCCTAACCCTAACCCTAACCCGAATCCTAACCCTGACCCTCACCCGAAGCCTTACTCTCACCCGTGCCCTAATCTTAACCAGGACACCAAGACTAACTCGTGCCCTCACACGTACGCTAACACTAAACCGCAGTGGTACCCTAACCTGTACCCTAATCCCTCTCCATTCCCTAACCCTAACCCTAACCTGAAACCTAACCATGACACTCACCCGAAACTTCACCCTCACCCATGTCCTAATTTTAACCAGTACATCAACACTAAACCATGCCCTCTAACGTACGCTAACCCTAAGCCATTGCTGTACCCTAACCTGTACCCTAATCAATCCCCATTCCCTAACCCTAACCCTAACCCTAACCCTTAACGTGACCCTCTTCCGAAGCCTTACCCTCACCCGTGCCCTAATCGTAAGCAGTACACTAACACTAACTAGTGACCTCACACGTACGCTAAACCTTAAGCGTTGTGGTACCCTAAACTGTGCCCTAATATCTCCCCGTTCCCTAACCCTAACCCTAACCCGAATTCTATCCCTGAACCTCACCCAAAACCTTACCCTCACCCGTGCCCTAATCTAAACCATGACACCAACACTAACACGTGCCCTCACACGTACGCTAACCCTTAATCGTTGTCGTACCCTAAACTGTACCCTAATCCCTCCCCATTCCCTAACCCTAACCCTAACCCGAATCCTAAACCTGACCCTCACCTGAAGCCTTACCCTCACCCGTGCCCTAATCTTAACCAGGACACTAACACTAACCCTTGCCCTCACAAGAAGGCTAATCCTTAAGCACTGTCGTACCCTAAGCTGTACCCTAATCCCTCTGCATTCCTTAACCCTAACCCTAACACGAATCCTAACCCTGACCCTCACCCGAAGCCTTACCCTCACCCGTGCCCTAATCTTAACCAGGACACCAACACTAACTCGTGCCCTCACACGTACGCTAAACCTTTAGCGTTGTCGTACCATAAATTGTACCCTAAACCCTTCCCATTCCTTAACCCTAACCCCAACCCCATCTGTAAACCTGACCCACTTCCGATGCCCTACCCTAACCAATGCCCTAATCTTAACCAGTACAGAAGCACTAACTCATGTCCTCAAACGTACGCTAACCCTTAAGCATTGTCGTATCCTTTACTGTACCCTAATCCCTCCCCATTCCCTAACCCTAACCCTAAGGGAAACCCTGAACGTGACCCTTTTCCGAGGCCTTACCCTCATTGTTGCCCTTGTCTAAACCAGTACACCAACACTAACTCGTGCCCTCACACTTACGCTAACCCTTAAGCATTGTCGTACCCTATCCTGTACCGTAATCCCTCTCCATTCCCTAACCCTAACCCTAACCCGAATCCTAACCCTGACCCTCACCCGAAGCCTTACCCTCAACCGTGCCCTAATCGTAACCAGGACACCAAGACTAACTCGTGCCCTCACACGTACGCTAACACTAAACCGCAGTGGTACCCTAACCTGTACCCTAATCCCTCTCCATTCCCTAACCCTAACCCTAACCTGAAACCTAACCATGACACTCACCCGAAACTTCACCCTCACCCGTGTCCTAATTTTAACCAGTACATCAACACTAAACCATGCCCTCTAACGTACGCTAACCCTAAGCCATTGCCGTACCCTAATCTATACCCTAATCAATCTCCATTCCCTAACCCTAACCCTAACCCTAACCCTTAACGTGACCCTCTTCCGAGGCCTTACCCTCACCCGTGCCCTAATCGTAAGCAGTACACTAACACTAACTAGTGACCTCACACGTACGCTAAACCTTAAGCGTTGTGGTACCCTAAACTGTGCCCTAATATCTCCCCATTCCCTAACACTAACCCTAACCCGAATTCTATCCCTGACCCTCACCCGAAACCTTACCCTCACCCGTGCCCTAATCTTAACCAGGACACCAACACTAACTTGTGCCCTCACACGTACGCTAACCCTTAATCGTTGTCGTACCCTAAACTGTACCCTAATCCCTCCCCATTCCCTAACCCTAACCCTAACACGAATCCTAACCCTGACCCTCACCTGAAGCCTTACCCTCACCCGTGCCCTAATCTTAACCAGGACACTAACACTAACCCTTGCCCTCACACGAACGCTAACCCTTAAGCACTGTCGTACCCTAAGCTGTACCCTAATCCCTCTGCATTCCTTAACCCTAACCCTAACACGAATCCTAACCCTGACCCTCACCCGAAGCCTTACCCTCACCCGTGCCCTAGTCTTAACCAGGACACCAACACTAACTCGTGCCCTCACACATACGCTAAACCTTAAGCGTTGTCGTACCCTAAATTGTAACCTAATCCCTCCCCATTCCTTAACCCTAACCCTAACCCCATCCCTAAACCTGACCCACTTCCGATGCCCTACCCTAACCAATGCCCTAATCTTAACCAGTACACAAGCACTAACTCATGCCCTCAAACGTACGCTAACCCTTAAGCATTGTCGTACATATCCCGTACCCTAATCCCTCCCCATTCCCTAACCCTAACCCTAAGCGAAACCCTGAACGTGACCCTTTTCCGAGGCCTTACCCTCATCGGTGCACTTGTCTTAACCAGTACACCAACACTAACTCGTGCCCTCACACTTACGCTAACCGTTAAGCATTGTCGTACCCTAACCTGTACCCTAATCCCTCTCCATTACCTAACCCTAAACCTAACCCGAATCCTAACCCTGACCCTCACCCGAAACCTTACCCTCACCCGTACCCTAATCTTAACCAGGACACTAAGACTATCTCGTGCCCTCACACGTACGCTAACACTAAACCGCAGCGGTACCCTAACCTGTACCCTAATCCCTCTCCATTCCCGAACCCTAACCCTAACCTGAAACCTAACCATGACACTCACCCGAAACTTCACCCTCACCCATGTCCTAATTTTAACCAGTACATCAACACTAACCCATGCCCTCTAACGTACGCTAACCCTAAGCCATTGCCGTACCCTAACCTGTACCCTAATCAATCCCCATTCCCTAACCCTAACCCTAAACCTAACCCTTAACATGACCCTCTTCCGAGGCCTTACCCTCACCCGTGCCCTAATCGTAAGCAGTACACTAACACTAACTAGTGACCTCACACGTATGCTAAACCTTAAGCGTTGTGGTACACTAAACTGTGCCCTAATATCTCCCCATTCCCTAACCCTAAACCTAACCCGAATTCTATCCCTGACCCTCACCTGAAGCCTTACCCTCACCCGTGCCCTAATCTTAACCAGGACACTAACACTAACCCTTGCCCTCACACGAACGTTAACCCTTAAGCACTGTCGTTCCCTAAGCTGTACCCTAATCCCTCTGCATTCCTTAACCCTAACCCTAACACGAATCCTAACCCTGACCTTCACCCGAAGCCTTACCCTCACCCGTGCCCTAATCTTAACCAGGACACCAACACTAACTCGTGCCCTCACACGTACGCTAAACCATAATCGTTGTCGTATCCTAAATTGTAACCTAATCCCTCCCCATTCCTTAACCCTAACCCTAACCCCATCCCTAAACCTGACCCACTTCCGATGCCCTACCCTAACCGATGCCCTAATCTTAACCAGTACACAAACACTAACTTATGCCCTCAAACGTACTCTAACCCTTAAGCATTGTCGTAACCTATCCTGTACTCTAATCCCTCCCCATTCCCTAACGCTAACCCTAAGCGAAACACTGAACGTGACCCTTTTCCGAGGCCTTACCCTCATCGGTGCCCTTGTCTTAACCAGTACACCAACACTAACTCGTGCCCTCACACTTACGCTAACACTAAACCGCAGTGGTACCCTAACCTGTACCCTAATCCCTCTCCATTCCCTAACCCTATCCCTAAACTGAAACCTAACCATGACACTCACCCGAAACTTTACCCTCACCCCTGTCCTAATTTTAACCAGTACATCAACACTAACCCATGCCATCTAACGTACGCTAACCCTAAGCCATTGCCGTACCGTAACCTGTACCCATATCAATCCCCATTCCCTAACCTTAACGCTAACCCTAACCCTTAACGTGACCCTATTCCGAGGCCTTACCCTCACCCGTGCCCTAATCGTAAGCAGTACACTAACACTAACTAGTGACCTCACACGTACGCTAAACCTTAAGCGTTGTGGTACCCTAAACTGTGCCCTAATATCTCCCCATTCCCTAACCCTAACCCTAACCCGAATCCTAACCCTGACCCTCACCTGAAGCCTTACCCTCACCCGTGCCCTAATCTTAACCAGGACACTAACACTCACCCTTGCCCTCACACAAACGCTAACACTTAATCGTTGTCGTACCCTAAACTCTACCCTAATCCCTCCCCATTCCCTAACCCTAACCCTAACCCGAATCCTAACCCTGACCCTCACCTGAAGCCTTACCCTCACCCGTGCCCTAATCTTAACCAGGACACTAACACTAACCCTTGCCCTCAAACAAACCCTAACCCTTAAGCACTGTCGTATCCTAAGCTGTACCCTAATCCTTCTGCATTCCTTAACCCTAACCCTAACACGAATCCTAACCCTGACCCTCACCCGAAACCTTACCCTCACCCGTGCCCTAATCTTAACCAGGACACCAACACTAACTCGTGCTCTCACACGTACGCTAAACCTTAAGCGTTGTCGTACCCTAAATTGTACACTAATCCCTCCCCATTCCTTAACCCTAACCCTAACCCCATCCCTAAACCTGACCCACTTCCGATGCCCTACCATAACCAATGCCCTAATCTTAAACAGTACACAAGCACTAACTCATGCCCTCAAACGTACGCTAACCCTTAAGCATTGTCGTACCCTATCCTGTACCCTAATCCCTCCCCATTCCCTAACCCTAACCCTAAGCGAAACCCTGAACGTGACCCTTTTCCGAGGCCTTACCCTCATCGGTGCCCTTGTCTTAACCAGTACACCAACACTAACTCGTGCCCTCACACTTACGCTAACCCATAAGCATTGTCGTACCCTAACCTGTACCTTAATCCCTCTCCATTTCCTAACCCTAACCCTAACCCGAATCCTAAACCTGACCCTCACCCGAAGCCTTACCCTCACCCGTGCCCTAATCTTAACCAGGACACCAAGACTAACTCGTGCCCTCACACGTATGCTAACACTAAACCACAGCGGTACACTAACCTGTACCCTAATCCCTCTCCATTCCCTAACCCTAACCCGAAACCTAACCATGACACTCACCCGAAACTTCACCCTCACCCGTGTCCTAATTTTAACCAGTACATCAATACTAACCCATGCCCTCTAACGTACGCTAACCCTAAGCCATTGCCGTACCCTAACCTGTACCCTAATCAATCCCCATTCCCTAACCCTAACCCTAACCCTAACCCTTAACGTGACCCTCTTCCGAGGCCTTAACCTCATCCGTGCCCTAATCGTAAGCAGTACACTAACACTAACTCGTGCTCTCACACGTACGCTAAACCTTAAGCGTTGTCGTACCCTAAATTGTACCCTAATCCCTCCCCATTCCTTAACCCTAACCCTAACCCCATCCCTAAACCTGACCCACTTCCGATGCCCTACCCTAACCAATGCCCTAATCTTAACCAGTACACAAGCACTAACTCATGCCCTCAAACCTACGCTAACCCTTAAGCATTGTCGTACATATCCCGTACCCTAATCCCTCCCCATTCCCTAACCCTAACCCTAACCTGAAACCTAACCATGACACTCACCCGAAACTTCACCCTCACCCGTGTCCTAATTTTAACCAGTACATCAACACTAAACCATGCCCTCTAACGTACGCTAACCCTAAGCCATTGCCGTACTCTAACCTGTACCCTAATCAATCCCCATTCCCTAACCCTAACCCTAACCCGAATCCTAACCCTGACCCTCACCTGAAACCTTACCCTCACCCGTGCCCTAATCGTAAGCAGTACACTAACACTAACTAGTGACCTCACACGTACGCTAAACCTTAAGCGTTGTGGTACCCTAAACTGTGCCCTAATATCTCCCCATTCCCTAACCCTAACCCTAACCCGAATCCTAACCCTGACCCTCACCTGAAGCCTTCCCCACACCCGTGCCCTAATCTTAACCAGGACACTAACACTAACCCTTGCCCTCACACAAACGCTAACCCTTAATCGTTGTCGTACCCTAAACTGTACCCTAATCTCTCCCCATTCCCTAACCCTAACCCTAAACCGAATCCTAACCCTGACCCTCACCTGAAGCCTTACCCTCACCCGTGCCCTAATCTTAACCAGGACACTAACACTAACCCTTGCCCTCACACGAACGCTAACCCTTAAGCACTGTCGTACCCTAAGCTGTACCCTAATCCCTCTCCATTCCCTAACCCTAACCCTAACCTGAAACCTAACCATGACACTCACCCGAAACTTCACCCTCACCCGTGTCCTAATTTTAACGAGTACATCAACACTAAACCATGCCGCTAACGTACGCTAACCCTAAGCCATTGCCGTACCCTAACCTGTACCCTAATCAATCCCCATTCCCTAACCCTAACCCTAACCCTAACCCTTAACGTTACCCTCTTCCGAGGCCTTACCCTCACCCGTGCCCTAATCGTAAGCAGTACACTAACACTAACTAGTGACCTCACACGTACGCTAAACCTTAAGCGTTGTGGTACCCTAAACTGTGCCCTAATATCTCCCCATTCCCTAACCCTAACCCTAACCCGAATCCTAACCCTGACCCTCACCTGAAGCCTTACCCTCACCCGTGCCCTAATCTTAACCAGGACACTAACACTAACCCTTGCCCTCACACAAACGCTAACCCTTAATCGTTGTCGTACCCTAAACTGTACCCTAATCCCTCCCCATTCCTTAACCCTAACCCTAACCCGAATCCTAACCCTGACCCTCACCTGAAGCCTTACGCTCACCCGTGCCCTAATCTTAACCAGGACACTAACACTAATCCTTGCCCTCACACAAACGCTAACCCTTAAGCACTGTCGTATCCTAAGCTGTACCCTAATCCCTCTGCATTCCTTAACCCTAACCCTAACACGAATGCTAACCCTGACCCTCACCCGAAGCCTTACCCTCACCCGTGCCCTAATCTTAACCAGGACACCAACACTAACTCGTGCTCTCACACGTACGCTAAACCTGAAGCGTTGTCATACCCTAAATTGTACCCTAATCCCTCCCCATTCCTTAACCCTAACCCTAACCCCATCCCTAAACCTGACCCACTTCCGATGCCCTACCCTAACCAATGCCCTAATCTTAAACAGCACACAAGCACTAACTCATGCCCTCAAACGTACGCTAACCCTTAAGCATTGTCGTATCCTATCCTGTACCCTAATCCCTCCACATTCCCTAACCCTAACCCTAAGCGAAACCCTGAACGTGACCCTTTTCCGAGGCCTTACCCTCATTGGTGCCCTTGTCTTAACCAGTACACCAAAACTAACTCGTGCCCTCACACTTACGCTAACACTAAACCGCAGTGGTAACCTAACCTGTACCCTAATCCCTCTCCATTCCCTAACCCTAACCCTAACCTGAAACCTAACCATGACACTCACCCGAAACTTCACCCTCACCCGTGTCCTAATTTTAACCAGTATATCAACACTAAACCATGCCCTCTAACGTACGCTAACCCTAAGCCATTGCCGTACCCTAACCTGTACCCTAATCAATCCCCATTCCCTAACCCTAACCCTAACCCTAACCCTTAACGTGACCCTCTTCCGAGGCCTCACCCTCACCCGTGCCCTAATCGTAAGCAGTACACTAACACTAACTAGTGACCTCACACGTACGCTAAACCTTAAGCGTTGTGGTACCCTAAACTGTGCCCTAATATCTCCCCATTCTCTAACCCTAACCCTAACCCGAATCCTAACCCTGACCCTCACCTGAAGCCTTACCCTCACCCGTGCCCTAATATTAACCAGGACACTAACACTCACCCTTGCCCTCACACAAACGCTAACACTTAATCGTTGTCGTACCCTAAACTGTACCCTAATCCCTCCCCATTCCCTAACCCTAACCCTAACCCGAATCCTAACTCTGACCCTCACCTGAAGCCTTACCCTCACCCGTGCCCTAATCTTAACCAGGACACTAACACTAACCCTTGCCCTCACACGAACGCTAAGCCTTAAGCACTGTCGTACCCTAAGCTGTACCCTAATCCCTCTGCATTCCTGAACCCTAACCCTAACACGAATCCTAACCCTGACCCTCACCCGAAGCCTTACCCTCACCCGTGCCCTAATCTTAACCAGGACACCAACACTAACTCGTGCCCTCACACGTACGCTAAACCTTAAGCGTTGTCGTACCCTAAACTGTACCCTAATCCCTCTCCATTCCCTAACCCTAACCCTAACCCGAATTCTAACCCTGACCCTCACCTGAAGCCTTACCCTCACCCGTGCCCTAATCTTAACCAGGACACTAACACTAACCCTTGCCCTCACACGAACGCTAACCCTTAAGCACTGTCGTACGCTAAGCTGTACCCTAATCCCTCTGCATTCCTTAACCCTAACCCTAACACGAATCCTAACCCTGACCCTCACCTGAAGCCTTACCCTCACCCGTGCCCTAATCTTAACCAGGACACCAACACTAACTCGTGCCCTCACACGTACGCTAAACCTTTAGCGTTGTCGTACCCTACATTTTACCCTAAACCCTCCCCATTCCTTAACCCTAACACTAACCCCATCTCTAAACCTGACCCACTTCCGATGCCCTACCCTAACCAATGCCCTAATCTTAACCAGTACAGAAGCACTAACTCATGCCCTCAAACCTACGCTAACCCTTAAATATTGTCGTATCCTATCCTGTACCCTAATCCCTCCCCATTCCCTAAACCTAACCCTAAGCGAAACCCTTAAAGTGACCCTTTTCCGAGGCCTTACCCTCATTGGTGCCCTTGTCTTAACCAGTACACCAAAACTAACTCGTGCCCTCACACTTACGCTAACACTAAACCGCAGTGGTACCCTAACCTGTACCCTAATCCCTCTCCATTCCCTAACACTATCCCTAAACTGAAACTTAACCATGACACTCACCCGAAACTTTACCCTCACCCCTGTCCTAATTTTAACCAGTACATCAACACTAACCCATGCCATCTAACGTACGCTAACCCTAAGCCATTGCCGTACCGTAACCTGTACCCATATCAATCCCCATTCCCTAACCTTAACGCTAACCCTAACCCTTAACGTGACCCTATTCCGAGGCCTTACCCTCACCCGTGCCCTAATCGTAAGCAGTACACTAACACTAACTAGTGACCTCACACGTACGCTAAACCTTAAGCGTTGTGTACCCTAAACTGTGCCCTAATATCTCCCCATTCCCTAACCCTAACCCTAACCCGAATCCTAACCCTGACCCTCACCTGAAGCCTTACCCTCACCCGTGCCCTAATCTTAACCAGGACACTAACACTCACCCTTGCCCTCACACAAACGTTAACACTTAATCGTTGTCGTACCCTAAACTCTACCCTAATCCCTCCCCATTCCCTAACCCTAACCCTAAGCGAAACCCTGAACGTGACCCTTTTCCGAGGTCTTACCCTCATCGGTGCCCTTGTCTTAACCAGTACACCAACACTAACTCGTGCCCTCACACTTACGCTAACCCATAAGCATTGTCGTACCCTAACCTGTACCTTAATCCCTCTCCATTTCCTAACCCTAACCCTAACCCGAATCCTAAACCTGACCCTCACCCGAAGCCTTACCCTCACCCGTGCCCTAATCTTAACCAGGACACCAAGACTAACTCGTGCCCTCACACGTATGCTAACACTAAACCACAGCGGTACCCTAACCTGTACCCTAATACCTCTCCATTCCCTAACCCTAACCCTAACCCTAACCCTTAACGTGACCCTATTCCGAGGCCTTACCCTCACCCGTGCCCTAATCGTAAGCAGTACACTAACACTAACTAGTGACCTCACACGTACACTAAACCTTAAGCATTGTGGTACCCTAAACTGTGCCCTAATATCTCCCCATTCCCTAACCCTAACCCTAACCCGAATTCTATCCCTGACCCTCACCCGAAACCTTACCCTCACCCGTGCCCTAATCCTAACCAGGACACCAACACTAACTCGTGCCCTCACACGTACGTCCACCCTTAATCGTTGTCGTACCCTAAACTGTACCTTAATCCCTCCCCATTCCCTAACCCTAACCCTAACCCGAATCCTAACCCTGACCCTCACCTGAAGCCTTACCCTCACCCGTGCCCTAATCTTAACCAGGACACCAAGACTAACTCGTGCCATCACACGTACGCTAACACTAAAACGCAGCGGTACCCTAACCTGTACCCTAATCCCTCTCCATGCCCAAACCCTAACCCTAACCTGAAACCTAACCATGACACTCACCCGAAACTTCACCCTCACCCGTGTCCTAATTTTAACCAGTACATCAACACTAAACTATGCCCTCTAACGTACGCTAACCCTAAGCCATTGCCGTACACTAACCTGTACCCTAATCAATCCCCATTCCCTAACCCTAACCCTAACCCTAACCCTTAACGTGACCCTCTTCCGAGGCCTTAACCTCATCCGTGCCCTAATCGTAAGCAGTACACTAACACTAACTAGTGACCTCACACGTACGCTAAACCTTAAGCGTTGTGGTAACCTAAACTGTGCCCTAATATCTCCCCATTCCCTAACCCTAACCCTAACCCGAATCCTAACCCTGACCCTCACCTGAAGCCTTACCCTCACCCGTGCCCTAATCTTAACCAGGACACTAACACTAACCCTTGCCCTCACACAAACGCTAACCCTTAATCGTTGTCGTACCCTAAACTGTACCCTAATCCCTCCCCATTCCTTAACCCTAACCCTAACCCGAATCCTAACCCTGACCCTCACCTGAAGCCTTACGCTCACCCGTGCCCTAATCTTAACCAGGACACTAACACTAATCCTTGCTCTCACACAAACGCTAACCCTTAAGCACTGTCGTATCCTAAGCTGTACCCTAATCCCTCTGCATTCCTTAACCCTAACCCTAACACGAATGCTAACCCTGACCCTCACCCGAAGCCTTACCCTCACCCGTGCCCTAATCTTAACCAGGACACCAACACTAACTCGTGCTCTCACACGTACGCTAAGCCTGAAGCGTTGTCATACCCTAAATTGTACCCTAATCCCTCCCCATTCCTTAACCCTAACCCTAACCCCATCCCTAAACCTGACCCACTTCCGATGCCCTACCCTAACCAATGCCCTAATCTTAAACAGCACACAAGCACTAACTCATGCCCTCAAACGTACGCTAACCCTTAAGCATTGACGTATCCTATCCTGTACCCTAATCCCTCCACATTCCCTAACCCTAACCCTAAGCGAAACCCTGAACGTGACCCTTTTCCGAGGCCTTACCCTCATTGGTGCCCTTGTCTTAACCAGTACACCAAAACTAACTCGTGCCCTCACACTTACGCTAACACTAAACCGCAGTGGTAACCTAACCTGTACCCTAATCCCTCTCCATTCCCTAACCCTAACCCTAACCTGAAACCTAACCATGACACTCACCCGAAACTTCACGCTCACCCGTGTCCTAATTTTAACCAGTACATCAACACTAAACCATGCCCTCTAACGTACGCTAACCCTAAGCCATTGCCGTACCCTAACCTGTACCCTAATCAATCCCCATTCCCTAACCCTAACCCTAACCCTAACCCTTAACGTGACCCTCTTCCGAGGCCTTACCCTCACCCGTGCCCTAATCGTAAGCAGTACACTAACACTAACTAGTGACCTCACACGTACGCTAAACCTTAAGCGTTGTGGTACCCTAAACTGTGCCCTAATATCTCCCCATTCTCTAACCCTAACCCTAACCCGAATCCTAACCCTGACCCTCACCTGAAGCCTTACCCTCACCCGTGCCCTAATATTAACCAGGACACTAACACTCACCCTTGCCCTCACACAAACGCTAACACTTAATCGTTGTCGTACCCTAAACTGTACCCTAATCCCTCCCCATTCCCTAACCCTAACCCTAACCCGAATCCTAACTCTGACCCTCACCTGAAGCCTTACCCTCACCCGTGCCCTAATCTTAACCAGGACACTAACACTAACCCTTGCCCTCACACGAACGCTAAGCCTTAAGCACTGTCGTACCCTAAGCTGTACCCTAATCCCTCTGCATTCCTGAACCCTAACCCTAACACGAATCCTAACCCTGACCCTCACCCGAAGCCTTACCCTCACCCGTGCCCTAATCTTAACCAGGACACCAACACTAACTCGTGCCCTCACACGTACGCTAAACCTTAAGCGTTGTCGTACCCTAAACTGTACCCTAATCCCTCTCCATTCCCTAACCCTAACCCTAACCCGAATTCTAACCCTGACCCTCACCTGAAGCCTTACCCTCACCCGTGCCCTAATCTTAACCAGGACACTAACACTAACCCTTGCCCTCACACGAACGCTAACCCTTAAGCACTGTCGTACGCTAAGCTGTACCCTAATCCCTCTGCATTCCTTAACCCTAACCCTAACACGAATCCTAACCCTGACCCTCACCTGAAGCCTTACCCTCACCCGTGCCCTAATCTTAACCAGGACACCAACACTAACTCGTGCCCTCACACGTACGCTAAACCTTTAGCGTTGTCGTACCCTACATTTTACCCTAAACCCTCCCCATTCCTTAACCCTAACACTAACCCCATCTCTAAACCTGACCCACTTCCGATGCCCTACCCTAACCAATGCCCTAATCTTAACCAGTACAGAAGCACTAACTCATGCCCTCAAACCTACGCTAACCCTTAAATATTGTCGTATCCTATCCTGTACCCTAATCCCTCCCCATTCCCTAAACCTAACCCTAAGCGAAACCCTTAAAGTGACCCTTTTCCGAGGCCTTACCCTCATTGGTGCCCTTGTCTTAACCAGTACACCAAAACTAACTCGTGCCCTCACACTTACGCTAACACTAAACCGCAGTGGTACCCTAACCTGTACCCTAATCCCTCTCCATTCCCTAACCCTATCCCTAAACTGAAACCTAACCATGACACTCACCCGAAACTTTACCCTCACCCCTGTCCTAATTTTAACCAGTACATCAACACTAACCCATGCCATCTAACGTACGCTAACCCTAAGCCATTGCCGTACCGTAACCTGTACCCATATCAATCCCCATTCCCTAACCTTAACGCTAACCCTAACCCTTAACGTGACCCTATTCCGAGGCCTTACCCTCACCCGTGCCCTAATCGTAAGCAGTACACTAACACTAACTAGTGACCTCACACGTACGCTAAACCTTAAGCGTTGTGTACCCTAAACTGTGCCCTAATATCTCCCCATTCCCTAACCCTAACCCTAACCCGAATCCTAACCCTGACCCTCACCTGAAGCCTTACCCTCACCCGTGCCCTAATCTTAACCAGGACACTAACACTCACCCTTGCCCTCACACAAACGTTAACACTTAATCGTTGTCGTACCCTAAACTCTACCCTAATCCCTCCCCATTCCCTAACCCTAACCCTAAGCGAAACCCTGAACGTGACCCTTTTCCGAGGCCTTACCCTCATCGGTGCCCTTGTCTTAACCAGTACACCAACACTAACTCGTGCCCTCACACTTACGCTAACCCATAAGCATTGTCGTACCCTAACCTGTACCTTAATCCCTCTCCATTTCCTAACCCTAACCCTAACCCGAATCCTAAACCTGACCCTCACCCGAAGCCTTACCCTCACCCGTGCCCTAATCTTAACCAGGACACCAAGACTAACTCGTGCCCTCACACGTATGCTAACACTAAACCACAGCGGTACCCTAACCTGTACCCTAATACCTCTCCATTCCCTAACCCTAACCCTAACCCTAACCCTTAACCTGACCCTATTCCGAGGCCTTACCCTCACCCGTGCCCTAATCGTAAGCAGTACACTAACACTAACTAGTGACCTCACACGTACGCTAAACCTTAAGCGTTGTGGTACCCTAAACTGTGCCCTAATATCTCCCCATTCCCTAACCCTAACCCTAACCCGAATTCTATCCCTGACCCTCACCCGAAACCTTACCCTCACCCGTGCCCTAATCTTAACCAGGACACCAACACTAACTCGTGCCCTCACACGTACGTCCACCCTTAATCGTTGTCGTACCCTAAACTGTACCTTAATCCCTCCCCATTCCCTAACCCTAACCCTAACCCGAATCCTAACCCTGACCCTCACCTGAAGCCTTACCCTCACCCGTGCCCTAATCTTAACCAGGACACCAAGACTAACTCGTGCCCTCACACGTACGCTAACACTAAAACGCAGCGGTACCCTAACCTGTACCCTAATCCCTCTCCATGCCCAAACCCTAACCCTAACCTGAAACCTAACCATGACACTCACCCGAAACTTCACCCTCACCCGTGTCCTAATTTTAACCAGTACATCAACACTAAACTATGCCCTCTAACGTACGCTAACCCTAAGCCATTGCCGTACACTAACCTGTACCCTAATCAATCCCCATTCCCTAACCCTAACCCTAACCCTAACCCTTAACGTGACCCGCTTCCGAGGCCTTAACCTCATCCGTGCCCTAATCGTAAGCAGTACACTAACACTAACTAGTGACCTCACACGTACGCTAAACCTTAAGCGTTGTTGTACCCTAAACTGTGCCCTAATATCTCCCCATTCCCTAACCCTAACCCTAACCCGAATCCTAACCCTGACCCTCACCTGAAGCCTTACCCTCACCCGTGCCCTAATCTTAACCAGGACACTAACACTAACCCTTGCCCTCACACAAACGCTAACCCTTAATCGTTGTCGTACCCTAAACTGTACCCTAATCCCTCCCCATTCCTTAACCCTAACCCTAACCCGAATCCTAACCCTGACCCTCACCTGAAGCCTTACGCTCACCCGTGCCCTAATCTTAACCAGGACACTAACACTAATCCTTGCCCTCACACAAACGCTAACCCTTAAGCACTGTCGTATCCTAAGCTGTACCCTAATCCCTCTGCATTCCTTAACCCTAACCCTAACACGAATGCTAACCCTGACCCTCACCCGAAGCCTTACCCTCACCCGTGCCCTAATCTTAACCAGGACACCAACACTAACTCGTGCTCTCACACGTACGCTAAACCTGAAGCGTTGTCATACCCTAAATTGTACCCTAATCCCTCCCCATTCCTTAACCCTAACCCTAACCCCATCCCTAAACCTGACCCACTTCCGATGCCCTACCCTAACCAATGCCCTAATCTTAAACAGCACACAAGCACTAACTCATGCCCTCAAACGTACGCTAACCCTTAAGCATTGTCGTATCCTATCCTGTACCCTAATCCCTCCACATTCCCTAACCCTAACCCTAAGCGAAACCCTGAACGTGACCCTTTTCCGAGGCCTTACCCTCATTGGTGCCCTTGTCTTAACCAGTACACCAAAACTAACTCGTGCCCTCACACTTACGCTAACACTAAACCGCAGTGGTAACCTAACCTGTACCCTAATCCCTCTCCATTCCCTAACCCTAACCCTAACCTGAAACCTAACCATGACACTCACCCGAAACTTCACCCTCACCCGTGTCCTAATTTTAACCAGTACATCAACACTAAACCATGCCCTCTAACGTACGCTAACCCTAAGCCATTGCCGTACCCTAACCTGTACCCTAATCAATCCCCATTCCCTAACCCTAACCCTAACCCTAACCCTTAACGTGACCCTCTTCCGAGGCCTTACCCTCACCCGTGCCCTAATCGTAAGCAGTACACTAACACTAACTAGTGACCTCACACGTACGCTAAACCTTAAGCGTTGTGGTACCCTAAACTGTGCCCTAATATCTCCCCATTCTCTAACCCTAACCCTAACCCGAATCCTAACCCTGACCCTCACCTGAAGCCTTACCCTCACCCGTGCCCTAATATTAACCAGGACACTAACACTCACCCTTGCCCTCACACAAACGCTAACACTTAATCGTTGTCGTACCCTAAACTGTACCCTAATCCCTCCCCATTCCCTAACCCTAACCCTAACCCGAATCCTAACTCTGACCCTCACCTGAAGCCTTACCCTCACCCGTGCCCTAATCTTAACCAGGACACTAACACTAACCCTTGCCCTCACACGAACGCTAAGCCTTAAGCACTGTCGTACCCTAAGCTGTACCCTAATCCCTCTGCATTCCTGAACCCTAACCCTAACACGAATCCTAACCCTGACCCTCACCCGAAGCCTTACCCTCACCCGTGCCCTAATCTCAACCAGGACACCAACACTAACTCGTGCCCTCACACGTATGCTAAACCTTAAGCGTTGTCGTACCCTAAACTGTACCCTAATCCCTCTCCATTCCCTAACCCTAACCCTAACCCGAATTCTAACCCTGACCCTCACCTGAAGCCTTACCCTCACCCGTGCCCTAATCTTAACCAGGACACTAACACTAACCCTTGCCCTCACATGAACGCTAACCCTTAAGCACTGTCGTACGCTAAGCTGTACCCTAATCCCTCTGCATTCCTTAACCCTAACCCTAACACGAATCCTAACCCTGACCCTCACCTGAAGCCTTACCCTCACCCGTGCCCTAATCTTAACCAGGACACCAACACTAACTCGTGCCCTCTCACGTACGCTAAACCTTTAGCGTTGTCGTACCCTACATTTTACCCTAAACCCTCCCCATTCCTTAACCCTAACACTAACCCCATCTCTAAACCTGACCCACTTCCGATGCCCTACCCTAACCAATGCCCTAATCTTAACCAGTACAGAAGCACTAACTCATGCCCTCAAACCTACGCTAACCCTTAAATATTGTCGTATCCTATCCTGTACCCTAATCCCTCCCCATTCCCTAAACCTAACCCTAAGCGAAACCCTTAAAGTGACCCTTTTCCGAGGCCTTACCCTCATTGGTGCCCTTGTCTTAACCAGTACACCAAAACTAACTCGTGCCCTCACACTTACGCTAACACTAAACCGCAGTGGTACCCTAACCTGTACCCTAATCCCTCTCCATTCCCTAACCCTATCCCTAAACTGAAACCTAACCATGACACTCACCCGAAACTTTACCCTCACCCCTGTCCTAATTTTAACCAGTACATCAACACTAACCCATGCCATCTAACGTACGCTAACGCTAAGCCATTGCCGTACCGTAACCTGTACCCATATCAATCCCCATTCCCTAACCCTAACCCTAACACGAATCCTAACCCTGACCCTCACCTGAAGCCTTACCCTCACCCGTGCCCTAATCTTAACCAGGACACTAACACTAACCCTTGCCCTCACACGATCGCTAACCCTTAAGCACTGTCGTACCCTAAGCTGTACCCTAATCCCTCCCCATTCCCTAACACAAACCCTAACCCTAACCCTTAACGTGACCCTCTTCCGAGGCCTTACCCTCTCCCGTGCCCTAATCGTAAGCAGTACACTAAGACTAACTAGTGACCTCACACGTACGCTAAACCTTAAGCGTTGTGGTACCCTAAACTGTGCCCAAATATCTCCCCTTTCCCTAACCCTAACCCTAACCCGAATCCTAACCCTGACCCTCACCTGAAGCCTTACCCTCACCCGTGCCCTAATCTTAACCAGGACACTAACACTAACCCTTGCCCTCACACGAACGCTAACCCTTAAGCACTGTCGTACCCTAAGCTGTACCCTAAGCCCTCTGCATTCCTTAACCCTAACCCTAACACGAATCCTAACCCTGACCCTCACCCGAAGCCTTACCCTCACCCGTGCCCTAATCTTAACCAGGACACCAACACTAACTTGTGCCCTCACACTTACGCTAACCCTTAAGCATTGTCGTACCCTATCCTGTACCCTAATCCTTCCCCATTCCCTAACCCTAACCCTAAGCAAAACCCTGAACGTGACCCTTTTCCGAGGCCTTACCCTCATCGGTGCCCTTGTCTTAACCAGTACACCAACACTAACTCGTGCCCTCACACTTACGCTAACCCTTAAGCATTGTCGTACCCTAACCTGTACCCTAATTCCTCTCCATTCCCTAACCCTAACCCTAACCCGAATCCTAACCCTTACCCTCACCCGAAACCTTACCCTCACCCGTGCCCTAATCTTAACCAGGACACCAAGACTAACTCGTGCTCTCACACGTACGCTAACACTAAACCGCAGCGGTACACTAACCTGTACCCTAATGCCTCTACATTCCCTAACCCTAACCCTAACCTGAAACCTAACCATGACACTCACCCGAAACTTTACCCTCACCCGTGTCCTAATTTTAACCAGTACATCAACACTAACCCATGCCCTCTAACGTACGCTAACCCTAAGCCATTGCCGTACACTAACCTGTACCCTAATCAATCCCCATTCCCTAACCCTAACCCTAACCCTAACCCTTAACGTGACCCTCTTCCGAGGCCTTACCCTCACCCGTGCCCTAATCGTAAGCAGTACACTAACACTAACTAGTGACCTCACACGTATGCTAAACCTTAAGCGTTGTGGTACCCTAAACTGTGCCGTAATATCTCCCCATTCCCTAACACTAACTCTAACCCTAATTCTATCCCTGACCCTCACCCGAAACCTTACCCTCACCCGTGCCCTAATCTTAACCAGGACACCAACACTAACTCGTGCCCTCACACGTACGCTAACCCTTAATCGTTGTTGTACCCTAAACTGTACCCTAATCCCTCCCCAATCCCTAACCCGAATCCTAACCCTGAACCTCATCTGAAGCCTTACCCTCACCCGTGCCCTAATCTTAACCAGGACACTAACACTAGCCCTTGCCCTCACACGAACGCTAACCCTTAAGCACTGTCGTACCCTAAGCTGTACCCTAATCCCTCTGCATTCCTTAATCCTAACCCTAACACGAATCCTAACCCTGACCCTCACCCGAAGCCGTACCCTCACCCGTGCCCTAATCTTAACCAGTTCACCAACACTAATTCATGCCCTCACACGTACGCTAAACCTTAAGCGTTGTCGTACCGTAAATTGTACCCTAATCCCTCCCCATTCCTTAACCCTAACCCTAACCCAATCCCTAAACCTGACCCACTTCCGATGCCTTACCCTAACCAATGCCCTAATCTTAACCAGTACACAAACACTAACTCATGCCCTCAAAAGTACGGTAACCCTTAAGCATTGTCGTACCCTATCCTGTACCCTAATCCCTCCCCATTCCCTAACCCTAACCCTAAGCGAAACCCTGAACGTGACCCTTTTCCGAGGCCTTACCCTCATCGGTGCCCTTGTCTTAACCAGTACACCAACACTAACTCGTGCCCTCACACTTACGCTAACCCTTAAGCATTGTCGTACCCTAACCTGTACCCTAATCCCTCTCCATTCCCTAACCCTAACCCTAACCCGAATCCTAACCCTGAACCTCACCCGAAACCTTACCCTCACCCGTGCCCTAATCTTAACCAGGACACCAAGACTAACTCGTGCCCTCACACGTACGCTAACACTAAACTGCGGCGGTACCCTAACCTGTACCCTAATCCCTCTCCATTCCCTAACCCTAACCCTAACATGAAACCTAACCATGACACTCACCCGAAACTTTACCCTCACCCGTGTCCTAATTTTAACCAGTACATCAACACTAACCCATGCCCTCTAACGTACGCTAACCCTAAGCCGTTGCCGTACCCTAACCTGTACCCTAATCAATCCCCATTCCCTAACACTAACCCTAACCCTAACCCTTAACGTGACCCTCTTCCGAGGCCTTACCCTCACCCGTGCCCTAATAGTAAACAGTACACTAACACTAACTAGTGACCTCACAGGTACGCTAAACCTTAAGCGTTGTGGTACCCTAAATTGTGTCCTAATATCTCCCCATTCCCTAATCCTAAGCCTAACCCGAATCCTAACCCTGACCCTCACCTGAAGCCTTACCCTCACCCGTGCCCTAATCTTAACCAGGACACTAACACTAACCCATGCCCTCACACGAACGCTAACCCTTAAGCACTATCGTACCCTAAGCTGTACCCGAATCCCTCTGCATTCCTTAACCCTAACCCTAACACGAATCCTAACCCTGACCCTCACCCGAAGCCTTACCCTCACCCGTGCCCTAATCTTAACCAGGACACCAACACTAACTCGTGCCCTCACACGTACGCTAATCCTTAAGCGTTGTCGTACCCTAAATTGTAACCTAATCCCTCCCCATTACTTAACCCTAACCCTAACCCCATCCCTAACCCTGACCCACTTCCGATGCCCTACCCTAACCAATGCCCTAATCTTAACCAGTACACAAACACTAACTCATGCCCTCAAACGTACGCTAACCCTTAAGCATTGTCGTACCCTATCCTGTACCCTAATCCCTCCCCATTCCCTAACCCTAACCCTAAGCGAAACCCTGAACGTGACCCTTTTCCGAGGCCTTACCCTCATCGGTGCCCTTGTCTTAACCAGTACACCAACACTAACTCATGCCCTCACACTTACGCTAACCCTTAAGCATTGTCATAACCTAACCAGTACCCTAATCCCTCTCCATTCCCTAAACCAAACACTAACCCGAACCCTAACCCTGACCCTCACCCGAAGCCGTACCCTCACACGTGCCCTAATCTTAACCAGGACACAAAGACTAACTCGTGCCCTCACACGTACACTAACACTAAACCGCAGCGGTACCCTAACCTGTACCCTAATCACTCTCCATTCCCTAACCCTAACCCTAACCTGAAACCTATCCATGACACTCACCCGAAACTTTACCATCACCTGTGTCCTAATTTTAACCAGTACATCAACACTAACCCATGCCCTCTAACGTACGCTAACCCTAAGTCATTGCCGTACCCTAACCTGTACCCTAATCAATCCCCATTCCCTAACCCTAACCCTAACCCTAACCCTTAACGTGACCCTCTTCCGAGGCCTTACCCTCCCCCGTGCCCTAATCGTAAGCAGTACACTAACACTAACTAGTGACCTCACAGGTACGCTAAAACTTAAGCGTTGTGGTACCATAAACTGTGCCCTAATATCTCCCCTTTCCCTAACCCTAATCCTAACCCGAATCCTAACCCTGACCCTCACCTGAAACCTTACCCTCACCCGTGCCCTAATCTTAACCAGGACACTAACACTAACCCTTGACCTCACACGAACGCTAACCCTTAAGCACTGTCGTTCCCTAAGCTGTACCCTAATCCCTCTGCATTCCTTAACCCTAACCCTAACACGAATCCTAACCCTGACCCTCACCCGAAGCCTTACCCTCACCCGTGCCCTAATCTTAACATGGACACCAACACTAACTCGTGCCCTCACACGTACGCTAAACCTTAAGCGTTGTCGTACCCTAAATTGTACCCTAATCCCTCCCCATTCCTTAACCTTAACCCTAACCCCATCCCTAAACCTGACCCACTTCCGATGCCCTACCCTAACCAATGCCCTAATCTTAACCAGTACACAAACACTAACTCATGCCCTCAAACGTACGCTAACCCTTAAGCATTGTCGTACCCTATCCTGTATCCTAATCCCTCCCCATACACTAACCCTAACCCTAAGCGAAACCCTGAACGTGACCCTTTTCCGAGGCCTTACCCTCATCGGTGCCCTTGTCTTAACCAGTACACCAACACTAACTCGTGCCCTCACACTTACGCTAACCCTTAAGCATTGTCGTACCCTAACCTGTACCCTAATCCCTCTCCATTCCCGAACCCTAACCCTAACCTGAAACCTAACCATGACACTCACCCGAAACTTTACCCTCACCCATGTCCTAATTTTAACCAGTACATCAACACTAACCCATGCCCTCTAACGTACGCTAACCCTAAGCCATTGCCGTACCCTAACCTGTACCCTAATCAATCCCCATTCCCTAACCCTAACCCTAACCCTTAACATGACCCTCTTCCGAGGCCTTACCCTCACCCGTGCCCTAATCGTAAGCAGTACACTAACACTAACTAGTGACTTCACACGTATGCTAAACCTTAAGCGTTGTGGTACCCTAAACTGTGACCTAATATCTCCCCATTCCCTAACACTAACCCTAACCCGAATTCTATCCCTGACCCTCACCCGAAACCTTACCCTCACCCATGTCCTAATTTTAACCAGTACATCAACACTAACCCATGCCCTCTAACATACGCTAACCCTAAGCCATTGCCGTACCCTAACCTGTACCCTAATCAATCCCCATTCCCTAACCCTAACCCTAACCCTAACCCTTAACATGACCCTCTTCGGTGGCCTTACCCTCACCCGTGCCCTAATCGTAAGCAGTACACTAACACTAACTAGTGACCTCACACGTATGCTAAACCTTAAGCGTTGTGGTACCCTAAACTGTGCCCTAATATCTCCCCATTCCCTAACCCTAACCCTAACCCAAATTCTATCCCTGACCATCATCCGAAACCTTACCCTCACCCGTGCCCTAATCTTAACCAGGACACCAACACTAACTCGTGCCCTCACACGTACGTTAACCCTTAATCGTTGTCGTACCCTAAACTGTACCCTAATCCCTCCCCATTCCCTAACCCTAACCCTATCCCCAATCCTAACCCTGACCCTCACCTGAAGCCTTACCCTCACCCGTGCCCTAATCTTAACCAGGACACTAACACTAAACCTTGCCCTCACACGAATGCTAACCCTTAAGCACTGTCGTACCCTAAGCTGTACCCTAATCCCTCTGCATTCCTTAACCCTAACCCTAACACGAATCCTAACCCTGACGCTCACCCGAAGCCTTACCCTCACCCGTGCCCTAAACTTAACCAGGACACCAACACTAACTCGTGCCCTCACACGTACGCTAAACCTTAAGCGTTGTCGTACCCTAAATTGTAACCTAATCCCTCCCCATTCCTTAACCCTTACCCTAACCCCATCCCTAAACCTGACCCACTTCCGATGCCCTACCCTAACCAATGCCCTAATCTTAACCAGTACACAAACAATAACTCATGCCCTCAAACGTACGCTAACCCTTAAGCATTGTCGTACCCTATCCTGTACCCTAAACCCTCCCCATTCCCTAACCCTAACCCTAAGCGAAACCCTGAACGTGACCCTTTTCCGAGGCCTTACCCTCATCGGTGCCCTTGTCTTAACCAGTACACCAACACTAACTCGTGCCCTCACACTTACGCTAAACCTTAGGCATTGTCGTACCCTAACCAGTACCCTAATCCCTCTCCATTCCCTAACCCTAACCCTAACCCGAATCCTAACCCTGACCCTCACCCGAAACCTTACCCTCACCCGTGCCCTAATCTTAACCAGGACACCAAGACTAACTCGTGCCCTCACACGTACGCTAACACTAAACCGCAGCGGTACCCTAACCTGTACCCTAATCCCTCTCCATTCCCTAACCCTAACCCTAACCTGAAACCTAACCATGACACTCACCCGAAACTTTACCCTCACCCGTGTCCTAATTTTAACCAGTACATCAACACTAACCCATGCCCTCTAACGTACGCTAACCCTAAGCCATTGCCGTACCCTAACCTGTACCCTAATCAATCCCCATTCCCTAACCCTAACCCTAACACGAATCCTAACCCTGACCCTCACCTGAAGCCTTACCCTCACCCGTGCCCTAATCTTAACCAGGACACTAACACTAACCCTTGCCCTCACACGAACGCTAACCCTTAAGCACCGTCGTACCCTAAGCTGTACCCTAATCCCTCCCCATTCCCTAACACAAACCCTAACCCTAACCCTTAACGTGACCCTCTTCCGAGGCCTTACCCTCTCCCGTGCCCTAATCGTAAGCAGTACACTAACACTAACTAGTGACCTCACACGTACGCTAAACCTTAAGCGTTGTGGTACCCTAAACTGTGCCCTAATATCTCCCCTTTCCCTAACCCTAACCCTAACCCGAATCCTTACCCTGACCCTCACCTGAAGCCTTACCCTCACCCGTGCCCTAATCTTAACCAGGACACTAACACTAACCCTTGCCCTCACACGAACGCTAACCCTTAAGCACTGTCGTACCCTAAGCTGTACCCTAAGCCCTCTGCATTCCTTAACCCTAACCCTAACACGAATCCTAACCCTGACCCTCACCCGAAGCCTTACCCTCACCCGTGCCCTAATCTTAACCAGGACACCAACACTAACTTGTGCCCTCACACGTACGCTAAACCTTAAGCGTTGTCGTACCCTAAATTGTACCCTAATCCCTCCCCATTCCTTAACCTTAACCCTAACCCCATCCCTAAAGCTGACCCACTTCCGATGCCCTACCCTAACCAATGCCCTAATCTTAACCAGTACACAAACACTAACTCATGCCCTCAAACGTACGCTAACCCTTAAGCATTGTCGTACCCTATCCTGTATCCTAATCCCTCCCCATACCCTAACCCTAACCCTAAGCGAAACCCTGAACGTGACCCTTTTCCGAGGCCTTACCCTCATCGGTGCCCTTGTCTTAACCAGTACACCAACACTAACTCGTGCCCTCACACTTACGCGAACCCTTAAGCATTGTCGTACCCTAACCTGTACCCTAACCCCTCCCCATTCCCGAACCCTAACCCTAAGCGAAACCCTGAACGTGACCCTTTTCCGAGGCCTTACCCTCAACGGTGCCCTTGTCTTAACCAGTACACAAACACTAACTCATGCCCTCAAACATACGCTAACCCTTAAGCATTGTCGTACCCTATCCTGTACCCTAAACCCTCCCCATTCCCTAACCCTAACCCTAACCCGAATCCTAACCCTGACCCTCACCTGAAGCCTTACCCTCACCCGTACCCTAATCTTAACCAGGACAAGACCACTAAACCTTGCCCTCACACGAACGCTAACACTTAAGCACTGTCGTACCCTAAGCTGTACCCTAATCCCTCTGCATTCCTTAACCCTAACCCTAACACGAATCCTAACCCTGACCCTCACCCGAAGCCTTACCCTCACCCGTGCCCTAATCTTAACCAGGACACCAAGACTAACTCGTGCCCTCACACTTACGCTAACCCTTAAGCATTGTCGTACCCTAAACTGTACCCTAATCCCTCTCCATTCCCTAACCCTAACCCTAACCCGAATTCTAACACTGACCCTCACCCGAAGCCTTATCCTCAACCGTGCCTTAATCTTAACCAGGACACCAAGACTAACTCGTGCTCTCACACATACGCAAACACTAAACCACAGCGGTACCCTAACCTGTACCCTAATCCCTCTCCATTCCCTAACCCTAACCCTAACCTGAAACCTAACCATGACACTCACCCGAAACTTCACCCTCACCCGTGTCCTAATTTTAACCAGTACATCAACACTAAACCATGCCCTCTAACGTACGCTAACCCTAAGCCATTGCTGTACCCTAACCTGTACCCTAATCAATCCCCATTCCCTAACCCTAACCCTAACCCTTAACGTGACCCTCTTCCGAGGCCTTACCCTCACCCGTGACCTAATCGTAAGCAGTACACTAACACTAACTAGAGACCTCACACGTACGCTAAACCTTAAGCGTTGTGGTACCCTAAACTGTGCCCTAATATCTCCCCATTCCCTAACTCTAACCCTAACCCGAATCATAACCCTGACCCTCACCTGAAACCTTACCCTCACCCGTGCCCTAATCTTAACCAGGACACTAACACTAACCCTTGCCCTCACACGAACGCTAACCCTTAAGCACTGTTGTACCCTAAGCTGTACCCTAATCCCTCTGCATTCCTTAACCCTAACACTAAAACGAATCCTAACCGTGACCCTCACCCGAAGCCTTACCCTCACCCGTGCCCTAATCTTAACCAGGACACCAACACTAACTCGTGCTCTCACACATACGCTAAACCTTAAGCGTTGTCGAACCCTAAATTGTACCCTAATCCCTCCCCATTCCTTAACCCTAACCCTAACCCCATCCCTAAACCTGACCCACTTCCGATGCCCTACCCTAACCAATGCCCTAATCTTAACCAGTACACAAGCACTAACTCATGCCCTCAAACGTACGCTAAGCCTTAAGCATTGTCGTACCCTATCCTGTACTCTAATCCCTCCCCATTCCCTAACCCTAACCCTAAGCGAAACCCTGAACGTGACCCTTTTCCGAGGCCTTACCCTCATCGGTGCCCTTGTCTTAACCAGTACACCAAAACTAACTCTTGCCCTCACACTTACGCTAACCCTTAAGCATTGTCGTACACTAACCTGTACCCTAATCCCTCTCCATTCCCTAACCCTAACCCTAACCCGAATCCTAACCCTGACCCTCACCCGAAGCCTTACCCTCACCCGTGCCCTAATCTTAACCAGGACACCAAGACTAACTCGTGCCCTCACACGTACGCTAACACTAAACCGCAGTGGTACCCTAACCTGTACCCTAATCCCTCTCCATTCCCTAACCCTAACCCTAACCTGAAACCTAACCATGACACTCACCCGAAACTTCACCCTCACCCATGTCCTAATTTTAACCAGTACATCAACACTAAACCATGCCCTCTAACGTACGCTAACCCTAAGCCATTGCTGTACCCTAACCTGTACCCTAATCAATCCCCATTCCCTAACCCTAACCCTAACCCTAACCCTTAACGTGACCCTCTTCCGAAGCCTTACCCTCACCCGTGCCCTAATCGTAAGCAGTACACTAACACTAACTAGTGACCTCACACGTACGCTAAACCTTAAGCGTTGTGGTACCCTAAACTGTGCCCTAATATCTCCCCGTTCCCTAACCCTAACCCTAACCCGAATTCTATCCCTGAACCTCACCCAAAACCTTACCCTCACCCGTGCCCTAATCTTAACCATGACACCAACACTAACACGTGCCCTCACACGTACGCTAACCCTTAATCGTTGTCGTACCCTAAACTGTACCCTAATCCCTCCCCATTCCCTAACCCTAACCCTAACCCGAATCCTAAACCTGACCCTCACCTGAAGCCTTACCCTCACCCGTGCCCTAATCTTAACCAGGACACTAACACTAACCCTTGCCCTCACAAGAAGGCTAATCCTTAAGCACTGTCGTACCCTAAGCTGTACCCTAATCCCTCTGCATTCCTTAACCCTAACCCTAACACGAATCCTAACCCTGACCCTCACCCGAAGCCTTACCCTCACCCGTGCCCTAATCTTAACCAGGACACCAACACTAACTCGTGCCCTCACACGTACGCTAAACCTTTAGCGTTGTCGTACCATAAATTGTACCCTAAACCCTTCCCATTCCTTAACCCTAACCCCAACCCCATCTGTAAACCTGACCCACTTCCGATGCCCTACCCTAACCCATGCCCTAATCTTAACCAGTACAGAAGCACTAACTCATGTCCTCAAACGTACGCTAACCCTTAAGCATTGTCGTATCCTTTACTGTACCCTAATCCCTCCCCATTCCCTAACCCTAACCCTAAGGGAAACCCTGAACGTGACCCTTTTCCGAGGCCTTACCCTCATTGTTGCCCTTGTCTAAACCAGTACACCAACACTAACTCGTGCCCTCACACTTACGCTAACCCTTAAGCATTGTCGTACCCTATCCTGTACCGTAATCCCTCTCCATTCCCTAACCCTAACCCTAACCCGAATCCTAACCCTGACCCTCACCCGAAGCCTTACCCTCAACCGTGCCCTAATCGTAACCAGGACACCAAGACTAACTCGTGCCCTCACACGTACGCTAACACTAAACCGCAGTGGTACCCTAACCTGTACCCTAATCCCTCTCCATTCCCTAACCCTAACCCTAACCTGAAACCTAACCATGACACTCACCCGAAACTTCACCCTCACCCGTGTCCTAATTTTAACCAGTACATCAACACTAAACCATGCCCTCTAACGTACGCTAACCCTAAGCCATTGCCGTACCCTAACCTATACCCTAATCAATCTCCATTCCCTAACCCTAACCCTAACCCTAACCCTTAACGTGACCCTCTTCCGAGGCCTTACCCTCACCCGTGCCCTAATCGTAAGCAGTACACTAACACTAACTAGTGACCTCACACGTACGCTAAACCTTAAGCGTTGTGGTACCCTAAACTGTGCCCTAATATCTCCCCATTCCCTAACACTAACCCTAACCCGAATTCTATCCCTGACCCTCACCCGAAACCTTACCCTCACCCGTGCCCTAATCTTAACCAGGACACCAACACTAACTTGTGCCCTCACACGTACGCTAACCCTTAATCGTTGTCGTACCCTAAACTGTACCCTAATCCCTCCCCATTCCCTAACCCTAACCCTAACACGAATCCTAACCCTGACCCTCACCTGAAGCCTTACCCTCACCCGTGCCCTAATCTTAACCAGGACACTAACACTAACACTTGCCCTCACACGAACGCTAACCCTTAAGCACTGTCGTACCCTAAGCTGTACCCTAATCCCTCTGCATTCCTTAACCCTAACCCTAACACGAATCCTAACCCTGACCCTCACCCGAAGCCTTACCCTCACCCGTGCCCTAGTCTTAACCAGGACACCAACACTAACTCGTGCCCTCACACATACGCTAAACCTTAAGCGTTGTCGTACCCTAAATTGTAACCTAATCCCTCCCCATTCCTTAACCCTAACCCTAACCCCATCCCTAAACCTGACCCACTTCCGATGCCCTACCCTAACCAATGCCCTAATCTTAACCAGTACACAAGCACTAACTCATGCCCTCAAACGTACGCTAACCCTTAAGCATTGTCGTACATATCCCGTACCCTAATCCCTCCCCATTCCCTAACCCTAACCCTAAGCGAAACCCTGAACGTGACCCTTTTCCGAGACCTTACCCTCATCGGTGCACTTGTCTTAACCAGTACACCAACACTAACTCGTGCCCTCACACTTACGCTAACCGTTAAGCATTGTCGTACCCTAACCTGTACCCTAATCCCTCTCCATTACCTAACCCTAAACCTAACCCGAATCCTAACCCTGACCCTCACCCGAAACCTTACCCTCACCCGTAACCTAATCTTAACCAGGACACTAAGACTATCTCGTGCCCTCACACGTACGCTAACACTAAACCGCAGCGGTACCCTAACCTGTACCCTAATCCCTCTCCATTCCCGAACCCTAACCCTAACCTGAAACCTAACCATGACACTCACCCGAAACTTCACCCTCACCCATGTCCTAATTTTAACCAGTACATCAACACTAACCCATGCCCTCTAACGTACGCTAACCCTAAGCCATTGCCGTACCCTAACCTGTACCCTAATCAATCCCCATTCCCTAACCCTAACCCTAAACCTAACCCTTAACATGACCCTCTTCCGAGGCCTTACCCTCACCCGTGCCCTAATCGTAAGCAGTACACTAACACTAACTAGTGACCTCACACGTATGCTAAACCTTAAGCGTTGTGGTACACTAAACTGTGCCCTAATATCTCCCCATTCCCTAACCCTAAACCTAACCCGAATTCTATCCCTGACCCTCACCTGAAGCCTTACCCTCACCCGTGCCCTAATCTTAACCAGGACACTAACACTAACCCTTGCCCTCACACGAACGTTAACCCTTAAGCACTGTCGTTCCCTAAGCTGTACCCTAATCCCTCTGCATTCCTTAACCCTAACCCTAACACGAATCCTAACCCTGACCTTCACCCGAAGCCTTACCCTCACCCGTGCCCTAATCTTAACCAGGACACCAACACTAACTCGTGCCCTCACACGTACGCTAAACCATAATCGTTGTCGTATCCTAAATTGTAACCTAATCCCTCCCCATTCCTTAACCCTAACCCTAACCCCATCCCTAAACCTGACCCACTTCCGATGCCCTACCCTAACCGATGCCCTAATCTTAACCAGTACACAAACACTAACTTATGCCCTCAAACGTACTCTAACCCTTAAGCATTGTCGTAACCTATCCTGTACTCTAATCCCTCCCCATTCCCTAACCCTAACCCTAAGCGAAACCCTGAACGTGACCCTTTTCCGAGGCCTTACCCTCATCGGTGCCCTTGTCTTAACCAGTACACCAAAACTAACTCTTGCCCTCACACTTACGCTAACCCTTAAGCATTGTCGTACACTAACCTGTACCCTAATCCCTCTCCATTCCCTAACCCTAACCCTAACCCGAATCCTAACCCTGACCCTCACCCGAAGCCTTACCCTCACCCGTGCCCTAATCTTAACCAGGACACCAAGACTAACTCGTGCCCTCACACGTACGCTAACACTAAACCGCAGTGGTACCCTAACCTGTACCCTAATCCCTCTCCATTCCCTAACCCTAACCCTAACCTGAAACCTAACCATGACACTCACCCGAAACTTCACCCTCACCCATGTCCTAATTTTAACCAGTACATCAACACTAAACCATGCCCTCTAACGTACGCTAACCCTAAGCCATTGCTGTACCCTAACCTGTACCCTAATCAATCCCCATTCCCTAACCCTAACCCTAACCCTAACCCTTAACGTGACCCTCTTCCGAAGCCTTACCCTCACCCGTGCCCTAATCGTAAGCAGTACACTAACACTAACTAGTGACCTCACACGTACGCTAAACCTTAAGCGTTGTGGTACCCTAAACTGTGCCCTAATATCTCCCCGTTCCCTAACCCTAACCCTAACCCGAATTCTATCCCTGAACCTCACCCAAAACCTTACCCTCACCCGTGCCCTAATCTTAACCATGACACCAACACTAACACGTGCCCTCACACGTACGCTAACCCTTAATCGTTGTCGTACCCTAAACTGTACCCTAATCCCTCCCCATTCCCTAACCCTAACCCTAACCCGAATCCTAAACCTGACCCTCACCTGAAGCCTTACCCTCACCCGTGCCCTAATCTTAACCAGGACACTAACACTAACCCTTGCCCTCACAAGAAGGCTAATCCTTAAGCACTGTCGTACCCTAAGCTGTACCCTAATCCCTCTGCATTCCTTAACCCTAACCCTAACACGAATCCTAACCCTGACCCTCACCCGAAGCCTTACCCTCACCCGTGCCCTAATCTTAACCAGGACACCAACACTAACTCGTGCCCTCACACGTACGCTAAACCTTTAGCGTTGTCGTACCATAAATTGTACCCTAAACCCTTCCCATTCCTTAACCCTAACCCCAACCCCATCTGTAAACCTGACCCACTTCCGATGCCCTACCCTAACCAATGCCCTAATCTTAACCAGTACAGAAGCACTAACTCATGTCCTCAAACGTACGCTAACCCTTAAGCATTGTCGTATCCTTTACTGTACCCTAATCCCTCCCCATTCCCTAACCCTAACCCTAAGGGAAACCCTGAACGTGACCCTTTTCCGAGGCCTTACCCTCATTGTTGCCCTTGTCTAAACCAGTACACCAACACTAACTCGTGCCCTCACACTTACGCTAACCCTTAAGCATTGTCGTACCCTATCCTGTACCGTAATCCCTCTCCATTCCCTAACCCTAACCCTAACCCGAATCCTAACCCTGACCCTCACCCGAAGCCTTACCCTCAACCGTGCCCTAATCGTAACCAGGACACCAAGACTAACTCGTGCCCTCACACGTACGCTAACACTAAACCGCAGTGGTACCCTAACCTGTACCCTAATCCCTCTCCATTCCCTAACCCTAACCCTAACCTGAAACCTAACCATGACACTCACCCGAAACTTCACCCTCACCCGTGTCCTAATTTTAACCAGTACATCAACACTAAACCATGCCCTCTAACGTACGCTAACCCTAAGCCATTGCCGTACCCTAACCTATACCCTAATCAATCTCCATTCCCTAACCCTAACCCTAACCCTAACCCTTAACGTGACCCTCTTCCGAGGCCTTACCCTCACCCGTGCCCTAATCGTAAGCAGTACACTAACACTAACTAGTGACCTCACACGTACGCTAAACCTTAAGCGTTGTGGTACCCTAAACTGTGCCCTAATATCTCCCCATTCCCTAACACTAACCCTAACCCGAATTCTATCCCTGACCCTCACCCGAAACCTTACCCTCACCCGTGCCCTAATCTTAACCAGGACACCAACACTAACTTGTGCCCTCACACGTACGCTAACCCTTAATCGTTGTCGTACCCTAAACTGTACCCTAATCCCTCCCCATTCCCTAACCCTAACCCTAACACGAATCCTAACCCTGACCCTCACCTGAAGCCTTACCCTCACCCGTGCCCTAATCTTAACCAGGACACTAACACTAACCCTTGCCCTCACACGAACGCTAACCCTTAAGCACTGTCGTACCCTAAGCTGTACCCTAATCCCTCTGCATTCCTTAACCCTAACCCTAACCCCATCCCTAAACCTGACCCACTTCCGATGCCCTACCCTAACCAATGCCCTAATCTTAACCAGTACACAAGCACTAACTCATGCCCTCAAACGTACGCTAACCCTTAAGCATTGTCGTACATATCCCGTACCCTAATCCCTCCCCATTCCCTAACCCTAACCCTAAGCGAAACCCTGAACGTGACCCTTTTCCGAGGCCTTACCCTCATCGGTGCACTTGTCTTAACCAGTACACCAACACTAACTCGTGCCCTCACACTTACGCTAACCGTTAAGCATTGTCGTACCCTAACCTGTACCCTAATCCCTCTCCATTACCTAACCCTAAACCTAACCCGAATCCTAACCCTGACCCTCACCCGAAACCTTACCCTCACCCGTACCCTAATCTTAACCAGGACACTAAGACTATCTCGTGCCCTCACACGTACGCTAACACTAAACCGCAGCGGTACCCTAACCTGTACCCTAATCCCTCTCCATTCCCGAACCCTAACCCTAACCTGAAACCTAACCATGACACTCACCCGAAACTTCACCCTCACCCATGTCCTAATTTTAACCAGTACATCAACACTAACCCATGCCCTCTAACGTACGCTAACCCTAAGCCATTGCCGTACCCTAACCTGTACCCTAATCAATCCCCATTCCCTAACCCTAACCCTAAACCTAACCCTTAACATGACCCTCTTCCGAGGCCTTACCCTCACCCGTGCCCTAATCGTAAGCAGTACACTAACACTAACTAGTGACCTCACACGTATGCTAAACCTTAAGCGTTGTGGTACACTAAACTGTGCCCTAATATCTCCCCATTCCCTAACCCTAAACCTAACCCGAATTCTATCCCTGACCCTCACCTGAAGCCTTACCCTCACCCGTGCCCTAATCTTAACCAGGACACTAACACTAACCCTTGCCCTCACACGAACGTTAACCCTTAAGCACTGTCGTTCCCTAAGCTGTACCCTAATCCCTCTGCATTCCTTAACCCTAACCCTAACACGAATCCTAACCCTGACCTTCACCCGAAGCCTTACCCTCACCCGTGCCCTAATCTTAACCAGGACACCAACACTAACTCGTGCCCTCACACGTACGCTAAACCATAATCGTTGTCGTATCCTAAATTGTAACCTAATCCCTCCCCATTCCTTAACCCTAACCCTAACCCCATCCCTAAACCTGACCCACTTCCGATGCCCTACCCTAACCGATGCCCTAATCTTAACCAGTACACAAACACTAACTTATGCCCTCAAACGTACTCTAACCCTTAAGCATTGTCGTAACCTATCCTGTACTCTAATCCCTCCCCATTCCCTAACGCTAACCCTAAGCGAAACACTGAACGTGACCCTTTTCCGAGGCCTTACCCTCATCGGTGCCCTTGTCTTAACCAGTACACCAACACTAACTCGTGCCCTCACACTTACGCTAACCCTTAGGCATTGTCGTACCCTAACCAGTACCCTAATCCCTCTCCATTCCCTAACCCTAACCCTAACCCGAATCCTAACCCTGACCCTCACAAGAAGCCTTACCCTCACCCGTGCCCTAATCTTAACCAGGACACCAAGACTAACTCGTGCCCTCACACGTACGCTAACACTAAACCGCAGCGGTACCCTAACCTGTACCCTAATCCCTCTCCATTCCCTAACCCTAAACCTAACCTGAAACCTAACCATGACACTCACCCGAAACTTTACCATCACCCTTGTCCTAATTTTAACCAGAACATCAACACTAGCCCATACCCTCTAACGTACGCTAACCCTAAGCCATTGCCGTACCCTAACCTGTACCCTAATCAATCCCCATTCCCTAACCCTAACCCTAACCCTAACCCTTAACGTGACCCTCTTCCGAGGCCTTACCCTCTCCCGTGCCCTAATCGTAAGCAGTACGCTAACACTAACTAGTGACCTCACACGTACGCTAACCCTTAATCGTTGTCGTACCCTAAACTGTACCCTAATCCCTCCCCATTCCCTAACCGTAACCCTAACACGAATCCTAACCCTGACCCTCACCTGAAGCCTTACCCTCACCCGTGCCCTAATCTTAACCAGGACACTAACACTAACCCTTGCCCTCACACGAACGCTAAGCCTTAAGCACTGTCGTACCCTAAGCTGTACCCTAATCCCTCTGCATTCCTGAACCCTAACCCTAACACGAATCCTAACCCTGACCCTCACCCGAAGCCTTACCCTCACCCGTGCCCTAATCTTAACCAGGACACCAACACTAACTCGTGCCCTCACACGTACGCTAAACCTTAAGCGTTGTCGTACCCTAAATTGTACCCTAATCCCTCCCCATTCCTTAACCCTAACCCTAACCCGATCCCTAAACCTGACCCACTTCCGATGCCCTACCCTAACCAATGCCCTAATCTTAACCAGTACACAAACACTAACTCATGCCCTCAAACGTACGCTAACCCTTAAGCATTGTCGTACCCTATCCTGTACCCTAATCCCTCCCCATTCCCTAAACCTAACCCTAAGCGAAACCCTTAAAGTGACCCTTTTCCGAGGCCTTACCCTCATTGGTGCCCTTTTCTTAACCAGTACACCAAAACTAACTCGTGCCCTCACACTTACGCTAACACTAAACCGCAGTGGTACCCTAACCTGTACCCTAATCCCTCTCCATTCCCTAACCCTATCCCTAAACTGAAACCTAACCATGACACTCACCCGAAACTTTACCCTCACCCCTGTCCTAATTTTAACCAGTACATCAACACTAACCCATGCCATCTAACGTACGCTAACCCTAAGCCATTGCCGTACCGTAACCTGTACCCATATCAATCCCCATTCCCTAACCTTAACGCTAACCCTAACCCTTAACGTGACCCTATTCCGAGGCCTTACCCTCACCCGTGCCCTAATCGTAAGCAGTACACTAACACTAACTAGTGACCTCACACGTACGCTAAACCTTAAGCGTTGTGGTACCCTAAACTGTGCCCTAATATCTCCCCATTCCCTAACCCTAACCCTAACCCGAATCCTAACCCTGACCCTCACCTGAAGCCTTACCCTCACCCGTGCCCTAATCTTAACCAGGACACTAACACTCACCCTTGCCCTCACACAAACGCTAACACTTAATCGTTGTCGTACCCTAAACTCTACCCTAATCCCTCCCCATTCCCTAACCCTAACCCTAACCCGAATCCTAACCCTGACCCTCACCTGAAGCCTTACCCTCACCCGTGCCCTAATCTTAACCAGGACACTAACACTAACCCTTGCCCTCAAACAAACCCTAACCCTTAAGCACTGTCGTATCCTAAGCTGTACCCTAATCCTTCTGCATTCCTTAACCCTAACCCTAACACGAATCCTAACCCTGACCCTCACCCGAAACCTTACCCTCACCCGTGCCCTAATCTTAACCAGGACACCAACACTAACTCGTGCTCTCACACGTACGCTAAACCTTAAGCGTTGTCGTACCCTAAATTGTACACTAATCCCTCCCCATTCCTTAACCCTAACCCTAACCCCATCCCTAAACCTGACCCACTTCCGATGCCCTACCATAACCAATGCCCTAATCTTAAACAGTACACAAGCACTAACTCATGCCCTCAAACGTACGCTAACCCTTAAGCATTGTCGTACCCTATCCTGTACCCTAATCCCTCCCCATTCCCTAACCCTAACCCTAAGCGAAACCCTGAACGTGACCCTTTTCCGAGGCCTTACCCTCATCGGTGCCCTTGTCTTAACCAGTACACCAACACTAACTCGTGCCCTCACACTTACGCTAACCCATAAGCATTGTCGTACCCTAACCTGTACCTTAATCCCTCTCCATTTCCTAACCCTAACCCTAACCCGAATCCTAAACCTGACCCTCACCCGAAGCCTTACCCTCACCCGTGCCCTAATCTTAACCAGGACACCAAGACTAACTCGTGCCCTCACACGTATGCTAACACTAAACCACAGCGGTACACTAACCTGTACCCTAATCCCTCTCCATTCCCTAACCCTAACCCGAAACCTAACCATGACACTCACCCGAAACTTCACCCTCACCCGTGTCCTAATTTTAACCAGTACATCAATACTAACCCATGCCCTCTAACGTACGCTAACCCTAAGCCATTGCCGTACCCTAACCTGTACCCTAATCAATCCCCATTCCCTAACCCTAACTCTAACCCTAACCCTTAACGTGACCCTCTTCTGAGGCCTTACCCTCACCCGTTCCCTAATCGTAAGCAGTACACTAACACTAACTAGTGACCTCACACGTACGCTAAACCTTAAGCGTTGTGGTACCCTAAACTGTGCCCTAATATCTCCCCATTCCCTAACCCTAACCCTAACCCGAATTCTATCCCTGACCCTCACCCGAAACCTTACCCTCACCCGTGCCCTAATCTTAACCAGGACACCAACACTAACTCGTGCCCTCACACGTACGTCCACCCTTAATCGTTGTCGTACCCTAAACTGTACCTTAATCCCTCCCCATTCCCTAACCCTAACCCTAACCCGAATCCTAACCCTGACCCTCACCTGAAGCCTTACCCTCACCCGTGCCCTAATCTTAACCAGGACACCAAGACTAACTCGTGCCCTCACACGTACGCTAACACTAAAACGCAGCGGTACCCTAACCTGTACCCTAATCCCTCTCCATGCCCAAACCCTAACCCTAACCTGAAACCTAACCATGACACTCACCCGAAACTTCACCCTCACCCGTGCCCTAATCTTAACCAGGACACCAACACTAACTCGTGCTCTCACACGTACGCTAAACCTTAAGCGTTGTCGTACCCTAAATTGTACCCTAATCCCTCCCCATTCCTTAACCCTAACCCTAACCCCATCCCTAAACCTGACCCACTTCCGATGCCCTACCCTAACCAATGCCCTAATCTTAACCAGTACACAAGCACTAACTCATGCCCTCAAACCTACGCTAACCCTTAAGCATTGTCGTACATATCCCGTACCCTAATCCCTCCCCATTCCCTAACCCTAACCCTAACCTGAAACCTAACCATGACACTCACCCGAAACTTCACCCTCACCCGTGTCCTAATTTTAACCAGTACATCAACACTAAACCATGCCCTCTAACGTACGCTAACCCTAAGCCATTGCCGTACTCTAACCTGTACCCTAATCAATCCCCATTCCCTAACCCTAACCCTAACCCTAACCCTTAACGTTACCCTCTTCCGAGGCCTTACCCTCACCCGTGCCCTAATCGTAAGCAGTACACTAACACTAACTAGTGACCTCACACGTACGCTAAACCTTAAGCGTTGTGGTACCCTAAACTGTGCCCTAATATCTCCCCATTCCCTAACCCTAACCCTAACGCGAATTCTATCCCTGACCCTCACCCAAAACCTTACCCTCACCCGTGCCCTAATCTTAACCAGGACACCAAGACTAACTCGTGCCCTCACACGTACGCTAACACTAAAACGCAGCGGTACCCTAACCTGTACCCTAATCCCTCTCCATGCCCAAACCCTAACCCTAACCTGAAACCTAACCATGACACTCACCCGAAACTTCACCCTCACCCGTGTCCTAATTTTAACCAGTACATCAACACTAAACCATGCCCTCTAACGTACGCTAACCCTAAGCCATTGCCGTACCCTAACCTGTACCCTAATCAATCCCCATTCCCTAACCCTAACCCTAACCCTAACCCTTAACGTGACCCTCTTCCGAGGCCTTACCCTCACCCGTGCCCTAATCGTAAGCAGTACACTAACACTAACTAGTGACCTCACACGTACGCTAAACCTTAAGCGTTGTGGTACCCTAAACTGTGCCCTAATATCTCCCCATTCTCTAACCCTAACCCTAACCCGAATCCTAACCATGACCCTCACCTGAAGCCTTACCCTCACCCGTGCCCTAATATTAACCAGGACACTAACACTCACCCTTGCCCTCACACAAACGCTAACACTTAATCGTTGTCGTACCCTAAACTGTACCCTAATCCCTCCCCATTCCCTAACACTAACCCTAACCCGAATCCTAACTCTGACCCTCACCTGAAGCCTTACCCTCACCCGTGCCCTAATCTTAACCAGGACACTACCACTAACCCATGCCCTCACACGAACGCTAACCCTTAAGCACTGTCGTACCCTAAGCTGTACCCTAATCCCTCTGCATTCCTTAACCCTAACCCTAACACGAATCCTAACCCTGACCCTCACCCGAAGCCTTACCCTCACCCGTGCCCTAATCTTAACCAGGACACCAAGACTAACTCGTGCCCTCACACTTACGCTAACCCTTAAGCATTGTCGTACCCTAAACTGTACCCTAATCCCTCTCCATTCCCTAACCCTAACCCTAACCCGAATTCTAACCCTGACCCTCACCTGAAGCCTTACCCTCACCCGTGCCCTAATCTTAACCAGGACACTAACACTAACCCTTGCCCTCACACGAACGCTAACCCTTAAGCACTGTCGTACGCTAAGCTGTACCCTAATCCCTCTGCATTCCTTAACCTAACCCTAACACGAATCCTAACCCTGACCCTCACCTGAAGCCTTACCCTCACCCGTGCCCTAATCTTAACCAGGACACCAACACTAACTCGTGCCCTCACACGTACGCTAAACCTTTAGCGTTGTCGTACCCTACATTTTACCCTAAACCCTCCCCATTCCTTAACCCTAACACTAACCCCATCTCTAAACCTGACCCACTTCCGATGCCCTACCCTAACCAATGCCCTAATCTTAACCAGTACAGAAGCACTAACTCATGCCCTCAAACCTACGCTAACCCTTAAATATTGTCGTATCCTATCCTGTACCCTAATCCCTCCCCATTCCCTAAACCTAACCCTAAGCGAAACCCTTAAAGTGACCCTTTTCCGAGGCCTTACCCTCATTGGTGCCCTTGTCTTAACCAGTACACCAAAACTAACTCGTGCCCTCACACTTACGCTAACACTAAACCGCAGTGGTACCCTAACCTGTACCCTAATCCCTCTCCATTCCCTAACCCTATCCCTAAACTGAAACCTAACCATGACACTCACCCGAAACTTTACCCTCACCCCTGTCCTAATTTTAACCAGTACATCAACACTAACCCATGCCATCTAATGTACGCTAACCCTAAGCCATTGCCGTACCGTAACCTGTACCCATATCAATCCCCATTCCCTAACCTTAACGCTAACCCTAACCCTTAACGTGACCCTATTCCGAGGCCTTACCCTCACCCGTGCCCTAATCGTAAGCAGTACACTAACACTAACTAGTGACCTCACACGTACGCTAAACCTTAAGCGTTGTGGTACCCTAAACTGTGCCCTAATATCTCCCCATTCCCTAACCCTAACCCTAACCCGAATCCTAACCCTGACCCTCACCTGAAGCCTTACCCTCACCCGTGCCCTAATCTTAACCAGGACACTAACACTCACCCTTGCCCTCACACAAACGCTAACACTTAATCGTTGTCGTACCCTAAACTCTACCCTAATCCCTCCCCATTCCCTAACCCTAACCCTAACCCGAATCCTAACCCTGACCCTCACCTGAAGCCTTACCCTCACCCGTGCCCTAATCTTAACCAGGACACTAACACTAACCCTTGCCCTCAAACAAACCCTAACCCTTAAGCACTGTCGTATCCTAAGCTGTACCCTAATCCTTCTGCATTCCTTAACCCTAACCCTAACACGAATCCTAACCCTGACTCTCACCCGAAACCTTACCCTCACCCGTGCCCTAATCTTAACCAGGACACCAACACTAACTCGTGCTCTCACACTTACGCTAAACCTTATGCGTTGTCGTACCCTAATTTGTACACTAATCCCTCCCCATTCCTTAACCCTAACCCTAACCCCATCCCTAAACCTGACCCACTTCCGATGCCCTACCATAACCAATGCCCTAATCTTAAACAGTACACAAGCACTAACTCATGCCCTCAAACGTACGCTAACCCTTAAGCATTGTCGTACCCTATCCTGTACCCTAATCCCTCCCCATTCCCTAACCCTAACCCTAAGCGAAACCCTGAACGTGACCCTTTTCCGAGGCCTTACCCTCATCGGTGCCCTTGTCTTAACCAGTACACCAACACTAACTCGTGCCCTCACACTTACGCTAACCCATAAGCATTGTCGTACCCTAACCTGTACCTTAATCCCTCTCCATTTCCTAACCCTAACCCTAACCCGAATCCTAAACCTGACCCTCACCCGAAGCCTTACCCTCACCGGTGCCCTAATCTTAACCAGGACACCAAGACTAACTCGTGCCCTCACACGTATGCTAACACTAAACCACAGCGGTACCCTAACCTGTACCCTAATCCCTCTCCATTCCCTAACCCTAACCCGAAACCTAACCATGACACTCACCCGAAACTTCACCCTCACCCGTGTCCTAATTTTAACCAGTACATCAACACTAACCCATGCCCTCTAACGTACGCTAACCCTAAGCCATTGCCGTACCCTAACCTGTACCCTAATCAATCCCCATTCCCTAACCCTAACTCTAACCCTAACCCTTAACGTGACCCTCTTCTGAGGCCTTACCCTCACCCGTTCCCTAATCGTAAGCAGTACACTAACACTAACTAGTGACCTCACACGTACGCTAAACATTAAGCGTTGTGGTACCCTAAACTGTGCCCTAATATCTCCCCATTCCCTAACCCTAACCCTAACCCGAATTCTATCCCTGACCCTCACCCGAAACCTTACCCTCACCCGTGCCCTAATCTTAACCAGGATACCAACACTTACTCGTGCCCTCACACGTACGTCCACCCTTAATCGTTGTCGTACCCTAAACTGTACCTTAATCCCTCCCCATTCCCTAACCCTAACCCTAACCCGAATCCTAACCCTGACCCTCACCTGAAGCCTTACCCTCACCCGTGCCCTAATCTTAACCAGGACACCAAGACTAACTCGTGCCCTCACACGTACGCTAACACTAAAACGCAGCGGTACCCTAACCTGTACCCTAATCCCTCTCCATGCCCAAACCCTAACCCTAACCTGAAACCTAACCATGACACTCACCCGAAACTTCACCCTCACCCGTGTCCTACTTTTAACCAGTACATCAACACTAAACCATGCCCTCTAACGTACGCTAACCCTAAGCCATTGCCGTACACTAACCTGTACCCTAATCAATCCCCATTCCCTAACACTAACCCTAACCCTAACCCTTAACGTGACCCTCTTCCGAGGCCTTACCCTCATCCGTGCCCTAATCGTAAGCAGTACACTAACACTAACTAGTGACCTCACACGTTCGCTAAACCTTAAGCGTTGTGGTACCCTAAACTGTGCCCTAATATCTCCCCATTCCCTAACCTTAACCCTAACCCAAATTCTATCCCTGACCCTCACCCGAAACCTTACCCTCACCCGTGCCCTAATCTTAACCATGACACCAACACTAACACGTGCCCTCACACGTACGCTAATCCTTAATCGTTGTCGTACACAAAACTGTACCCTAATCCCTCCCCATTCCCTAACCCTAACCCTAACCCGAATCCTAACCCTGACCTTCACCTGAAGCCTTACCCTCACCCGTGCCCTAAACTTAACCAGGACACTAACACTAACACTTGCCCTCACACGAACGCTAACCCTTAAGCACTGTCGTACCCTAAGCTGTACCCTAATCCCTCTGCATTCCTTAACCCTAACCCTAACCCGAATACTAACCCTGACCCTCACCTGAAGCCTTACGCCCACCCGTGCCCTAATCTTAACCAGGACACTAACACTAACCCTTGCCCTCACACAAACGCTAACCCTTAAGCACTGTCGTATCCTAAGCTGTACCCTAATCCCTCTGCATTCCTTAACCCTAACCCTAACACGAATCCTAACCCTGACACTCACCCGAAGCCTTACCCTCACCCGTGCCCTAATCTTAACCAGGACACCAACACTAACTCGTGCTCTCACACGTACGCTAAACCTTAAGCGTTGTCGTACCCTAAATTGTACCCTAATCCCTCCCCATTCCTTAACCCTAACCCTAACCCCATCCCTAAACCTGACCCACTTCCGATGCCCTACCCTAACCAATGCCCTAATCTTAACCAGTACACAAGCACTAACTCATGCCCTCAAACCTACGCTAACCCTTAAGCATTGTCGTACATATCCCGTACCCTAATCCCTCCCCATTCCCTAACCCTAACCCTAACCTGAAACCTAACCATGACACTCACCCGAAACTTCACCCTCACCCGTGTCCTAATTTTAACCAGTACATCAACACTAAACCATGCCCTCTAACGTACGCTAACCCTAAGCCATTGCCGTACTCTAACCTGTACCCTAATCAATCCCCATTCCCTAACCCTAACCCTAACCCTAACCCTTAACGTTACCCTCTTCCGAGGCCTTACCCTCACCCGTGCCCTAATCGTAAGCAGTACACTAACACTAACTAGTGACCTCACACGTACGCTAAACCTTAAGCGTTGTGGTACCCTAAACTGTGCCCTAATATCTCCCCATTCCCTAACCCTAACCCTAACCCGAATCCTAACCCTGACTCTCACCTGAAGCCTTCCCCACACCCGTGCCCTAATCTTAACCAGGACACTAACACTAACCCTTGCCCTCACACAAACGCTAACCCCTAATCGTTGTCGTACCCTAAACTGTACCCTAATCCCTCCCCATTCCCTAACCCTAACCCTAACCCGAATCCTAACCCTGACCCTCACCTGAAGCCTTACCCTCACCCGTGCCCTAATCTTAACCAGGACACTAACACTAACCCTTGCCCTCACACGAACGCTAACCCTTAAGCACTGTCGTACCCTAAGCTGTACCCTAATCCCTCTCCATTCCCTAACCCTAACCCTAACCTGAAACCTAACCATGACACTCACCCGAAACTTCACCCTCACCCGTGTCCTAATTTTAACGAGTACATCAACACTACACCATGCCCTCTAACGTACGCTAACCCTAAGCCATTGCCGTACCCTAACCTGTACCCTAATCAATCCCCATTCCCTAACCCTAACCCTAACCCTAACCCTTAACGTTACCCTCTTCCGAGGCCTTACCCTCACCCGTGCCCTAATCGTAAGCAGTACACTAACACTAACTAGTGACCTCACACGTACGCTAAACCTTAAGCGTTGTGGTACCCTAAACTGTGCCCTAATATCTCCCCATTCCCTAACCCTAACCCTAACCCGAATCCTAACCCTGACCCTCACCTGAAGCCTTACCCTCACCCGTGCCCTAATCTTAACCAGGACACTAACACTAACCCTTGCCCTCACACAAACGCTAACCCTTAATCGTTGTCGTACCCTAAACTGTACCCTAATCCCTCCCCATTCCTTAACCCTAACCCTAACCCGAATCCTAACCCTGACCCTCACCTGAAGCCTTACCCTCACCCGTGCCCTAATCTTAACCAGGACACTAACACTAACACTTGCCCTCACACGAACGCTAACCCTTAAGCACTGTGGTATCCTAAGCTGTACCCTAATCCCTCTGCATTCCTTAACCCTAACCCTAACACGAATGCTAACCCTGACCCTCACCCGAAGCCTTACCCTCACCTGTGCCCTAATCTTAACCAGGACACTAACACTAACACTTGCCCTCACACGAACGCTAAACCTTAAGCGTTGTCATACCCTAAATTGTACCCTAATCCCTCCCCATTCCTTAACCCTAACCCTAACCCCATCCCTAAACCTGACCCACTTCCGATGCCCTACCCTAACCAATGTCCTAATCTTAAACAGCACACAAGCACTAACTCATGCCCTCAAACGTACGCTAACCCTTAAGCATTGTCGTATCCTATCCTGTACCCTAATCCCTCCACATTCCCTAACCCTAACCCTAAGCGAAACCCTGAACGTGACCCTTTTCCGAGGCCTTACCCTCATTGGTGCCCTTGTCTTAACCAGTACACCAAAACTAACTCGTGCCCTCACACTTACGCTAACACTAAACCGCAGTGGTAACCTAACCTGTACCCTAATCCCTCTCCATTCCCTAACCCTAACCCTAACCTGAAACCTATCCATAACACTCACCCGAAACTTCACCCTCACCCGTGTCTTAATTTTAACCAGTACATCAACACTAAACCATGCCCTCTAACGTACGCTAACCCTAAGCCATTGCCGTACCCTAACCTGTACCTTAATCAATCCCCATTCCCTAACCCTAACCCTAACCCTAACCCTTAACGTGACCCTCTTCCGAGGCCTTACCCTCACCCGTGCCCTAATCGTAAGCAGTACACTAACACTAACTAGTGACCTCACACGTACGCTAAACCTTAAGCGTTGTGGTACCCTAAACTGTGCCCTAATATCTCCCCATTCTCTAACCCTAACCCTAACCCGAATCCTAACCCTGACCCTCACCTGAAGCCTTACCCTCACCCGTGCCCTAATATTAACCAGGACACTAACACTCACCCTTGCCCTCACACAAACGCTAACACTTAATCGTTGTCGTACCCTAAACTGTACCCTAATCCCTCCCCATTCCCTAACCCTAACCCGAATCCTAACCCTGACCCTCACCTGAAGCCTTACCCTCACCCGTTCCCTAATCTTAACCAGGACACCAACACTAACTTTTGCTCTCACACGTACGCTAAACCTTAAGCGTTGTCGTACCCTAAATTGTACCCTAATCCCTCCCCATTCCTTAACACTAACCCTAACCCCATCCCTAAACCTGACCCACTTCCGATGCCCTACCCTAACCAATGCCCTAATCTTAAACAGCACACAAGCACTAACTCATGCCCTCAAACGTACGCTAACCCTTAAGCATTGTCGTATCCTATCCTGTACCCTAATCCCTCCACATTCCCTAACCCTAACCCTAAGCGAAACCCTGAACGTGACCCTTTTCCGAGGCCTTACCCTCATCGGTGCCCTTGTCTAAACCAGTACACCAACACTAACTCGTGCCCTCACACTTATGCTAACCCTTAAGCATTGTTGTACCCTAACCTGTACCTTAATCCCTCTCCATTCCCTAACCCTAACCCTAACCCGAATCCTAAACCTGACCCTCACCCGAAGGCTTACCCTCACCCGTGCCCTAATCTTAAGCAGGACACCAAGACTAACTCGTGCCCTAACACGTACGCTAACACTAAACCACAGCGGTACACTAACCTGTACCCTAATCCCTCTCCATTCCCTAACTCTAACCCTAACCTGAAACCTAACCATGACACTCACCCGAAACTTCACCCTCACCCGTGTCCTAATTTTAACCAGTACATCAACACTAACCCATGCCCTCTAACGTACGCTAACCCTAAGCCATTCCCTTACACTAACCTGTACCCTAATGAATCCCCATTCCATAACCCTAACCCTAACCCTAACCCTTAACGTGACCCTCTTCTGAGGCCTTACCCTCACCCGTTCCCTAATCGTAAGCAGTACAATAACACTAACTAGTGACCTCACACGTACGCTAAACCTTAAGCGTTGTGGTACCCTAAACTGTGCCCTAATATCTCCCTATTCCCTAACCTTAACCCTAACCCGAATTCTATCCCTGACCCTCACCCGAAACCTTACCCTCACCCGTGTCCTAATTTTAACCAGTACATCAACACTAACCCATGCCCTCTAACGTACGCTAACCCTAAGCCATTGCCGTACCCTAACCTGTACCCTAATCAATCCCCATTCCCTAACCCTAACCCTAACACGAATCCTAACCCTGACCCTCACCTGAAGCCTTACCCTCACCCGTGCCCTAATCTTAACCAGGACACTAACACTAACCCTTGCCCTCACACGAACGCTAACCCTTAAGCACCGTCGTACCCTAAGCTGTACCCTAATCCCTCCCCATTCCCTAACACAAACCCTAACCCTAACCCTTAACGTGACCCTCTTCCGAGGCCTTACCCTCTCCCGTGCCCTAATCGTAAGCAGTACACTAACACTAACTAGTGACCTCACACGTACGCTAAACCTTAAGCGTTGTGGTACCCTAAACTGTGCCCTAATATCTCCCCTTTCCCTAACCCTAACCCTAACCCGAATCCTTACCCTGACCCTCACCTGAAGCCTTACCCTCACCCGTGCCCTAATCTTAACCAGGACACTAACACTAACCCTTGCCCTCACACGAACGCTAACCCTTAAGCACTGTCGTACCCTAAGCTGTACCCTAAGCCCTCTGCATTCCTTAACCCTAACCCTAACACGAATCCTAACCCTGACCCTCACCCGAAGCCTTACCCTCACCCGTGCCCTAATCTTAACCAGGACACCAACACTAACTTGTGCCCTCACACGTACGCTAAACCTTAAGCGTTGTCGTACCCTAAATTGTACCCTAATCCCTCCCCATTCCTTAACCTTAACCCTAACCCCATCCCTAAAGCTGACCCACTTCCGATGCCCTACCCTAACCAATGCCCTAATCTTAACCAGTACACAAACACTAACTCATGCCCTCAAACGTACGCTAACCCTTAAGCATTGTCGTACCCTATCCTGTATCCTAATCCCTCCCCATACCCTAACCCTAACCCTAAGCGAAACCCTGAACGTGACCCTTTTCCGAGGCCTTACCCTCATCGGTGCCCTTGTCTTAACCAGTACACCAACACTAACTCGTGCCCTCACACTTACGCGAACCCTTAAGCATTGTCGTACCCTAACCTGTACCCTAACCCCTCCCCATTCCCGAACCCTAACCCTAAGCGAAACCCTGAACGTGACCCTTTTCCGAGGCCTTACCCTCAACGGTGCCCTTGTCTTAACCAGTACACAAACACTAACTCATGCCCTCAAACATACGCTAACCCTTAAGCATTGTCGTACCCTATCCTGTACCCTAAACCCTCCCCATTCCCTAACCCTAACCCTAACCCGAATCCTAACCCTGACCCTCACCTGAAGCCTTACCCTCACCCGTACCCTAATCTTAACCAGGACAAGACCACTAAACCTTGCCCTCACACGAACGCTAACACTTAAGCACTGTCGTACCCTAAGCTGTACCCTAATCCCTCTGCATTCCTTAACCCTAACCCTAACACGAATCCTAACCCTGACCCTCACCCGAAGCCTTACCCTCACCCGTGCCCTAATCTTAACCAGGACACCAAGACTAACTCGTGCCCTCACACTTACGCTAACCCTTAAGCATTGTCGTACCCTAAACTGTACCCTAATCCCTCTCCATTCCCTAACCCTAACCCTAACCCGAATTCTAACACTGACCCTCACCCGAAGCCTTATCCTCAACCGTGCCTTAATCTTAACCAGGACACCAAGACTAACTCGTGCTCTCACACATACGCAAACACTAAACCACAGCGGTACCCTAACCTGTACCCTAATCCCTCTCCATTCCCTAACCCTAACCCTAACCTGAAACCTAACCATGACACTCACCCGAAACTTCACCCTCACCCGTGTCCTAATTTTAACCAGTACATCAACACTAAACCATGCCCTCTAACGTACGCTAACCCTAAGCCATTGCTGTACCCTAACCTGTACCCTAATCAATCCCCATTCCCTAACCCTAACCCTAACCCTTAACGTGACCCTCTTCCGAGGCCTTACCCTCACCCGTGACCTAATCGTAAGCAGTACACTAACACTAACTAGAGACCTCACACGTACGCTAAACCTTAAGCGTTGTGGTACCCTAAACTGTGCCCTAATATCTCCCCATTCCCTAACTCTAACCCTAACCCGAATCATAACCCTGACCCTCACCTGAAACCTTACCCTCACCCGTGCCCTAATCTTAACCAGGACACTAACACTAACCCTTGCCCTCACACGAACGCTAACCCTTAAGCACTGTTGTACCCTAAGCTGTACCCTAATCCCTCTGCATTCCTTAACCCTAACACTAAAACGAATCCTAACCGTGACCCTCACCCGAAGCCTTACCCTCACCCGTGCCCTAATCTTAACCAGGACACCAACACTAACTCGTGCTCTCACACATACGCTAAACCTTAAGCGTTGTCGAACCCTAAATTGTACCCTAATCCCTCCCCATTCCTTAACCCTAACCCTAACCCCATCCCTAAACCTGACCCACTTCCGATGCCCTACCCTAACCAATGCCCTAATCTTAACCAGTACACAAGCACTAACTCATGCCCTCAAACGTACGCTAAGCCTTAAGCATTGTCGTACCCTATCCTGTACTCTAATCCCTCCCCATTCCCTAACCCTAACCCTAAGCGAAACCCTGAACGTGACCCTTTTCCGAGGCCTTACCCTCATCGGTGCCCTTGTCTTAACCAGTACACCAAAACTAACTCTTGCCCTCACACTTACGCTAACCCTTAAGCATTGTCGTACACTAACCTGTACCCTAATCCCTCTCCATTCCCTAACCCTAACCCTAACCCGAATCCTAACCCTGACCCTCACCCGAAGCCTTACCCTCACCCGTGCCCTAATCTTAACCAGGACACCAAGACTAACTCGTGCCCTCACACGTACGCTAACACTAAACCGCAGTGGTACCCTAACCTGTACCCTAATCCCTCTCCATTCCCTAACCCTAACCCTAACCTGAAACCTAACCATGACACTCACCCGAAACTTCACCCTCACCCATGTCCTAATTTTAACCAGTACATCAACACTAAACCATGCCCTCTAACGTACGCTAACCCTAAGCCATTGCTGTACCCTAACCTGTACCCTAATCAATCCCCATTCCCTAACCCTAACCCTAACCCTAACCCTTAACGTGACCCTCTTCCGAAGCCTTACCCTCACCCGTGCCCTAATCGTAAGCAGTACACTAACACTAACTAGTGACCTCACACGTACGCTAAACCTTAAGCGTTGTGGTACCCTAAACTGTGCCCTAATATCTCCCCGTTCCCTAACCCTAACCCTAACCCGAATTCTATCCCTGAACCTCACCCAAAACCTTACCCTCACCCGTGCCCTAATCTTAACCATGACACCAACACTAACACGTGCCCTCACACGTACGCTAACCCTTAATCGTTGTCGTACCCTAAACTGTACCCTAATCCCTCCCCATTCCCTAACCCTAACCCTAACCCGAATCCTAAACCTGACCCTCACCTGAAGCCTTACCCTCACCCGTGCCCTAATCTTAACCAGGACACTAACACTAACCCTTGCCCTCACAAGAAGGCTAATCCTTAAGCACTGTCGTACCCTAAGCTGTACCCTAATCCCTCTGCATTCCTTAACCCTAACCCTAACACGAATCCTAACCCTGACCCTCACCCGAAGCCTTACCCTCACCCGTGCCCTAATCTTAACCAGGACACCAACACTAACTCGTGCCCTCACACGTACGCTAAACCTTTAGCGTTGTCGTACCATAAATTGTACCCTAAACCCTTCCCATTCCTTAACCCTAACCCCAACCCCATCTGTAAACCTGACCCACTTCCGATGCCCTACCCTAACCCATGCCCTAATCTTAACCAGTACAGAAGCACTAACTCATGTCCTCAAACGTACGCTAACCCTTAAGCATTGTCGTATCCTTTACTGTACCCTAATCCCTCCCCATTCCCTAACCCTAACCCTAAGGGAAACCCTGAACGTGACCCTTTTCCGAGGCCTTACCCTCATTGTTGCCCTTGTCTAAACCAGTACACCAACACTAACTCGTGCCCTCACACTTACGCTAACCCTTAAGCATTGTCGTACCCTATCCTGTACCGTAATCCCTCTCCATTCCCTAACCCTAACCCTAACCCGAATCCTAACCCTGACCCTCACCCGAAGCCTTACCCTCAACCGTGCCCTAATCGTAACCAGGACACCAAGACTAACTCGTGCCCTCACACGTACGCTAACACTAAACCGCAGTGGTACCCTAACCTGTACCCTAATCCCTCTCCATTCCCTAACCCTAACCCTAACCTGAAACCTAACCATGACACTCACCCGAAACTTCACCCTCACCCGTGTCCTAATTTTAACCAGTACATCAACACTAAACCATGCCCTCTAACGTACGCTAACCCTAAGCCATTGCCGTACCCTAACCTATACCCTAATCAATCTCCATTCCCTAACCCTAACCCTAACCCTAACCCTTAACGTGACCCTCTTCCGAGGCCTTACCCTCACCCGTGCCCTAATCGTAAGCAGTACACTAACACTAACTAGTGACCTCACACGTACGCTAAACCTTAAGCGTTGTGGTACCCTAAACTGTGCCCTAATATCTCCCCATTCCCTAACACTAACCCTAACCCGAATTCTATCCCTGACCCTCACCCGAAACCTTACCCTCACCCGTGCCCTAATCTTAACCAGGACACCAACACTAACTTGTGCCCTCACACGTACGCTAACCCTTAATCGTTGTCGTACCCTAAACTGTACCCTAATCCCTCCCCATTCCCTAACCCTAACCCTAACACGAATCCTAACCCTGACCCTCACCTGAAGCCTTACCCTCACCCGTGCCCTAATCTTAACCAGGACACTAACACTAACACTTGCCCTCACACGAACGCTAACCCTTAAGCACTGTCGTACCCTAAGCTGTACCCTAATCCCTCTGCATTCCTTAACCCTAACCCTAACACGAATCCTAACCCTGACCCTCACCCGAAGCCTTACCCTCACCCGTGCCCTAGTCTTAACCAGGACACCAACACTAACTCGTGCCCTCACACATACGCTAAACCTTAAGCGTTGTCGTACCCTAAATTGTAACCTAATCCCTCCCCATTCCTTAACCCTAACCCTAACCCCATCCCTAAACCTGACCCACTTCCGATGCCCTACCCTAACCAATGCCCTAATCTTAACCAGTACACAAGCACTAACTCATGCCCTCAAACGTACGCTAACCCTTAAGCATTGTCGTACATATCCCGTACCCTAATCCCTCCCCATTCCCTAACCCTAACCCTAAGCGAAACCCTGAACGTGACCCTTTTCCGAGACCTTACCCTCATCGGTGCACTTGTCTTAACCAGTACACCAACACTAACTCGTGCCCTCACACTTACGCTAACCGTTAAGCATTGTCGTACCCTAACCTGTACCCTAATCCCTCTCCATTACCTAACCCTAAACCTAACCCGAATCCTAACCCTGACCCTCACCCGAAACCTTACCCTCACCCGTAACCTAATCTTAACCAGGACACTAAGACTATCTCGTGCCCTCACACGTACGCTAACACTAAACCGCAGCGGTACCCTAACCTGTACCCTAATCCCTCTCCATTCCCGAACCCTAACCCTAACCTGAAACCTAACCATGACACTCACCCGAAACTTCACCCTCACCCATGTCCTAATTTTAACCAGTACATCAACACTAACCCATGCCCTCTAACGTACGCTAACCCTAAGCCATTGCCGTACCCTAACCTGTACCCTAATCAATCCCCATTCCCTAACCCTAACCCTAAACCTAACCCTTAACATGACCCTCTTCCGAGGCCTTACCCTCACCCGTGCCCTAATCGTAAGCAGTACACTAACACTAACTAGTGACCTCACACGTATGCTAAACCTTAAGCGTTGTGGTACACTAAACTGTGCCCTAATATCTCCCCATTCCCTAACCCTAAACCTAACCCGAATTCTATCCCTGACCCTCACCTGAAGCCTTACCCTCACCCGTGCCCTAATCTTAACCAGGACACTAACACTAACCCTTGCCCTCACACGAACGTTAACCCTTAAGCACTGTCGTTCCCTAAGCTGTACCCTAATCCCTCTGCATTCCTTAACCCTAACCCTAACACGAATCCTAACCCTGACCTTCACCCGAAGCCTTACCCTCACCCGTGCCCTAATCTTAACCAGGACACCAACACTAACTCGTGCCCTCACACGTACGCTAAACCATAATCGTTGTCGTATCCTAAATTGTAACCTAATCCCTCCCCATTCCTTAACCCTAACCCTAACCCCATCCCTAAACCTGACCCACTTCCGATGCCCTACCCTAACCGATGCCCTAATCTTAACCAGTACACAAACACTAACTTATGCCCTCAAACGTACTCTAACCCTTAAGCATTGTCGTAACCTATCCTGTACTCTAATCCCTCCCCATTCCCTAACCCTAACCCTAAGCGAAACCCTGAACGTGACCCTTTTCCGAGGCCTTACCCTCATCGGTGCCCTTGTCTTAACCAGTACACCAAAACTAACTCTTGCCCTCACACTTACGCTAACCCTTAAGCATTGTCGTACACTAACCTGTACCCTAATCCCTCTCCATTCCCTAACCCTAACCCTAACCCGAATCCTAACCCTGACCCTCACCCGAAGCCTTACCCTCACCCGTGCCCTAATCTTAACCAGGACACCAAGACTAACTCGTGCCCTCACACGTACGCTAACACTAAACCGCAGTGGTACCCTAACCTGTACCCTAATCCCTCTCCATTCCCTAACCCTAACCCTAACCTGAAACCTAACCATGACACTCACCCGAAACTTCACCCTCACCCATGTCCTAATTTTAACCAGTACATCAACACTAAACCATGCCCTCTAACGTACGCTAACCCTAAGCCATTGCTGTACCCTAACCTGTACCCTAATCAATCCCCATTCCCTAACCCTAACCCTAACCCTAACCCTTAACGTGACCCTCTTCCGAAGCCTTACCCTCACCCGTGCCCTAATCGTAAGCAGTACACTAACACTAACTAGTGACCTCACACGTACGCTAAACCTTAAGCGTTGTGGTACCCTAAACTGTGCCCTAATATCTCCCCGTTCCCTAACCCTAACCCTAACCCGAATTCTATCCCTGAACCTCACCCAAAACCTTACCCTCACCCGTGCCCTAATCTTAACCATGACACCAACACTAACACGTGCCCTCACACGTACGCTAACCCTTAATCGTTGTCGTACCCTAAACTGTACCCTAATCCCTCCCCATTCCCTAACCCTAACCCTAACCCGAATCCTAAACCTGACCCTCACCTGAAGCCTTACCCTCACCCGTGCCCTAATCTTAACCAGGACACTAACACTAACCCTTGCCCTCACAAGAAGGCTAATCCTTAAGCACTGTCGTACCCTAAGCTGTACCCTAATCCCTCTGCATTCCTTAACCCTAACCCTAACACGAATCCTAACCCTGACCCTCACCCGAAGCCTTACCCTCACCCGTGCCCTAATCTTAACCAGGACACCAACACTAACTCGTGCCCTCACACGTACGCTAAACCTTTAGCGTTGTCGTACCATAAATTGTACCCTAAACCCTTCCCATTCCTTAACCCTAACCCCAACCCCATCTGTAAACCTGACCCACTTCCGATGCCCTACCCTAACCAATGCCCTAATCTTAACCAGTACAGAAGCACTAACTCATGTCCTCAAACGTACGCTAACCCTTAAGCATTGTCGTATCCTTTACTGTACCCTAATCCCTCCCCATTCCCTAACCCTAACCCTAAGGGAAACCCTGAACGTGACCCTTTTCCGAGGCCTTACCCTCATTGTTGCCCTTGTCTAAACCAGTACACCAACACTAACTCGTGCCCTCACACTTACGCTAACCCTTAAGCATTGTCGTACCCTATCCTGTACCGTAATCCCTCTCCATTCCCTAACCCTAACCCTAACCCGAATCCTAACCCTGACCCTCACCCGAAGCCTTACCCTCAACCGTGCCCTAATCGTAACCAGGACACCAAGACTAACTCGTGCCCTCACACGTACGCTAACACTAAACCGCAGTGGTACCCTAACCTGTACCCTAATCCCTCTCCATTCCCTAACCCTAACCCTAACCTGAAACCTAACCATGACACTCACCCGAAACTTCACCCTCACCCGTGTCCTAATTTTAACCAGTACATCAACACTAAACCATGCCCTCTAACGTACGCTAACCCTAAGCCATTGCCGTACCCTAACCTATACCCTAATCAATCTCCATTCCCTAACCCTAACCCTAACCCTAACCCTTAACGTGACCCTCTTCCGAGGCCTTACCCTCACCCGTGCCCTAATCGTAAGCAGTACACTAACACTAACTAGTGACCTCACACGTACGCTAAACCTTAAGCGTTGTGGTACCCTAAACTGTGCCCTAATATCTCCCCATTCCCTAACACTAACCCTAACCCGAATTCTATCCCTGACCCTCACCCGAAACCTTACCCTCACCCGTGCCCTAATCTTAACCAGGACACCAACACTAACTTGTGCCCTCACACGTACGCTAACCCTTAATCGTTGTCGTACCCTAAACTGTACCCTAATCCCTCCCCATTCCCTAACCCTAACCCTAACACGAATCCTAACCCTGACCCTCACCTGAAGCCTTACCCTCACCCGTGCCCTAATCTTAACCAGGACACTAACACTAACCCTTGCCCTCACACGAACGCTAACCCTTAAGCACTGTCGTACCCTAAGCTGTACCCTAATCCCTCTGCATTCCTTAACCCTAACCCTAACACGAATCCTAACCCTGACCCTCACCCGAAGCCTTACCCTCACCCGTGCCCTAGTCTTAACCAGGACACCAACACTAACTCGTGCCCTCACACATACGCTAAACCTTAAGCGTTGTCGTACCCTAAATTGTAACCTAATCCCTCCCCATTCCTTAACCCTAACCCTAACCCCATCCCTAAACCTGACCCACTTCCGATGCCCTACCCTAACCAATGCCCTAATCTTAACCAGTACACAAGCACTAACTCATGCCCTCAAACGTACGCTAACCCTTAAGCATTGTCGTACATATCCCGTACCCTAATCCCTCCCCATTCCCTAACCCTAACCCTAAGCGAAACCCTGAACGTGACCCTTTTCCGAGGCCTTACCCTCATCGGTGCACTTGTCTTAACCAGTACACCAACACTAACTCGTGCCCTCACACTTACGCTAACCGTTAAGCATTGTCGTACCCTAACCTGTACCCTAATCCCTCTCCATTACCTAACCCTAAACCTAACCCGAATCCTAACCCTGACCCTCACCCGAAACCTTACCCTCACCCGTACCCTAATCTTAACCAGGACACTAAGACTATCTCGTGCCCTCACACGTACGCTAACACTAAACCGCAGCGGTACCCTAACCTGTACCCTAATCCCTCTCCATTCCCGAACCCTAACCCTAACCTGAAACCTAACCATGACACTCACCCGAAACTTCACCCTCACCCATGTCCTAATTTTAACCAGTACATCAACACTAACCCATGCCCTCTAACGTACGCTAACCCTAAGCCATTGCCGTACCCTAACCTGTACCCTAATCAATCCCCATTCCCTAACCCTAACCCTAAACCTAACCCTTAACATGACCCTCTTCCGAGGCCTTACCCTCACCCGTGCCCTAATCGTAAGCAGTACACTAACACTAACTAGTGACCTCACACGTATGCTAAACCTTAAGCGTTGTGGTACACTAAACTGTGCCCTAATATCTCCCCATTCCCTAACCCTAAACCTAACCCGAATTCTATCCCTGACCCTCACCTGAAGCCTTACCCTCACCCGTGCCCTAATCTTAACCAGGACACTAACACTAACCCTTGCCCTCACACGAACGTTAACCCTTAAGCACTGTCGTTCCCTAAGCTGTACCCTAATCCCTCTGCATTCCTTAACCCTAACCCTAACACGAATCCTAACCCTGACCTTCACCCGAAGCCTTACCCTCACCCGTGCCCTAATCTTAACCAGGACACCAACACTAACTCGTGCCCTCACACGTACGCTAAACCATAATCGTTGTCGTATCCTAAATTGTAACCTAATCCCTCCCCATTCCTTAACCCTAACCCTAACCCCATCCCTAAACCTGACCCACTTCCGATGCCCTACCCTAACCGATGCCCTAATCTTAACCAGTACACAAACACTAACTTATGCCCTCAAACGTACTCTAACCCTTAAGCATTGTCGTAACCTATCCTGTACTCTAATCCCTCCCCATTCCCTAACGCTAACCCTAAGCGAAACACTGAACGTGACCCTTTTCCGAGGCCTTACCCTCATCGGTGCCCTTGTCTTAACCAGTACACCAACACTAACTCGTGCCCTCACACTTACGCTAACCCTTAGGCATTGTCGTACCCTAACCAGTACCCTAATCCCTCTCCATTCCCTAACCCTAACCCTAACCCGAATCCTAACCCTGACCCTCACAAGAAGCCTTACCCTCACCCGTGCCCTAATCTTAACCAGGACACCAAGACTAACTCGTGCCCTCACACGTACGCTAACACTAAACCGCAGCGGTACCCTAACCTGTACCCTAATCCCTCTCCATTCCCTAACCCTAAACCTAACCTGAAACCTAACCATGACACTCACCCGAAACTTTACCATCACCCTTGTCCTAATTTTAACCAGAACATCAACACTAGCCCATACCCTCTAACGTACGCTAACCCTAAGCCATTGCCGTACCCTAACCTGTACCCTAATCAATCCCCATTCCCTAACCCTAACCCTAACCCTAACCCTTAACGTGACCCTCTTCCGAGGCCTTACCCTCTCCCGTGCCCTAATCGTAAGCAGTACGCTAACACTAACTAGTGACCTCACACGTACGCTAACCCTTAATCGTTGTCGTACCCTAAACTGTACCCTAATCCCTCCCCATTCCCTAACCGTAACCCTAACACGAATCCTAACCCTGACCCTCACCTGAAGCCTTACCCTCACCCGTGCCCTAATCTTAACCAGGACACTAACACTAACCCTTGCCCTCACACGAACGCTAAGCCTTAAGCACTGTCGTACCCTAAGCTGTACCCTAATCCCTCTGCATTCCTGAACCCTAACCCTAACACGAATCCTAACCCTGACCCTCACCCGAAGCCTTACCCTCACCCGTGCCCTAATCTTAACCAGGACACCAACACTAACTCGTGCCCTCACACGTACGCTAAACCTTAAGCGTTGTCGTACCCTAAATTGTACCCTAATCCCTCCCCATTCCTTAACCCTAACCCTAACCCGATCCCTAAACCTGACCCACTTCCGATGCCCTACCCTAACCAATGCCCTAATCTTAACCAGTACACAAACACTAACTCATGCCCTCAAACGTACGCTAACCCTTAAGCATTGTCGTACCCTATCCTGTACCCTAATCCCTCCCCATTCCCTAAACCTAACCCTAAGCGAAACCCTTAAAGTGACCCTTTTCCGAGGCCTTACCCTCATTGGTGCCCTTTTCTTAACCAGTACACCAAAACTAACTCGTGCCCTCACACTTACGCTAACACTAAACCGCAGTGGTACCCTAACCTGTACCCTAATCCCTCTCCATTCCCTAACCCTATCCCTAAACTGAAACCTAACCATGACACTCACCCGAAACTTTACCCTCACCCCTGTCCTAATTTTAACCAGTACATCAACACTAACCCATGCCATCTAACGTACGCTAACCCTAAGCCATTGCCGTACCGTAACCTGTACCCATATCAATCCCCATTCCCTAACCTTAACGCTAACCCTAACCCTTAACGTGACCCTATTCCGAGGCCTTACCCTCACCCGTGCCCTAATCGTAAGCAGTACACTAACACTAACTAGTGACCTCACACGTACGCTAAACCTTAAGCGTTGTGGTACCCTAAACTGTGCCCTAATATCTCCCCATTCCCTAACCCTAACCCTAACCCGAATCCTAACCCTGACCCTCACCTGAAGCCTTACCCTCACCCGTGCCCTAATCTTAACCAGGACACTAACACTCACCCTTGCCCTCACACAAACGCTAACACTTAATCGTTGTCGTACCCTAAACTCTACCCTAATCCCTCCCCATTCCCTAACCCTAACCCTAACCCGAATCCTAACCCTGACCCTCACCTGAAGCCTTACCCTCACCCGTGCCCTAATCTTAACCAGGACACTAACACTAACCCTTGCCCTCAAACAAACCCTAACCCTTAAGCACTGTCGTATCCTAAGCTGTACCCTAATCCTTCTGCATTCCTTAACCCTAACCCTAACACGAATCCTAACCCTGACCCTCACCCGAAACCTTACCCTCACCCGTGCCCTAATCTTAACCAGGACACCAACACTAACTCGTGCTCTCACACGTACGCTAAACCTTAAGCGTTGTCGTACCCTAAATTGTACACTAATCCCTCCCCATTCCTTAACCCTAACCCTAACCCCATCCCTAAACCTGACCCACTTCCGATGCCCTACCATAACCAATGCCCTAATCTTAAACAGTACACAAGCACTAACTCATGCCCTCAAACGTACGCTAACCCTTAAGCATTGTCGTACCCTATCCTGTACCCTAATCCCTCCCCATTCCCTAACCCTAACCCTAAGCGAAACCCTGAACGTGACCCTTTTCCGAGGCCTTACCCTCATCGGTGCCCTTGTCTTAACCAGTACACCAACACTAACTCGTGCCCTCACACTTACGCTAACCCATAAGCATTGTCGTACCCTAACCTGTACCTTAATCCCTCTCCATTTCCTAACCCTAACCCTAACCCGAATCCTAAACCTGACCCTCACCCGAAGCCTTACCCTCACCCGTGCCCTAATCTTAACCAGGACACCAAGACTAACTCGTGCCCTCACACGTATGCTAACACTAAACCACAGCGGTACACTAACCTGTACCCTAATCCCTCTCCATTCCCTAACCCTAACCCGAAACCTAACCATGACACTCACCCGAAACTTCACCCTCACCCGTGTCCTAATTTTAACCAGTACATCAATACTAACCCATGCCCTCTAACGTACGCTAACCCTAAGCCATTGCCGTACCCTAACCTGTACCCTAATCAATCCCCATTCCCTAACCCTAACTCTAACCCTAACCCTTAACGTGACCCTCTTCTGAGGCCTTACCCTCACCCGTTCCCTAATCGTAAGCAGTACACTAACACTAACTAGTGACCTCACACGTACGCTAAACCTTAAGCGTTGTGGTACCCTAAACTGTGCCCTAATATCTCCCCATTCCCTAACCCTAACCCTAACCCGAATTCTATCCCTGACCCTCACCCGAAACCTTACCCTCACCCGTGCCCTAATCTTAACCAGGACACCAACACTAACTCGTGCCCTCACACGTACGTCCACCCTTAATCGTTGTCGTACCCTAAACTGTACCTTAATCCCTCCCCATTCCCTAACCCTAACCCTAACCCGAATCCTAACCCTGACCCTCACCTGAAGCCTTACCCTCACCCGTGCCCTAATCTTAACCAGGACACCAAGACTAACTCGTGCCCTCACACGTACGCTAACACTAAAACGCAGCGGTACCCTAACCTGTACCCTAATCCCTCTCCATGCCCAAACCCTAACCCTAACCTGAAACCTAACCATGACACTCACCCGAAACTTCACCCTCACCCGTGCCCTAATCTTAACCAGGACACCAACACTAACTCGTGCTCTCACACGTACGCTAAACCTTAAGCGTTGTCGTACCCTAAATTGTACCCTAATCCCTCCCCATTCCTTAACCCTAACCCTAACCCCATCCCTAAACCTGACCCACTTCCGATGCCCTACCCTAACCAATGCCCTAATCTTAACCAGTACACAAGCACTAACTCATGCCCTCAAACCTACGCTAACCCTTAAGCATTGTCGTACATATCCCGTACCCTAATCCCTCCCCATTCCCTAACCCTAACCCTAACCTGAAACCTAACCATGACACTCACCCGAAACTTCACCCTCACCCGTGTCCTAATTTTAACCAGTACATCAACACTAAACCATGCCCTCTAACGTACGCTAACCCTAAGCCATTGCCGTACTCTAACCTGTACCCTAATCAATCCCCATTCCCTAACCCTAACCCTAACCCTAACCCTTAACGTTACCCTCTTCCGAGGCCTTACCCTCACCCGTGCCCTAATCGTAAGCAGTACACTAACACTAACTAGTGACCTCACACGTACGCTAAACCTTAAGCGTTGTGGTACCCTAAACTGTGCCCTAATATCTCCCCATTCCCTAACCCTAACCCTAACGCGAATTCTATCCCTGACCCTCACCCAAAACCTTACCCTCACCCGTGCCCTAATCTTAACCAGGACACCAAGACTAACTCGTGCCCTCACACGTACGCTAACACTAAAACGCAGCGGTACCCTAACCTGTACCCTAATCCCTCTCCATGCCCAAACCCTAACCCTAACCTGAAACCTAACCATGACACTCACCCGAAACTTCACCCTCACCCGTGTCCTAATTTTAACCAGTACATCAACACTAAACCATGCCCTCTAACGTACGCTAACCCTAAGCCATTGCCGTACCCTAACCTGTACCCTAATCAATCCCCATTCCCTAACCCTAACCCTAACCCTAACCCTTAACGTGACCCTCTTCCGAGGCCTTACCCTCACCCGTGCCCTAATCGTAAGCAGTACACTAACACTAACTAGTGACCTCACACGTACGCTAAACCTTAAGCGTTGTGGTACCCTAAACTGTGCCCTAATATCTCCCCATTCTCTAACCCTAACCCTAACCCGAATCCTAACCATGACCCTCACCTGAAGCCTTACCCTCACCCGTGCCCTAATATTAACCAGGACACTAACACTCACCCTTGCCCTCACACAAACGCTAACACTTAATCGTTGTCGTACCCTAAACTGTACCCTAATCCCTCCCCATTCCCTAACACTAACCCTAACCCGAATCCTAACTCTGACCCTCACCTGAAGCCTTACCCTCACCCGTGCCCTAATCTTAACCAGGACACTACCACTAACCCATGCCCTCACACGAACGCTAACCCTTAAGCACTGTCGTACCCTAAGCTGTACCCTAATCCCTCTGCATTCCTTAACCCTAACCCTAACACGAATCCTAACCCTGACCCTCACCCGAAGCCTTACCCTCACCCGTGCCCTAATCTTAACCAGGACACCAAGACTAACTCGTGCCCTCACACTTACGCTAACCCTTAAGCATTGTCGTACCCTAAACTGTACCCTAATCCCTCTCCATTCCCTAACCCTAACCCTAACCCGAATTCTAACCCTGACCCTCACCTGAAGCCTTACCCTCACCCGTGCCCTAATCTTAACCAGGACACTAACACTAACCCTTGCCCTCACACGAACGCTAACCCTTAAGCACTGTCGTACGCTAAGCTGTACCCTAATCCCTCTGCATTCCTTAACCTAACCCTAACACGAATCCTAACCCTGACCCTCACCTGAAGCCTTACCCTCACCCGTGCCCTAATCTTAACCAGGACACCAACACTAACTCGTGCCCTCACACGTACGCTAAACCTTTAGCGTTGTCGTACCCTACATTTTACCCTAAACCCTCCCCATTCCTTAACCCTAACACTAACCCCATCTCTAAACCTGACCCACTTCCGATGCCCTACCCTAACCAATGCCCTAATCTTAACCAGTACAGAAGCACTAACTCATGCCCTCAAACCTACGCTAACCCTTAAATATTGTCGTATCCTATCCTGTACCCTAATCCCTCCCCATTCCCTAAACCTAACCCTAAGCGAAACCCTTAAAGTGACCCTTTTCCGAGGCCTTACCCTCATTGGTGCCCTTGTCTTAACCAGTACACCAAAACTAACTCGTGCCCTCACACTTACGCTAACACTAAACCGCAGTGGTACCCTAACCTGTACCCTAATCCCTCTCCATTCCCTAACCCTATCCCTAAACTGAAACCTAACCATGACACTCACCCGAAACTTTACCCTCACCCCTGTCCTAATTTTAACCAGTACATCAACACTAACCCATGCCATCTAATGTACGCTAACCCTAAGCCATTGCCGTACCGTAACCTGTACCCATATCAATCCCCATTCCCTAACCTTAACGCTAACCCTAACCCTTAACGTGACCCTATTCCGAGGCCTTACCCTCACCCGTGCCCTAATCGTAAGCAGTACACTAACACTAACTAGTGACCTCACACGTACGCTAAACCTTAAGCGTTGTGGTACCCTAAACTGTGCCCTAATATCTCCCCATTCCCTAACCCTAACCCTAACCCGAATCCTAACCCTGACCCTCACCTGAAGCCTTACCCTCACCCGTGCCCTAATCTTAACCAGGACACTAACACTCACCCTTGCCCTCACACAAACGCTAACACTTAATCGTTGTCGTACCCTAAACTCTACCCTAATCCCTCCCCATTCCCTAACCCTAACCCTAACCCGAATCCTAACCCTGACCCTCACCTGAAGCCTTACCCTCACCCGTGCCCTAATCTTAACCAGGACACTAACACTAACCCTTGCCCTCAAACAAACCCTAACCCTTAAGCACTGTCGTATCCTAAGCTGTACCCTAATCCTTCTGCATTCCTTAACCCTAACCCTAACACGAATCCTAACCCTGACTCTCACCCGAAACCTTACCCTCACCCGTGCCCTAATCTTAACCAGGACACCAACACTAACTCGTGCTCTCACACTTACGCTAAACCTTATGCGTTGTCGTACCCTAATTTGTACACTAATCCCTCCCCATTCCTTAACCCTAACCCTAACCCCATCCCTAAACCTGACCCACTTCCGATGCCCTACCATAACCAATGCCCTAATCTTAAACAGTACACAAGCACTAACTCATGCCCTCAAACGTACGCTAACCCTTAAGCATTGTCGTACCCTATCCTGTACCCTAATCCCTCCCCATTCCCTAACCCTAACCCTAAGCGAAACCCTGAACGTGACCCTTTTCCGAGGCCTTACCCTCATCGGTGCCCTTGTCTTAACCAGTACACCAACACTAACTCGTGCCCTCACACTTACGCTAACCCATAAGCATTGTCGTACCCTAACCTGTACCTTAATCCCTCTCCATTTCCTAACCCTAACCCTAACCCGAATCCTAAACCTGACCCTCACCCGAAGCCTTACCCTCACCGGTGCCCTAATCTTAACCAGGACACCAAGACTAACTCGTGCCCTCACACGTATGCTAACACTAAACCACAGCGGTACCCTAACCTGTACCCTAATCCCTCTCCATTCCCTAACCCTAACCCGAAACCTAACCATGACACTCACCCGAAACTTCACCCTCACCCGTGTCCTAATTTTAACCAGTACATCAACACTAACCCATGCCCTCTAACGTACGCTAACCCTAAGCCATTGCCGTACCCTAACCTGTACCCTAATCAATCCCCATTCCCTAACCCTAACTCTAACCCTAACCCTTAACGTGACCCTCTTCTGAGGCCTTACCCTCACCCGTTCCCTAATCGTAAGCAGTACACTAACACTAACTAGTGACCTCACACGTACGCTAAACATTAAGCGTTGTGGTACCCTAAACTGTGCCCTAATATCTCCCCATTCCCTAACCCTAACCCTAACCCGAATTCTATCCCTGACCCTCACCCGAAACCTTACCCTCACCCGTGCCCTAATCTTAACCAGGATACCAACACTTACTCGTGCCCTCACACGTACGTCCACCCTTAATCGTTGTCGTACCCTAAACTGTACCTTAATCCCTCCCCATTCCCTAACCCTAACCCTAACCCGAATCCTAACCCTGACCCTCACCTGAAGCCTTACCCTCACCCGTGCCCTAATCTTAACCAGGACACCAAGACTAACTCGTGCCCTCACACGTACGCTAACACTAAAACGCAGCGGTACCCTAACCTGTACCCTAATCCCTCTCCATGCCCAAACCCTAACCCTAACCTGAAACCTAACCATGACACTCACCCGAAACTTCACCCTCACCCGTGTCCTACTTTTAACCAGTACATCAACACTAAACCATGCCCTCTAACGTACGCTAACCCTAAGCCATTGCCGTACACTAACCTGTACCCTAATCAATCCCCATTCCCTAACACTAACCCTAACCCTAACCCTTAACGTGACCCTCTTCCGAGGCCTTACCCTCATCCGTGCCCTAATCGTAAGCAGTACACTAACACTAACTAGTGACCTCACACGTTCGCTAAACCTTAAGCGTTGTGGTACCCTAAACTGTGCCCTAATATCTCCCCATTCCCTAACCTTAACCCTAACCCAAATTCTATCCCTGACCCTCACCCGAAACCTTACCCTCACCCGTGCCCTAATCTTAACCATGACACCAACACTAACACGTGCCCTCACACGTACGCTAATCCTTAATCGTTGTCGTACACAAAACTGTACCCTAATCCCTCCCCATTCCCTAACCCTAACCCTAACCCGAATCCTAACCCTGACCTTCACCTGAAGCCTTACCCTCACCCGTGCCCTAAACTTAACCAGGACACTAACACTAACACTTGCCCTCACACGAACGCTAACCCTTAAGCACTGTCGTACCCTAAGCTGTACCCTAATCCCTCTGCATTCCTTAACCCTAACCCTAACCCGAATACTAACCCTGACCCTCACCTGAAGCCTTACGCCCACCCGTGCCCTAATCTTAACCAGGACACTAACACTAACCCTTGCCCTCACACAAACGCTAACCCTTAAGCACTGTCGTATCCTAAGCTGTACCCTAATCCCTCTGCATTCCTTAACCCTAACCCTAACACGAATCCTAACCCTGACACTCACCCGAAGCCTTACCCTCACCCGTGCCCTAATCTTAACCAGGACACCAACACTAACTCGTGCTCTCACACGTACGCTAAACCTTAAGCGTTGTCGTACCCTAAATTGTACCCTAATCCCTCCCCATTCCTTAACCCTAACCCTAACCCCATCCCTAAACCTGACCCACTTCCGATGCCCTACCCTAACCAATGCCCTAATCTTAACCAGTACACAAGCACTAACTCATGCCCTCAAACCTACGCTAACCCTTAAGCATTGTCGTACATATCCCGTACCCTAATCCCTCCCCATTCCCTAACCCTAACCCTAACCTGAAACCTAACCATGACACTCACCCGAAACTTCACCCTCACCCGTGTCCTAATTTTAACCAGTACATCAACACTAAACCATGCCCTCTAACGTACGCTAACCCTAAGCCATTGCCGTACTCTAACCTGTACCCTAATCAATCCCCATTCCCTAACCCTAACCCTAACCCTAACCCTTAACGTTACCCTCTTCCGAGGCCTTACCCTCACCCGTGCCCTAATCGTAAGCAGTACACTAACACTAACTAGTGACCTCACACGTACGCTAAACCTTAAGCGTTGTGGTACCCTAAACTGTGCCCTAATATCTCCCCATTCCCTAACCCTAACCCTAACCCGAATCCTAACCCTGACTCTCACCTGAAGCCTTCCCCACACCCGTGCCCTAATCTTAACCAGGACACTAACACTAACCCTTGCCCTCACACAAACGCTAACCCCTAATCGTTGTCGTACCCTAAACTGTACCCTAATCCCTCCCCATTCCCTAACCCTAACCCTAACCCGAATCCTAACCCTGACCCTCACCTGAAGCCTTACCCTCACCCGTGCCCTAATCTTAACCAGGACACTAACACTAACCCTTGCCCTCACACGAACGCTAACCCTTAAGCACTGTCGTACCCTAAGCTGTACCCTAATCCCTCTCCATTCCCTAACCCTAACCCTAACCTGAAACCTAACCATGACACTCACCCGAAACTTCACCCTCACCCGTGTCCTAATTTTAACGAGTACATCAACACTACACCATGCCCTCTAACGTACGCTAACCCTAAGCCATTGCCGTACCCTAACCTGTACCCTAATCAATCCCCATTCCCTAACCCTAACCCTAACCCTAACCCTTAACGTTACCCTCTTCCGAGGCCTTACCCTCACCCGTGCCCTAATCGTAAGCAGTACACTAACACTAACTAGTGACCTCACACGTACGCTAAACCTTAAGCGTTGTGGTACCCTAAACTGTGCCCTAATATCTCCCCATTCCCTAACCCTAACCCTAACCCGAATCCTAACCCTGACCCTCACCTGAAGCCTTACCCTCACCCGTGCCCTAATCTTAACCAGGACACTAACACTAACCCTTGCCCTCACACAAACGCTAACCCTTAATCGTTGTCGTACCCTAAACTGTACCCTAATCCCTCCCCATTCCTTAACCCTAACCCTAACCCGAATCCTAACCCTGACCCTCACCTGAAGCCTTACCCTCACCCGTGCCCTAATCTTAACCAGGACACTAACACTAACACTTGCCCTCACACGAACGCTAACCCTTAAGCACTGTGGTATCCTAAGCTGTACCCTAATCCCTCTGCATTCCTTAACCCTAACCCTAACACGAATGCTAACCCTGACCCTCACCCGAAGCCTTACCCTCACCTGTGCCCTAATCTTAACCAGGACACTAACACTAACACTTGCCCTCACACGAACGCTAAACCTTAAGCGTTGTCATACCCTAAATTGTACCCTAATCCCTCCCCATTCCTTAACCCTAACCCTAACCCCATCCCTAAACCTGACCCACTTCCGATGCCCTACCCTAACCAATGTCCTAATCTTAAACAGCACACAAGCACTAACTCATGCCCTCAAACGTACGCTAACCCTTAAGCATTGTCGTATCCTATCCTGTACCCTAATCCCTCCACATTCCCTAACCCTAACCCTAAGCGAAACCCTGAACGTGACCCTTTTCCGAGGCCTTACCCTCATTGGTGCCCTTGTCTTAACCAGTACACCAAAACTAACTCGTGCCCTCACACTTACGCTAACACTAAACCGCAGTGGTAACCTAACCTGTACCCTAATCCCTCTCCATTCCCTAACCCTAACCCTAACCTGAAACCTATCCATAACACTCACCCGAAACTTCACCCTCACCCGTGTCTTAATTTTAACCAGTACATCAACACTAAACCATGCCCTCTAACGTACGCTAACCCTAAGCCATTGCCGTACCCTAACCTGTACCTTAATCAATCCCCATTCCCTAACCCTAACCCTAACCCTAACCCTTAACGTGACCCTCTTCCGAGGCCTTACCCTCACCCGTGCCCTAATCGTAAGCAGTACACTAACACTAACTAGTGACCTCACACGTACGCTAAACCTTAAGCGTTGTGGTACCCTAAACTGTGCCCTAATATCTCCCCATTCTCTAACCCTAACCCTAACCCGAATCCTAACCCTGACCCTCACCTGAAGCCTTACCCTCACCCGTGCCCTAATATTAACCAGGACACTAACACTCACCCTTGCCCTCACACAAACGCTAACACTTAATCGTTGTCGTACCCTAAACTGTACCCTAATCCCTCCCCATTCCCTAACCCTAACCCGAATCCTAACCCTGACCCTCACCTGAAGCCTTACCCTCACCCGTTCCCTAATCTTAACCAGGACACCAACACTAACTTTTGCTCTCACACGTACGCTAAACCTTAAGCGTTGTCGTACCCTAAATTGTACCCTAATCCCTCCCCATTCCTTAACACTAACCCTAACCCCATCCCTAAACCTGACCCACTTCCGATGCCCTACCCTAACCAATGCCCTAATCTTAAACAGCACACAAGCACTAACTCATGCCCTCAAACGTACGCTAACCCTTAAGCATTGTCGTATCCTATCCTGTACCCTAATCCCTCCACATTCCCTAACCCTAACCCTAAGCGAAACCCTGAACGTGACCCTTTTCCGAGGCCTTACCCTCATCGGTGCCCTTGTCTAAACCAGTACACCAACACTAACTCGTGCCCTCACACTTATGCTAACCCTTAAGCATTGTTGTACCCTAACCTGTACCTTAATCCCTCTCCATTCCCTAACCCTAACCCTAACCCGAATCCTAAACCTGACCCTCACCCGAAGGCTTACCCTCACCCGTGCCCTAATCTTAAGCAGGACACCAAGACTAACTCGTGCCCTAACACGTACGCTAACACTAAACCACAGCGGTACACTAACCTGTACCCTAATCCCTCTCCATTCCCTAACTCTAACCCTAACCTGAAACCTAACCATGACACTCACCCGAAACTTCACCCTCACCCGTGTCCTAATTTTAACCAGTACATCAACACTAACCCATGCCCTCTAACGTACGCTAACCCTAAGCCATTCCCTTACACTAACCTGTACCCTAATGAATCCCCATTCCATAACCCTAACCCTAACCCTAACCCTTAACGTGACCCTCTTCTGAGGCCTTACCCTCACCCGTTCCCTAATCGTAAGCAGTACAATAACACTAACTAGTGACCTCACACGTACGCTAAACCTTAAGCGTTGTGGTACCCTAAACTGTGCCCTAATATCTCCCTATTCCCTAACCTTAACCCTAACCCGAATTCTATCCCTGACCCTCACCCGAAACCTTACCCTCACCCGTGCCCTAATCTTAACCATGACACCAACACTAACACGTGCCCTCACACGTACGCTAACCCTTAATCATTGTCGTACCCTAAACTGTACCCTAATCCCTCCCCATTCCCTAACCCTAACCCTAACCCGAATCCTAACCCTGACCCTCACCTGAAGCCTTACCCTCACCCGTGCCCTAATCTTAACCAGGACACTAACACTAACACTTGCCCTCACACGAACGCTAACCCTTAAGCACTGTCGTACCCTAAGCTGTACCCTAATCCCTCTGCATTCCTTAACCCTAACCCTAACCCGAATCCTAACCCTGACCCTCACCTGAAGCCTTACGCTCACCCATGCCCTAATCTTAACCAGGACACTAACACTAACCATTGTCCTCACACAAACGCTAACACTTAATCATTTTCGTACCCTAAACTCTACCCTAATCCCTCCCCATTCCCTAACCCTAACCCTAACCCGAATCCTAACCCTGACCCTCACCTGAAGCCTTACCCTCACCCGTGCCCTAATCTTAACCAGGACACTAACATTAACACTTGCCCTCACACAAACGCTAACCCTTAAGCACTGTCGTATCCTAAGCTGTACCCTAATCCCTCTGCATTCCTTAACCCTAACCCTAACACGAATCCTAACCCTGACACTCACCCGAAGCCTTACCCTCACCCGTGCCCTAATCTTAACCAGGACACCAACACTAACTCGTGCTCTCACACGTACGCTAAACCTTAAGCGTTGTCGTACCCTAAATTGTACCCTAATCCCTCCCCATTCCTTCACCCTAACCCTAACCCCATCCCTAAACCTGACCCACTTCCGATGCCTTACCCTAACCAATGCCCTAATCTTCACCAGTACACAAGCACTAACTCATGCCCTCAAACGTACGCTAACCCTTAAGCATTGTCATACATATCCCGTACCCTAATCCCTCCCCATTCCCTAACCCTAACCCTAAGCGAAACCCTGAACGTGACCCTTTTCCGAGGCCTTACCCTCATCGGTGCCCTTGTCTTAACCAGTACACCAACACTAACTCGTGCCCTCACACTTACGCTAACCCTTAAGCATTGTCGTACCCTAACCTGTACCCTAATCCCTCTCCATTCCCTAACCCTAACCCTAACCCGAATCCTAACCCTGACCCTCACCCGAAGCCTTACTCTCACCCGTGCCCTAATCTTAACCAGGACACCAAGACTAACTCGTGCCCTCACACGTACGCTAACACTAAACCGCAGTGGTACCCTAACCTGTACCCTAATCCCTCTCCATTCCCTAACCCTAACCCTAACCTGAAACCTAACCATGACACTCACCCGAAACTTCACCCTCACCCGTGTCCTAATTTTAACCAGTACATCAACACTAAACCATGCCCTCTAACGTACGCTAACCCTAAGCCATTGCCGTACCCTAACCTGTACCCTAATCAATCCCCATTCCCTAAACCTAACCCTAACCCTAACCCTTAACGTTACCCTCTTCCGAGGCCTTACCCTCACCCGTGCCCTAATCGTAAGCAGTACACTAACACTAACTAGTGACCTCACACGTACGCTAAACCTTAAGCGTTGTGGTACCCTAAACTGTGCCCTAATATCTCCCCATTCCCTAACCCTAACCCTAACCCGAATCCTAACCCTGACCCTCACCTGAAGCCTTACCCTCACCCGTGCCCTAATCTTAACCAGGACACTAACACTAACACTTGCCCTCACACAAACGCTAACCCTTAATCGTTGTCGTACCCTAAACTGTACCCTAATCCCTCCCCATTCCCTAACCCTAACCCTAACCCGAATCCTAACCCTGACCCTCACCTGAAGCCTTACCCTCACCCGTGCCCTAATCTTAACCAGGACACTAACACTAACCCTTGCCCTCACACGAACGCTAACCCTTAAGCACTGTCGTACCCTAAGCTGTACCCTAATCCCTCTCCATTCCCTAACCCTAACCCTAACCTGAAACCTAACCATGACACTCACCCGAAACTTCACCCTCACCCGTGTCCTAATATTAACGAGTACATCAACACTAAACCATGCCCTCTAACGTACGCTAACCCTAAGCCATTGCCTTACCCTAACCTGTACCCTAATCAATCCCCATTCCCTAACCCTAACCCTAACCCTAACCCTTAAAGTGACCCTCTTCCGAGGCCTTACCCTCACCCGTGCCCTAATCGTAAGCAGTACACTAACACTAACTAGTGACCTCACAAGTACGCTACACCTTAAGCGTTGTGGTACCCTAAACTGTGCCCTAATATCTCCCCATTCCCTAACCCTAACCCTAAGCGAAACCCTGAACGTGACCCTTTTCCGAGGCCTTACCCTCATCGGTGTCCTTGTCTTAACCAGTACACCAACACTAACTCGTGCCCTCTCGTTTACGATAACCCTTAAGCGTTGTCGTACCCTAACCTGTACCCTAATCCCTCTCCATTCCCTAACCCGAACCCTAACCCGAATCCTAAACCTGACCCTCACCAGAAGCCTTACCCTCACCCGTGCCCTAATCTTAACCAGGACACCAAGACTAACTCGTGCCCTCACACTTACGCTAACCCTTAAGCATTGTCGTACCCTAAACTGTACCCTAATCCCTCTCCATTCCCTAACCCTAACCCTAACCCGAATTCTAACCCTGACCCTCACCTGAAGCCTTACCCTCACCCGTGCCCTAATCTTAACCAGGACACTAACACTAACCCTTGCCCTCACACGAACGCTAACCCTTAAGCACTGTCGTACGCTAAGCTGTACCCTAATCCCTCTGCATTCCTTAACCCTAACCCTAACCCGAATCCTAACCCTGACCCTCACCTGAAGCCTTACCCTCACCCGTGCCCTAATCTTAACCAGGACACTAACACTAACATTTGCCCTCACACGAACGCTAACCCATAAGCACTGTCGTACCCTAAGCTGTACCCTAATCCCTCTGCATTCCTTAACCCTAACCCTAACCCGAATCCTAACCCTGACCCTCACCTGAAGCCTTACGCTCACCCGTGCCCTAATCTTAACCAGGACACTAACACTAACACGTGCCCTCACACGTACGCTAACCCTTAATCGTTGTCGCACCCTAAACTGTACCCTAATCCCTCCCCATTCCCTAACCCTAACCCTAACCCGAATCCTAACCCTGACCCTCACCTGAAGCCTTACCCTCACCCGTGCCCTAATCTTAACCAGGACACTAACACTAACACTTGCCCTCACACGAACGCTAACCCTTAAGCACTGTCGTACCCTAAGCTGTACCCTAATCCCTCTGCATTCCTTAACCCTAACCCTAACCCGAATCCTAACCCTGACCCTCACCTGAAGCCTTACGCTCACCCGTGCCCTAATCTTAACCAGGACACTAACACTAACCCTTGCCCTCACACAAACGCTAACACTTAATCATTTTCGTACCCTAAACTGTACCTTAATCCCTCCCCATTCCCTAACACTAACCCTAACCCGAATCCTAACCCTGACCCTCACCTGAAGCCTTACCCTCACCCGTGTCCTAATCTTAACCAGGACACTAACACTAACCCTTGCCCTCACACAAACGCTAACCCTTAAGCACTGTCGTATCCTAAGCTGTACCCTAATCCCTCTGCATTCCTTAACCCTAACCCTAACACGAATCCTAACCCTGACACTCACCCGAAGCCTTACACTCACCCGTGCCCTAATCTTAACCAGGACACCAACACTAACTCGTGCCCTCACACGTACGCTAACACTAAACCGCAGTGGTACCCTAACCTGTACCCTAATCTCTCTACATTCCCTAACCCTAACCCTAACCTGAAACCTAACCGTGACACTCACCCAAAACTTCACCCTCACCCGTGTCCTAATTTTAACCAGTACATCAACACTAAACCATGCCCTCTAACGTACGATAACCCTAAGCAATTGCCGTACCCTAACCTGTACCCTAATCAATCCCCATTCCCTAACCCTAACCCTAACCCTAACCCTTAACGTTACCCTCTTCCGAGGCCTTACCCTCACCCGTGCCCTAATCGTAAGCAGTACACTAACACTAACTAGTGACCTCACACGTACGCTAAACCTTAAGCGTTGTGGTACCCTAAACTGTGCCCTAATATCTCCCCATTCCCTAACCCTAACCCTAACCCGAATCCTAACCCTGACCCTCACCTGAAGCCTTACCCTCACCCGTGCCCTAATCTTAACCAGGACACTAACACTAACCCTTGCCCTCACACAAATGCTAACCCTTAATCATTGTCGTACCCCAAACTGTACCCTAATCCCTCCCCATTCCCTAACCCTAACCCTAACCCGAATCCTAACCCTGACCCTCACCTGAAGCCTTACCCTCACCCGTGCCCTAATCTTAACCAGGACACTAACACTAACACTTGCCCTCACACAAACGCTAACCCTTAATCGTTGTCGTACCCTAAACTGTACCCTAATCCCTCCCCATTCCCTAACCCTAACCCTAACCCGAATCCTAACCCTGACCCTCACCTGAAGCCTTACCCTCACCCGTGCCCTAATCTTAACCAGGACACTAACACTAACCCTTGCCCTCACACGAACGCTAACCCTTAAGCACTGTCGAACCCTAAGCTGTACCCTAATCCCTCTCCATTCCCTAACCCTAACCCTAACCTGAAACCTAACCATGACACTCACCCGAAACTTCACCCTCACCCGTGTCCTAATATTAACGAGTACATCAACACTAAACCATGCCCTCTAACGTACGCTAACCCTAAGCCATTGCCTTACCCTAACCTGTACCCTAATCAATCCCCATTCCCTAACCCTAACCCTAACCCTAACCCTTAAAGTGACCCTCTTCGGAGGCCTTACCCTCACCCGTGCCCTAATCGTAAGCAGTACACTAACACTAACTAGTGACCTCACAAGTACGCTACACCTTAAGCGTTGTGGTACCCTAAACTGTGCCCTAATATCTCCCCATTCCCTAACCCTAACCCTAAGCGAAACCCTGAACGTGACCCTTTTCCGAGGCCTTACCCTCATCGGTGTCCTTGTCTTAACCAGTACACCAACACTAACTCGTGCCCTCTCGTTTACGATAACCCTTAAGCGTTGTCGTACCCTAACCTGTACCCTAATCCCTCTCCATTCCCTAACCCGAACCCTAACCCGAATCCTAAACCTGACCCTCACCAGAAGCCTTACCCTCACCCGTGCCCTAATCTTAACCAGGACACCAAGACTAACTCGTGCCCTCACACTTACGCTAACCCTTAAGCATTGTGGTACCCTAAACTGTACCCTAATCCCTCTCCATTCCCTAACCCTAACCCTAACCCGAATTCTAACCCTGACCCTCACCTGAAGCCTTACCCTCACCCGTGCCCTAATCTTAACCAGGACACTAACACTAACCCTTGCCCTCACACGAACGCTAACCCTTAAGCACTGTCGTACGCTAAGCTGTACCCTAATCCCTCTGCATTCCTTAACCCTAACCCTAACCCGAATCCTAACCCTGACCCTCACCTGAAGCCTTACCCTCACCCGTGCCCTAATCTTAACCAGGACACTAACACTAACATTTGCCCTCACACGAACGCTAACCCATAAGCACTGTCGTACCCTAAGCTGTACCCTAATCCCTCTGCATTCCTTAACCCTAACCCTAACCCGAATCCTAACCCTGACCCTCACCTGAAGCCTTACGCTCACCCGTGCCCTAATCTTAACCAGGACACTAACACTAACACGTGCCCTCACACGTACGCTAACCCTTAATCGTTGTCGCACCCTAAACTGTACCCTAATCCCTCCCCATTCCCTAACCCTAACCCTAACCCGAATCCTAACCCTGACCCTCACCTGAAGCCTTACCCTCACCCGTGCCCTAATCTTAACCAGGACACTAACACTAACACTTGCCCTCACACGAACGCTAACCCTTAAGCACTGTCGTACCCTAAGCTGTACCCTAATCCCTCTGCATTCCTTAACCCTAACCCTAACCCGAATCCTAACCCTGACCCTCACCTGAAGCCTTACGCTCACCCGTGCCCTAATCTTAACCAGGACACTAACACTAACCCTTGCCCTCACACAAACACTAACACTTAATCATTTTCGTACCCTAAACTGTACCTTAATCCCTCCCCATTCCCTAACACTAACCCTAACCCGAATCCTAACCCTGACCCTCACCTGAAGCCTTACCCTCACCCGTGTCCTAATCTTAACCAGGACACTAACACTAACCCTTGCCCTCACACAAACGCTAACCCTTAAGCACTGTCGTATCCTAAGCTGTACCCTAATCCCTCTGCATTCCTTAACCCTAACCCTAACACGAATCCTAACCCTGACACTCACCCGAAGCCTTACCCTCACCCGTGCCCTAATCTTAACCAGGACACCAACACTAACTCGTGCCCTCACACGTACGCTAACACTAAACCGCAGTGGTACCCTAACCTGTACCCTAATCTCTCTACATTCCCTAACCCTAACCCTAACCTGAAACCTAACCGTGACACTCACCCAAAACTTCACCCTCACCCGTGTCCTAATTTTAACCAGTACATCAACACTAAACCATGCCCTCTAACGTACGATAACCCTAAGCAATTGCCGTACCCTAACCTGTACCCTAATCAATCCCCATTCCCTAACCCTAACCCTAACCCTAACCCTTAACGTTACCCTCTTCCGAGGCCTTACCCTCACCCGTGCCCTAATCGTAAGCAGTACACTAACACTAACTAGTGACCTCACACGTACGCTAAACCTTAAGCGTTGTGGTACCCTAAACTGTGCCCTAATATCTCCCCATTCCCTAACCCTAACCCTAACCCGAATCCTAACCCTGACCCTCACCTGAAGCCTTACCCTCACCCGTGCCCTAATCTTAACCAGGACACTAACACTAACCCTTGCCCTCACACAAATGCTAACCCTTAATCATTGTCGTACCCCAAACTGTACCCTAATCCCTCCCCATTCCCTAACCCTAACCCTAACCCGAATCCTAACCCTGACCCTCACCTGAAGCCTTACCCTCACCCGTGCCCTAATCTTAACCAGGACACTAACACTAACACTTGCCCTCACACGAACGCTAACCCTTAAGCACTGTCGTACCCTAAGCTGTACCCTAATCCCTCTGCATTCCTTAACCCTAACCCTAACCCGAATACTAACCCTGACCCTCACCTGAAGCCTTACGCTCACCCGTGCCCTAATCTTAACCAGGACACTAACACTAACCCTTGCCCTCACACAAAAGCTAACCCTTAAGCACTGTCGTATCCTAAGCTGTACCCTAATCCCTCTGCATTCCTTAACCCTAACCCTAACACGAATCCTAACCCTGACCCTCACCCGAAGCCTTACCCTCACCCGTGCCCTAATCTTAACCAGGACACCAACACTAACTCGTGCTCTCACACGTACGCTAAACTTTAAGCGTTGTCGTACCCTAAATTGTACCCTAATCCCTCCCCATTCCTTAACCCTAACCCTAACCCCATCCCTAAACCTGACCCACTTCCGATGCCCTACCCTAACCAATGCCCTAATCTTAACCAGTACACAAGCACTAACTCATGCCCTCAAACGTACGCTAACCCTTAAGCATTGTCGTACCCTATCCTGTACCCTAATCCCACCCCATTCCCTAACCCTAACCCTAAGCGAAACCGTGAACGTGACCCTTTTCCGAGGCCTTACCCTCATCGGTGCCCTTGTCTTAACCAGTACACCAAAACTAACTCGTGCCCTCACAATTATGCTAACCCTTAAGCATTATCGTACCCTAACCTGTACCCTAATCCCTCTCCATTCCCTAAGCCTAACCCTAACCCGAATCCTAACCCTGACCCTCACCCGAAACCTTACCCTCACCCGTGCCCTAATCTTAACCAGGACACCAAGACTAACTCGTGCCCTCACACGTACGCTAACACTAAACCACAGTAGTACCCTAACCTGTACCCTAATTCCTCTCCATTCCCTAACCCTAACCCTAACCTGAAACCTAACCATGACACTCACCCGAAACTTCACCCTCACCCGTGTCCTAATTTTAACCAGTACATCAACACTAAGCCATGCCCTCTAACGTAAGCTAACCCTAAGCCATTGCCGTACCCTAACCTGTACCCTAATCAATCCCCATTCCGTAAGCCTAACCCTAACGTTAACCCTTAATGTGACCCTCTTCCGAGGCCTTACACTCACCCGTGCTCTAATCGTAAGGAGTACACTAACACTAAGTAGTGACCTCACATGTACGCTAAACCTTAAGCGTTGTGGTACCCTAAACTGTGCCCTAATATCTCCCCATTCCCTAACCCTAACCCTAACCCGAATTCTATGCCTGACCCTCACCCGAAACCTTACCCTCACCCGTGCCCTAATCTTAACCAGGACACCAACACTAACACGTGCCCTCACAGGTATGCTAACCCTTAATCGTTGTCGTACCCTAAACTGTACCCTAATCCCTCCCCATTCCCTAACCCTAACCCTAACCCGAATCCTAACCTAGACCCTCACCTGAAGCCTTACCCTCACCCGTGCCCTAATCTTAACCAGGACACTAACACTAACCCTTGCCCTCACACGAACGCTAACCCTTAAGCCCTGTCGTACCCTAAGCTGTACCCTAATCCCTCTGCATTCCTTAACCCTAACCCTAACACGAATCCTAACCCTGACCCTCACCCGAAGCCTTACCCTCACCCGTGCCCTAATCTTAACCAGGACACCAACACTAACTCGTGCCCTCACACGTACGCTAAACCTTTAGCGTTGTCGTACCCTAAATTGTACCCTAAACCCTCCCCATTCCTTAACCCTAACCCTAACCCCATCCCTAAACCTGACCCACTTCCGATGCCCTACCCTAACCAATGCCCTAATCTTAACCAGTACAGAAGCACTAACTCATGCCCTCAAACGTACGCTAACCCTTAAGCATTGTCGTTCCCTATCCTGTACCCTAATCCCTCCCCATTCCCTAACCCTAACCCTAAGCGAAACCCTGAACGTGACCCTTTTCCGAGGCCTTACCCTCATCGGTGCCCTTGTTTTAACCAGTACACCAACACTAACTCGTGCCCTCACACTTACGCTAACCCTTAAGCATTGTCGTACCCTAACCTGTACCCTAATCCCTCTGCATTGCTTAACCCTAACCCTAACACGAATCCTAACCCTGACCCTCACCCGAAGCCTTACCCTCAACCGTACCCTAATCTTAACGAGGACACCAAGACTAACTCGTGCTCTCACACATACGCTAACACTAAACCGCAGCGGTACCCTAACCTGTACCCTAATCCCTCTCCATTCCCTAACCCTAACCCTAACCTGAAACCTAACCATGACACTCACCCGAAACTTCACCCTCACACGTGTCCTAATTTTAACCAGTACATCAACACTAACCCATGCCCTCTAACGTACGCTAACCCTAAGCCATTGCCGTACCCTAACATGTACCGTAATCAATTCCCATTCCCTAACCCTAACCCTAACCCTAACCCTTAACGTGACCCTCTTCCGAGGCCTTACTCACACCCGTGCCCTAATCGTAAGCAGTACACTAACACTAACTAGTGACCTCACAAGTACGCTAAACCTTAAGCGTTGTGGTATCCTAAACTGTGCCCTAATATCTCCCCATTCCCTAACCCTAACCCTAAGCGAAACCCTGAACGTGACCCTTTTCCGAGGCCTTACCCTCATCGGTGTCCTTGTCTTAACCAGTACACCAACACTAACACGTGCCCTCACGCTTACGATAACCCTTAAGCGTTGTCGTACCCTAACCTGTACAATAATCCCTCTCCATTCCCTAACCCGAACCCTAACCCGAATCCTAAACCTGACCCTCACCAGAAGCCTTACCCTCACCCGTGCCCTAATCTTAACCAGGACACCAAGACTAACTCGTGCCCTCACACGTACGCTAACACTAAACCGCAGCGGTACCCTAACCGGTACCCTAATCCCTCTCCATTCCCTAACACTAACCCTAACCTGAAACCTAACCATGACACTCACCCGAAACTTCACCCTCACCCGTGTCCTAATTTTAACCAGTACATCAACACTAACCCATGCCCTCTAACGTACGCTAACCCTAAGCCATTGCCGTACCCTAACCTGTACCCTAATCAATCCCCATTCCCTAACCCTAACCCTAACCCTAACCCTTAACGTGACCCTCTTCCGAGGCCTTACCCTCACCCGTGCCCTAATCGTAAGCAATACACTAACACTAACTAGTGACCTCACACGTACGCTAAACCTTAAGCGTTGTGGTACCCTAAACTGTGCCCTAATATCTCCCCATTGCCTAACCCTAACCCTAACCCGAATCCTAACCCTGACACTCACCTGAAGCCTTACCCTCACCCGTGCCGTAATCTTAACCAGGACACAAACACTAACTCGTGCCCTCACACGTACGTCCACCCTTAATCATTGTCGTACCCTAAACTGTACCCTAATCCCTCCCCATTCCCTAACCCTAACCCTAACCCGAATCCTAACCCTGACCCTCACCTGAAGCCTTACCCTCACCCGTGCCCTAAACTTAACCAGGACACTAACACTAACCCTTGCCCTCTCACAAACGCTAACCCTTAAGCACTGTCGTTCCCTAAGCTGTACCCTAATCCCTCTGCATTCCTTAACCCTAACCCTAACACGAATCCTAACCCTGACCCTCACCCGAAGCCTTACCCTCACCCGTGCCCTAATCTTAACCAGGACACCAACACTAACTCGTGCTCTCACACGTACGCTAAACCTTAAGCGTTGTCGTACCCTAAATTGTACACTAAACCCTCCCCATTCCTTAACCCTAACCCTAACCCCATCCCTAAACCTGACCCACTTCCGATGCCCTACCCTAACCAATGCCCTAATCTTAACCAGTACACAAGCACTAACTCATGCCCTCAAACGTACGCTAACCCTTAAGCATTGTCGTACCCTATCCTGTACCCTAATCCCTCCCCATTCCCTAACCCTAACCCTAAGCGAAACCCTGAACGTGACCCTTTTCCGAGGCCTTACCCTCATCGGTGCCCTTGTCTTAACCAGTACACCAAAACTAACTCGTGCCCTCACACTTACGCTAACCCTTAAGCATTGTCGTACCCTAACCTGTACCCTAATCCCTCTCCATTCCCTAACCCTAACCCTAACCCGAATCCTAACCCTGACCCGCACCCGAAACCTTACCCTCACCCGTGCCCTAATCTTAAACAGGACACCAAGACTAACTCGTGCCCTCACACGTACGCTAACACTAAACCACAGTGGTACCCTAACCTGTACCCTAATCCCTCTACATTCCCTAACCCTAACCCTAACCTGAAACCTAACCATGACACTCACCCGAAACTTCACCCTCACCCGTGTCCTAATTTTAACCAGTACATCAACACTAAACCATGCCCTCTAACGTAAGCTAACCCTAAGCCATTGCCGTACCCTAACCTGTACCCTAATCAATCCCCATTCCGTAACCCTAACCCTAACGCTAACCCTTAACGTGACCCTCTTCCGAGGCCTTACCCTCACCCGTGCCCTAATCGTAAGCAGTACACTAACACTAAGTAGTGACCTCACACGTACGCTAAACCTTAAGCATTGTGGTACCCTAAACTGTGCCCTAATATCTCCCCATTCCCTAACCCTAACCCTAATCTGAATTCTATGCCTGACCCTCACCCGAAACCTTACCCTCACCCGTGCCCTAATCTTAACCAGGACACCAACACTAACACGTGCCCTCACAGGTACGCTAACCCTTAATCGTTGTCGTACCCTAAACTGTACCCTAATCCCTCCCCATTCCCTAACCCTAACCCTAACCCGAATCCTAACCTAGACCCTCACCTGAAGCCTTAACCTCACCCGTGCCCTAATCTTAACCAGGACACTAACACTAACCCTTGCCCTCACACGAACGCTAACCCTTAAGCCCTGTCGTACCCTAAGCTGTACCCTAATCCCTCTGCATTCCTTAACCCTAACCCTAACACGAATCCTAACCCTGACCCTCACCCGAAGCCTTACCCTCACCCGTGCCCTAATCTTAACCAGGACACCAACACTAACTCGTGCCCTCACACGTACGCTAAACCTTTAGCGTTGTCGTACCCTAAATTGTACCCTAAACCCTCCCCATTCCTTAACCCTAACCCTAACCCCATCCCTAAACCTGACCCACTTCCGATGCCCTACCCTAAACAATGCCCGAATTTTAACCAGTACAGAAGCACTAACTCATGCCCTCAAACGTACGCTAACCCTTAAGCATTGTCGTTTCCTATCCTGTACCCTAATCCCTCCCCATTCCCTAACCCTAACCCTAAGCGAAACCCTGAACGTGACCCTTTTCCGAGGCCTTACCCTCATCGGTGCCCTTGTTTTAACCAGTACACCAACACTAACTCGTGCCCTCACACTTACGCTAACCCTTAAGCATTGTCGTACCCTAACCTGTACCCTAATCCCTCTGCATTGCTTAACCCTAACCCTAACACGAATCCTAACCCTGACCCTCACCCGAAGCCTTACCCTCAACCGTGCCCTAATCTTAACCAGGACACCAAGACTAACTCGTGCTCTCACACATACGCTAACACTAAACCGCAGCGGTACCCTAACCTGTACCCTAATCCCTCTCCATTCCCTAACCCTAACCCTAACCTGAAACCTAACCATGACACTCACCCGAAACTTCACCCTCACCCGTGTCCTAATTTTAACCAGTACATCAACACTAACCCATGCCCTCTAACGTACGCTAACCCTAAGCCATTGCCGTACCCTAACCTGTACCCTAATCAATCCCCATTCCCTAACCCTAACCCTAACCCTTAACGTGACCCTCTTCCGAGGCCTTACCCTCACCCGTGCCCTAATCGTAAGCACTACACTAACACTAACTAGTGACCTCACACGTACGCTAAACCTTAAGCGTTGTGGTACCCTAAACTGTGCCCTAATATCTCCCCATTCCCTAACCCTAACCCTAACCCGAATCCTAACCCTGACCCTCACCTGAAGCCTTACCCTCACCCGTGCCCTAATCTTAACCAGGATACCAACACTAACTCGTGCCCACACACGTACGTCCACCCTTAATCGTTGTCGTACCCTAAACTGTACCCTAATCCCTCCCCATAACCTAACCCTAACCCTAACCCGAATCCTAACCCTGACCCTCACCTGAAGCCTTACCCTCACCCGTGCCCTAATCTTAACCAGGACACTAACACTAACCCTTGCCCTCACACGAACGCTAACCCTTAAGAACTGTCGTTCCCTAAGCTGTAGCCTAATCCCTCTGCATTCCTTAACCCTAACCCTAACACGAATCCTAACCCTGACCCTCACCCGAAGCCTTACCCTCACCCGTGCCCTAATCTTAACCAGGACACCAACACTAACTCGTGTCCTCACACGTACGCTAAACCTTTAGCGTTGTCGTACCCTAAATTGTACCCTAAACCCTCCCCATTCCTTAACCCTAACCCTAACCCCATCCCTAAACCTGACCCACTTCCGATGCCCTACCCTAACCAATGCCCTAATCTTAACCAGTACAGAAGCACTAACTCATGCCCTCAAACGTACGCTAACCCTTAAGCATTGTCGTTCCCTATCCTGTACCCTAATCCCTCCCCATTCCCTAACCCTAACCCTAAGCGCAACCCTGAACGTGACCCTTTTCCGAGGCCTTACCCTCATCGGTGCCCTTGTTTTAACCAGTACACCAACACTAACTCGTGCCCTCACACTTACGCTAACCCTTAAGCATTGTCGCACCCTAACCTGTACCCTAATCCCTCTGCATTGCTTAACCCTAACCCTAACACGAATCCTAACCCTGACCCTCACCCGAAGCCTTACCCTCAACCGTGCCCTAATCTTAACCAGGACACCAAGACTAACTCGTGCTCTCACACATACGCTAACACTAAACCGCAGCGGTACCCTAACCTGTACCCTAATCCCTCTCCATTCCCTAACCCTAACCCTAACCTGAAACCTAACCATGACACTCACCCGAAACTTCACCCTCACCCGTGTCCTAATTTTAACCAGTACATCAACACTAACCCATGCCCTCTAACGTACGCTAACCCTAAGCCATTGCCGTACCCTAACCTGTACCCTAATCAATCCCCATTCCCTAACCCTAACCCTAACCCTAACCCTTAACGTGACCCTCTTCAGAGGCCTTACCCTCACCCGTGCCCTAATCGTAAGCACTACACTAACACTAACTAGTGACCTCACACGTATGCTAAACCTTAAGCGTTGTGGTACCCTAAACTGTGCCCTAATATCTCCCCATTCCCTAACCCTAACCCTAGCCCGAATCCTAACCCTGACCCTCACCTGAAGCCTTACCCTCACCCGTGCCCTAATCTTAACCAGGATACCAACACTAACTCGTGCCCACACACGTACGTCCACCCTTAATCGTTGTCGTACCCTAAACTGTACCCTAATCCCTCCCCATTCCCTAACCCTAACCCTAACCCGAATCCTAACCCTGACCCTCACCTGAAGCCTTACCCTCACCCGTGCCCTAATCTTAACCAGGACACTAACACTTACCCTTGCCCTCTCACAAACGCTAACCCTTAAGCACTGTCGTTCCCTAAGCTGTACCCTAATCCCTCTGCATTCCTTAACCCTAACCCTAACACGAATCCTAACCCTGACCCTCACCCGAAGCCTTACCCTCACCCGTGCCCTAATCTTAACCAGGACACCAACACTAACTCGTGCTTTCACACGTACGCTAAACCTTAAGCGTTGTCGTACCCTAAATTGTACCCTAAACCCTCCCCATTCCTTAACCCTAACCCTAACCTGAAACCTAACCATGACACTCACCCGAAACTTCACCCTCACCCGTGTCCTAATTTTAACCAGTACATCAACACTAACCCATGCCCTCTAACGTACGCTAACCCTAAGCCATTGCCGTACCCTAACCTGTACCCTAAACAATCCCCATTCCCTAACCCTAACCCTAACCCTAACCCTTAACGTGACCCTCTTCCGAGGCCTTACCCTCACCCGTGCCCTAATCTTAACCAGGACACTAACACTAACCCTTGCCCTCACACAAACGCTAACACTTAATCGTTGTCGTACCCTAAACTGTACCCTAATCATTCCCCATTCCCTAACCCTAACCCTAACCCGAATCCTAACCCTGACCCTCACCTGAAGCCTTACCCTCACCCGTGCTCTAATCTTAACCAGGACACTAACACTAACCCTTGCCCTCACACAAACGCTAACCCTGAAGCACTGTCGTATCCTAAGCTGTAACCTAATCCCTCTGCATTCCTTAACCCTAACCCTAACACGAATCCTAACCCTGACCCTCACACGAAGCCTTACCCTCACCCGTGCCCTAATCTTAACCAGGACACCAACACTAACTCGTGCTCTCACACGTACGCTAAACCTTAAGCGTTGTCGTACCCTAAATTGTACCCTAATCCCTCCCCATTCCTTAACCCTAACCCTAACCCCATCCCTAAACCTGACCCACTTCCGATGCCGTACCCTAACCAATGCCCTAATCTTAACCAGTACACAAGCACTAACTCATGCCCTCAAACGTACGCTAACCCTTAAGCATTGTCGTACCCTATCCTGTACCCTAATCCCTCCCCATTCCCTAACCCTAACCCTAAGCGAAACCCTGAACGTGACCCTTTTCCGAGGCCTTACCCTCATCGGTGCCCTTGTCTTAACCAGTACACCAAAACTAACTCGTGCCCTCACACTTACGCTAACCCTTAAGCATTGTCGTACCCTAACCTGTACCCTAATCCCCCTCCATTCCCTAACCCTAACCCTAACCCGAATCCTAACCCTGACCCTCACCCGAAGCCTTACCCTCACCCGTGCCCTAATCTTAACCAGGACACCAAGACTAACTCGTGCCCTCACACGTACGCTAAAACAAAACTGCAGTGGTACCCTAACCTGTACCCTAATCCCTCTCCATTCCCTAACCCTAACCCTAACCTGAAACAAAACCATGACACTCACCCGAAACTTCACCCACACCTGTGTCCTAATTTTAACCAGTACATCAACACTAAACCATGCCCTCTAACGTACGCTAATCCTAAGCCACTGCCGTACACTAACCTGTACCCTAATCAATCCCCATTCCCTAACCCTAACCCTAACCCTAACCCTTAACGTGACCCTCTTCCGAGGACTTACCCTCACCCGTGCCCTAATCGTAAGCAGTACACTAACACTAACTAGTGACCTCACACGTACGCTAAACCTTAAGCGTTGTGGTACCCTAAACTCTGCCCTAATATCTCCCCATTCCCTAACCCTAACCCTAACCCGAATTCTATCCCTGACCCTCACCCGAAACCTTACCCTCACCCGTGCCCATATCTTAACCAGGACACCAACACTAACTCGTGCCCTCACACGTACGCCCACCCTTAATCGTTGTCGTACCCTAAACTGTACCCTAATCCGTCCCCATTCCCTAACCCTAGCCCTAACCCGAATCCTAACCCTGACCCTCACCTGAAGCCTTACCCTCACCCGTGCCCTAATCTTAACCAGGACACTAACACTAACCCTTGCCCTCACACGAACGCTAACCCTTAAGCACTGTCGTACCCTAAGCTGTACCCTAATCCCTCTGCATTCCTTAACCCTAACCCTAACACGAATCCTAACCCTGACCCTCACCCGAAGCCTTACCCTCACCCGTGCCCTAATCTTAACCAGGACACCAACACTAACTCGTGCCCTCACACGTACGCTAAACCTTTAGCGTTGTCGTACCCTAAATTGTACCCTATACCCTCCCCATTCCTTAACCCTAACCCTAACCCCATCCCGAAACCTGACCCACTTCCGATGCCCTACCCTAACCAATGCCCTAATCTTAACCATTACAGAAGCACTAACTCATGCCCTCAAACGTACGCTAACCCTTAAGCATTGTCGTACCCTATCCTGTACCCTAATCCCTCCCCATTCGCTAACCTTAACACTAAGCGAAACCCTGAACGTGACCCTTTTCCGAGGCCTTACCCTCATCGGTGCCCTTGTCTTAACCAGTACACCAACACTAACTCGTGCCCTCACACTTACGCTAACCCTTAAGCATTGTCGTACCCTAACCTGTACCCTAATCCCTCTCCATTCCCTAACCCTAACCCTAACCCGAATCCTAACCCTGACCCTCACCCGATGCCTTACACTCAACCGTGCCCTAATCTTAACCAGGACACCAAGACTAACTTGTGCTCTCACACATACGCTAACACTAAACCGCAGCGGTACCCTAACCTGTACCCTAATCCCTCTCCATTCCCTAACCCTAACCCTAACCAGAAACCTAACCTTGACACTCACCCGAAACTTCACCCTCACACGTGTCCTAATTTTAACCAGTACCTCAACACTAACCCATGCCCTCTAACGTACGCTAACCCTAAGCCATTGCCGTACCCTAACCTGTACCCTAATCAATCCCCAATCCCTAACCCTAACCCTAACCCTAACCCTTAACGTGACCCTCTTCCGAGGCCTTACCCTCACCCGTGCCCTAATCGTAAGCAGTACACTAACACTAAGTAGTGACCTCACACGTACGCTAAACCTTAAGCGTTGTGGTACCCTAAACTGTGCGCTAATATCTCCCCATTCCCTAACCCTAACCCTAACCCTTAACGTGACCCTCTTCCGAGGCCTTACCCTCACCCGTGCCCTAATCTTTACCAGGACACTAACACTAACCCTTACTCTCACACAAACGCTAACACTTAATCGTTGTCGTACCCTAAACTGTACCCTAATCATTCCCCATTCCCTAACCCTAACCCTAACCCGAATCCTAACCCTGACCCTCACCTGAAGCCTTACCCTCACCCGTGCCCTAATCTTAACCAGGACAGTAACACTAACCCTTGCCCTCACACAAACGCTAACCCTTAAGCACTGTCGTATCCTAAGCTGTACCCTAATCCCTCTGCATTCCTTAACCCTAAACCTAACACGAATCCTAACCCTGACCCTCACCCGAAGCCTTACCCTCACCCGTGCCCTCATCTTAACCAGGACACCAACACTAACTCGGGCTCTCACACGTACGCTAAACCTTAAGCGTTGTCGTACCCTAAATTGTACCCTAATCCCTCCCCATTCCTTAACCCTAACCCTAACCCCATCCCTAAACCTGACCCACTTCCGATGCCGTACCCTAACCAATGCCCTAATCTTAACCAGTACACAAGCACTAACTCATGCCCTCAAACGTACGCTAACCCTTAAGCATTGTCGTACCCTATCCTGTACCCTAATCCCTCCCCATTCCCTAACCCTAACCCTAAGCGAAACCCTGAACGTGACCCTTTTCCGAGGCCTTACCCTCATCGGTGCCCTTGTCTTAACCAGTACACCAAAACTAACTCGTGCCCTCACACTTACGCTAACCCTTAAGCATTGTCGTACCCTAACCTGTACCCTAATCCCCCTCCATTCCCTAACCCTAACCCTAACCCGAATCCTAACCCTGACCCTCACCCGAAGCCTTACCCTCACCCGTGCCCTAATCTTAACCAGGACACCAAGACTAACTCGTGCCCTCACACGTACGCCCACCCTTAATCGTTGTCGTACCCTAAACTGTACCCTAATCCCTCCCCATTCCCTAACCCTATCCCTAACCCGAATCCTAAACCTGAACCTCACCCGAAGCCTTACCCTCACCCGTGCCCTAATCTTAAACAGGACACCAAGACTAACTCGTGCCCTCACACGTACGCTAACACTAAACCGCAGCGGTACCCTAACCTGTACCCTAATACCTCTCCATTCCCTAACCCTAACCCTAACCTGAAACCTAACCATGACACTCACCCGAAACTTTACCCTCACCCGTGTCCTAATTTTAACCAGTACATCAACACTAAGCCATGCACTCTAACGTACTCTAACCCTAAGCCATTGCCGTACACGAACCTGTACCCTAATCAATCGCCATTCCCTAACCCTAACCCTAACCCTAACCATTAACGTGACCCTCTTCCGAGACCTTACCCTCCCCCGTACCCTAATCGTAAGCGGTACACTAACACTAGCTAGTGACCTCGACGTACGCTAAACCTTAAGCATTGTGGTACCCTAAACTGTGCCTTAATATCTCCCCATTCCCTAACCCTAACCCTAACCCGAATCCTAACCCTGACCCTCACCTGAAGCCTTATCCTCACCCGTGCCCTAATCTTAACCAGGACACTAACACTAACCCTTGCCCTCACACGAACGCTACCCCTTAAGCACTGTCGTACACTAAGCTGTACCCTAATCCCTTGCATTCCTTAACCCTAACCCTAACACGAATCCTAACCCTTACCCTCACCCGTAGCCTTACCTTCACCCGTGCCCTAATCTTAACCAGGACACCAAGACTAACTCGTGCACTCACACGTACGCTAACACTAAACCGCAGCGGTACCCTAACCTGTACCCTAATCCCTCTCCATTCCCTAACCCTAACCCTAACCCGAATCCTAACCCTGACCCTCACCTGAAGCCTTACCCTCACCCGTGCCCTAATCTTAACCAGGACACTAACACTAACCCTTGCCCTCACACAAACGTTAACACTTAATCGTTGTCGTACCCTAAACTGTACCCTAATCATTCCCCATTGCCTAACCCTAACCCTAACCCGAATCCTAACCCTGACCCTCACCTGAAGCCTTACCCTCACCCGTGCCCTAATCTTATCCAGGACACTAACACTAACCCTTGCCCTCACACAAACGCTAACCCTTAAGCACTGTCGTATCCTAAGCTGTACCCTAATCCCTCTGCATTCCTTAACCCTAACCCTAACACGAATCCTAACCCTGACCCTCACCCGAAGCCTTACCCTCACCCGTGCCCTAATCTTATCCAGGACACCAACACTAACTCGTGCTCTCACACGTACGCTAAACCTTAAGCGTTGTCGTACCCTAAATTGTACCCTAATCCCTCCCCATTCCTTAACCCTAACCCTAACCCCATCCCTAAACCTGACCCACTTCCGAAGCCGTACCCTAACCAATGCCCTAATCTTAACCAGTACACAAGCACTAACTCATGCCCTCAAACGTACGCTAACCCTTAAGCATTGTCGTACCCTATCCTGTACCCTAATCCCTCCTCATTCCCTAACCCTAACCCTAAGCGAAACCCTGAACTTGACCCTTTTCCGAGGCCTTACCCTCATCGGTGCCCTTGTCTTAACCAGTACACCAAAACTAACTCGTGCCCTCACACTTACGCTAACCCTTAAGCATTGTCGTACCCTAACCTGTACCCTATTCCCCCTCCATTCCCTAACCCTAACCCTAACCCGAATCCTAACCCTGACCCTCACCCGAAGCCTTACCCTCACCCGTGCCCTAATCTTAACCAGGACACCAAGACTAACTCGTGCCCTCACACGTATGCTAAAACAAAACCGCAGTGGTACCCTAACCTGTACCCTAATCCCTCTCAATTGCCTAACCCTAACCCTAACCTGAAACCTAACCATGACACTCACCCGAAACTTCACCCACACCTGTGTCCTAATTTTAACCAGTACATCAACACTAAACCATGCCCTCTAACGTACGCTAACCCTAAGCCACTGCCGTACCCTAACCTGTACCCTAATCAATCCCCATTCCCTAACCTTAACCCTAACCCTAACCCTTAACGTGACCCTCTTCCGAGGACTTACCCTCACCCGTGCCCTAATCGTATGCAGTACACTAACACTAACTAGTGACCTCACACGTACGCTAAACCTTAAGCGTTGTGGTACCCTAAACTCTGCCCTAATATCTCCCCATTCCCTAAGCCTAACCCTAACCCTAATCCTAACCCTGACCCTCACCCGAAGGCTTACCCTCACCCATGCCCTAATCTTAACCAGGACACTAACACTAACCCTTGCCCTCACACAAACGTTAACACTTAATCGTTGTCGTATCCTAAACTGTACCCTAATCCCTCCCCATTCCCTAACCCTAACCCTAACCCGAATCCTAACCCTGACCCTCACGTGAAGCCTTACCCTCACCCGTGCCCTAATCTTAACCAGGACACTAACACTAACCCTTGCCCTCACACAAACGCTAACCCTTAAGCACTGTCGTATCCTAAGCTGTACCCTAATCCCTCTGCATTCCTTAACCCTAACCCTAACACGAATCCTAACCCTGACCCTCACCCGAAGCCTTACCCTCACCCGTGCCCCAATCTTAACCATGACACCAACATTAACTCATGCCCTCACACGTACGCCCACCCTTAATCGTTGTCGTACCCTATCCTGTATCCTAATCCCTCCCCATTCCCTAACCCTAACCCTAAGCGAAACCCTGAACGAGACCCTTTTCCGAGGCCTTACCCTCATCGGTGCCCTTGTCTTAACCAGTACACCAACACTAACTCGTGCCCTCACACTTACGCTAACCCTTAAGCATTGTCGTACCCTAACCTGTACCCTAATCCCTCTCCATTCCCTAACCCTAACCCTAACCCGAATCCTAACCCTGACCCTCACCCGAAGCCTTACCCTCACCCGTGCCCTAATCTTAACCAGGACACTAAGACTAACTCGTGCCCTCACACGTACTCTAACACTAAACCGCAGCGGTACCCTTACCTGTACCCTAATACCTCTCCATTCCCTAACACTAACCCTAACCTGAAACCTAACCATGACACTCACCCGAAACTTTACCCTCACCCGTGTCCTAATTTTAACCAGTACATCAACACTAAGCCATGCACTCTAACGTACGCTAACCCTAAGCCATTGCCGTACCCTAACCTGTACCCTAATCAATCGCTATTCCCTAACCCTAACCCTAAACCTAACCCTTAACGTGACCCTCTTCCGAGGCCTTACCCTACCCCGTGCCCTAATCGTAAGCAGTACACTAACACTAACTAGTGACCTCACACGTACGCTAAATCTTAAGCGTTGTGGGACCCTAAACTGTGCCCTAATATCTCCCCATTCCATAACCCTAACCCTAACACGAATTCTATCCCTGACCCTCACCCGAAACCTTACCCTCTCCCGTGCCCTAATCTTAACCAGGACACCAACACTAACTCGTGCCCTCACACGTACGCTAACCCTTAATCGTTGTCGTACCCTAAACTGTACCCTAATCCCTCCTATTCCCTAACCCTAACCCTAACCCGAATCCTAACCCTGACCCTCACCTGAAGCCTTACCCTCACCCGTGCCCTAATCTTAAACAGGACACCAACACTAACTCGTGCCCTCACACGTATGCCCACCCTTAATCGTTGTCGTACCCTAAACTGTACCCTAATCCCTCCCCATTCCCTAACCCTAACCTTAACCCGAATCCTAACCCTGACCATCACCTGAAGCCTTACCCTCACCCGTGCCCTAAACTTAACCAGGACACTAACACTAACCCTTGCCCTCACACGAACGCTAACCCTTAAGCACTGTCGTACGCTAAGCTGTACCCTAATCCCTCTGCATTCCTTAACCCTAACCCTAACACGAATCCTAACCCTGACCCTCACCCGAAGCCTTACCCTCACCCGTGCCCTAATCTTAACCAGGACACCAACACTAACTCGTGCCCTCACACGTACGCTAAACGTTTAGCATTGTCGTACCCTAAATTGTACCCTAAACCCTCCCCATTCCTTAACCCTAACCCTAACCCCATCCCTAAACCTGAACCACTTCCGATGCCCTACCCTAACCAATACCCTAATCTTAACCAGTACACAAACACTAACTCATGCCCTCAAACGTACGCTAACCCTTAAGCATTGTCGTACCCTATCCTGTACCCTAATCCCTCCCCATTCCCTAACCCTAACCCTAAGCGAAACCCTGAACGTGACCCTTTTCCGAGGCCATACCCTCATCGGTGCCCTGGTCTTAACCAGTACACCAACACTAACACGTGCCCTCACACTTACGCTAACCCTTAAGCATTGTCGTACCCTAACCAGTACCCTAATCCCTCTCCATTCCCTAACCCTATCCCTAACCCGAATCCTAAACCTGAACCTCACCTGAAGCCTTACCCTCACCCGTCCCCTAATCTTAAACAGGACACCAAGACTAACTCGTGCCCTCACACGTACGCTAACACTAAACCTCAGCGGTACCCTAACCTGTACCCTAATACCTCTCCATTCCCTAACCATAACCCTAACCTGAAACCTAACCATGACACTCACCCGAAACTTTACCCTCACCCGTGTCCTAATTTTAACCAGTACATCAACACTAAGCCATGCACTCTAACGTACTCTAACCCTAAGCCATTGCCGTACCCTAACATGTACCCTAATGAATCGCCATTCCCTAACCCTAACCCTAACCCTAACCCTTAACGTGACCCTCTTCCGAGACCTTACCCTCCCCCGTGCCCTAATCGTAAGCAGTACACTAACACTAATTAGTGACCTCGACGTACGCTAAACCTTAAGCGTCGTGGTACCCTAAACTGTGCCTTAATATCTCCCCATTCCCTAACCCTAACCCTAACCCGAATCCTAACCCTGACCCTCACCTGAAGCCTTATCCTCACCCGTGCCCTAATCTTAACCAGGACACTAACACTAACACTTGCCCTCACACGAACGCTAACCCTTAAGCACTGTCGTACCCTAAGCTGTACCCTAATCCGTCTGCATTCCTTAACCCTAACCCTAACACGAATCCTAACCCTTACCCTCACCCGTAGCCTTACCCTCACCCGTGCCCTAATCTTAACCAGGATACCAAGACTATCTCGTGCACTCACACGCACGCTAACACTAAACCGCAGCGGTACCCTAACCTGTACCCTAATCCCTCCCCATTCCCTAACCCTAACCCTAACCCGAATCATCACCCCGACCCTCACCTGAAGCCTTACCCTCACCCGTGCCCTAATCTTAACCAGGACACTAACACTAACACTTTGCCTCACACGAACGCTAACCCTTAAGCACTGTCGTACCCTAAGCTGTACCCTAATCCCTCTGCATTCCTTAACCCTAACCCTAACACTAATCCTAACCCTGACCCTCACCCGTAGCCTTACCCTCAACCGTGCCCTAATCTTAACCAGGACACCAACACTAACTCGTGCCCTCACATGTACGCTAAACCTTAAGCGTTGTCGTACCCTAAATTGTACCCTAATCCCTCCCCATTCCTTAACCCTAACCCTAACCCCATCCCTAAACCTGACCCACTTCCGATGCCCTACCCTATCCAATGCCCTAATCTTAACCAGTACACAAACACTAACTCATGCTCTCAAACGTACGCTAACCCTTAAGCATTGTCGTACCCTATCCTGTATCCTAATCCCTCCCCATTCCCTAACCCTAACCCTAAGCGAAACCCTGAACCAGACCCTTTTCCGAGGCCTTACCCTCATCGGTGCCCTTGTCTTAACCAGTACACCAACACTAAATCGTGCCCTCACACTTACGCTAACCCTTAAGCTTTGTCGTACCCTAACCTGTACCCTAATCCCTCTCCATTCCCTAACCCTAACCCTAACCCGAATCCTAACCCTGACCCTCACCCGAAGCCTTACCCTCACCCGTGCCCTAATCTTAATCAGGACACTAAGACTAACTCGTGCCCTCACACGTACTCTAACACTAAACCGCAGCGGTACCCTAACCTGTACCCTAATACCTCTCCATTCCCTAACCCTAACCCTAACCTGAAACCTAACCATGACACTCACCCGAAACTTTACCCTCACCCGTGTCCTAATTTTAACCAGTACATCAACACTAACCCATGCCCTCTAACGTACGCTAACCCTAAGCCATTGCCGTACCCTAACCTGTACCCTAAACAATCCCCATTCCCTAACCCTAACCCTAACACGAATCCTAACCCTGACCCTCACCTGAAGCCTTACCCTCACCCGTGCCCTAATCTTAACCAGGACACTAACACTAACCCTTGCCCTCACACGAACGCTAACCCTTAAGCACTGTCGTACCCTAAGCTGTACCCTAATCCGTCTGCATTCCTTAACCCTAACCCTAACACGAATCCTAACCCTTACCCTCACCCGTAGCCTTACCCTCACCCGTGCCCTAATCTTAACCAGGATACCAAGACTATCTCGTGCCCTCACACGTACTCTAACACTAAACCGCAGCGGTACCCTAACCTGTACCCTAATACCTCTCCATTCCCTAACCCTAACCCTAACCTGAAACCTAACCATGACACTCACCCGAAACTTTACCCTCACCCGTGTCCTAATTTTAACCAGTACATCAACACTAACCCATGCCCTCTAACGTACGCTAACCCTAAGCCATTGCCGTACCCTAACCTGTACCCTAATCAATCCCCATTCCCTAACCCTAACCCTAACCCTAACCCTTAACGTGACCCTCTTCCGAGGCCTTACCCTCACCAGTGCCCTAATCGTAAGCAGTACACTAACACTAACTAGTGATCTCACATGTACGCTAAACCTTAAGCGTTGTGGTACCCTAAACTGTGCCCTAATATCTCCCCATTCCCTAACCCTAACCCTAACCCGAATTCTATCCCTGACCCTCACCCGAAACCTTACCCTCACCCGTGCCCTAATCTTAACCAGGACACCCACACTAACTCGTGCCCTCACACGTACGCTAACCCTTAATCCTTGTCGTACCCTAAATTGTACCCTAATCCCTCCCCATTCCCTAACCCTAACCCTAACCCGAATCCTAACCCTGACCCTCACCTGAAGCCTTACCCTCACCCGTGCCCTAATCTTAACCAGGACACTAACACTAACTCAGGCCCTCACACGAACGCTAACCCTTAAGCACTGTCGTATCCTAAGCTGTACCCTAATCCCTCTGCATTCCTTAACCCTAACCTTAACCCGAATCCTAACCCTGACCCTCACCCGAAGCCTTACCCTCACCCGTGCCCTAATCTTAACCAGGATACTAACACTAACCCTTGCCCTAACAAGAACGCTAAACCTTAGGCACTTTCGTACCCTAAGCTGTACCCTAATGCCTCTGCATTCCTTAACACTAACCCTAACCCGAATCCTAACACTGACCCTCACCCGAAACCTTACCCTCACACGTGCCCTAATCTTAACCAGGACACCAACACTAACTCTTGCCCTCAAATGTACGCTAAACCTTAAGCGTTGTCGTACCCTAAATTGTACCCTAATCCCTACCCATTCCTTAACCCTAACCCTAACCCCATCCCTAAACCTGACCCACTTCCGATGCCCTACCCTAACCAATGCCCTAATCTTAACCAGTACACAAACACTAACTCATGCCCTCACACGTACGCTAACACTAAACCGCAGCGATACCCTAACCTGTACCCTAATCCCTCTCCATTCCCTAACCCTAACCCTAACCTGAAACCTCAACATGACACTCACCCGAAACTTTACCCTCACCCGTGTCCTAATTTTAACCAGTACATCAACACTAACCCATGCCCTCTAACGTACGCTAACCCTAAGCCACTGCCGTACCATAACCTGTACTCTAATCAATCCCCATTCCCTAACCCTAACCCTAACCCTAACCCTTAACGTGACCCTCTTCCGAGACCTTACCCTCACACGTGCCCTAATCGTAAGCAGTACACCAACACTAACTCGTGACCTCACACGTACGCTCAACCTTTAGCGTTGTCGTACCCTAAATTGTACCCTAAACCCTCCCCATTCCTTAACCCTAACCCTAACCCCATCCCTAAACCTGAACCACTTCCGATGCCCTACCCTAACCAATGCCCTAATCTTAACCACTACAGAAGCACTAACTCATGCCCTCAAACGTACGCTAACCCTTAAGCATTGTCGTACCCTATCCAGTACCCTAATCCCTCCCCATTCCCTAACCCTAACCCTAAGCGAAACCCTGAACGTGACCCTTTTCCGAGGCCTTACCCTCATCGGTGCCCTTGTCTTAACCAGTACACCAACACTAACTCGTGCCCTCACAGTTACGCTAACCCTTAAGCATTGTCGTACCCTAACCTGCACCCTAATCCCTCTCCATTCCCTAACCCTAACCCTAACCCGAATCCTAACCCTGACCCTCACCCGAAGCCTTACCCTCAACCGTGCCCTAATTTTAACCAGGACACTAAGACTAACTCGTGCTCTCACACATACGCTAACACTAAACCGCAGCGGTACCCTAACCTGTACCCTAATCCCTCTCCATTCCCTAACCCTAATGCTAACCTGAAACCTAACCATGACACTCACCCGAAACTTCACCCTCACCCGTGTCCTAATTTTAACCAGTACATCAACACTAACCCATGCCCTCTAACGTACGCTAACCCTAAGACATTGCCGTACCCTAACCTGTACCCTAATCAATACCCATTCCCTAACCCTAACCCTAACTCTAACCCTTAACGTGACCCTCTTCCGAGGCCTTACCCTTCCCCGTGCCCTAATCGTAAGCAGTACACTAACACTAACTAGTGACCTCACACGTACGCTAAACCTTAAGCGTTGTGGTACCCTAAACTGTGCCCTAATATCTCCCCATTCCCTAACCCTCACCCTAACCCGAATCCTAACCCTGACCCTCACCTGAAGCCTTACCCTCACCCGTGCCCTAATCTTAACCAGGACACTAACACTAACCCATTCCCTCACACGAACGCTAACCCTTAAGCACTGTCGTACCCTAACCTGTACCCTAATCCCTCTGCATTCCTTAACCCTAACCCTAACACGAATCCTAACCCTGACCCTCACCCGAAGCCTTACCCTCACCCGTGCCCTAATCTTAACCAGGACACCAACACTAACTCGTGCCCTCACACGTACGCTAAACCTTAAGCGTTGTCGTACACTAAATTGTACCCTAATCCCTCCCCATTCCTTAACCCTAACCCTAACCCCATCTCTAAACCTGACCCACTTCCGATGCCCTACCCTAACCAATGCCCTAATCTTAACCAGTACACAAACACTAACTCATGCCCTCAAACGTACGCTAACCCTTAAGCATTGTCGTACCCTATCCTGTACCCTAATCCCTCCCCATTCCCTAACCCTAACCCTAAGCGAAACCCTGAACGTGACCCTTTTCCGAAGCCTTACCCTCATCGGTGCCCTTGTCTTAACCAGTACACCAACACTAACTCGTGCCCTCACACTTACGCTAACCGTTAAGCACTGTCGTACCCTAACATGTACCCTAATCCCTCTCCATTCCCTAACCCTAACCCTAACCCGAATCCTAACCCTGATCCTCACCCGAAGCCTTACCCTCACCCGTGCCCTAATCTTAACCAGGACACCAAGACTAACTCGTGCCCTCACACGTACGCTAACACTAAACCGCAGCGGTACCCTAACCTGTACCCTAATCCCTCTCCATTCCCTAACCCTAACCCTAACCTGAAACCTAACCATGACACTCACCCGAAACTTTACCCTCACCCGTGTCCTAATTTTAACCAATACATCAACACTAACCCATGACCTCTAACGTATGCTACCCCTAAGCCATTGCCGTACCCTAACCTGTACCCTAATCAATCCCCATTCCCTAACCCTAACCCTAACCCTAACCCTTAATGTGACCATCTTCCGAGGCCTTACCCTCACCCGTGCCCTAATCGTAAGCAGTACACTAACACTAACTAGTGACCTCACACGTACGCTAAACCTTAAGCGTTGTGGTACCCTAAACTGTGCCCTAATATCTGCCCATTCCCTAACCCTAACCCTAACCCGAATTCTATCCCTGGCCTTCACCCGAAACCTTACCCTCACCCGTGCCCTAATCTTAACCAGGACACCAACACTAACTCGTGCCCTCACACGTACGCTAACCCTTAAGCACTGTCGTACCGTAAGCTGTACCCTAATCCCTCTGCATTCCTTAACCCTAACCCTAACACGAACCCTAACCCTGACCCTCACCCGAAGCCTTACCCTCACCCGTGCCCTAATCTTAACCAGGACACCAACACTAAGTCGTGCCCTCACATGTACGCTAAACCTTAAGCGTTGTGGTACCCTAAATTGTAACCTAATCCCTCCCCATTCCTTAACCCTAACCCTAACCCCATCCCTAAACCTGACCCACTTCCGATGCCCTACCCTAACCAATGCCCTAATCTTAACCAGTACACAAACACTAACTCATGCCCTCAAACGTACGCTAACCCTTATGCATTGTCGTACCCTATCCTGTACCCTTATCCCTCCCCATTCCCTAACCCTAACCCTAAGCGAAACCCTGAACGTGACCCTTTTCCGAGGCCTTACCCTCATCGGTGTCCTTGTCTTAAGCAGTACACCAACACTAACAGGTGCCCTCACACTTACGCTAACCCTTAAGCATTGTCGTACCCTAACATGTACCCTAATCCCTCTCCATTCCCTAACCCTAATCTTAACCCGAATCCTAACCCTGACCCTCACCCGAAGCCTTACCCTCACCCGTGCCCTAATCTTAACAAGGACACCAAGACTAACTCGTGCCCTCTCCCGTATGCTAACACTAAACCGCAGCGGTACCCTAACCTGTACCCTAATCCCTCTCCATTCCCTAACCTTAACAATAACCTGAAACCTAACCATGACACTCACCCGAAACTTTACCCTCACCCGTGTCCTAATTTTAACCAGTACATCAACACTAACCCATGCCCTCTAACTTACGCTAACCCTAAGTCACTGCCGTACCCTAACCTGTACCCTAATCAATCCCCATTCCCTAACCCTAACCCTAACCCTAACCCTTAACGTGAACCTCTTCCGAGGCCTTACCCTCCGCCGTGCCCTAATCGTAAGCAGTACACTAACACTAACTAGTGACCTCACACGTACGCTAAACCTTAAGCGTTGTGGTACCCTAAACTTTGCCCTAATATCTCCCCATTCCCTAACCCTAACCCTAACCCGAATCCTAACCCTGACCCTCACCTGAAGCCTTACCTTCACCCGTGCCTTAATCTTAACCAGGACACTAACACTAACCCTTGCCCTCACACGAACGCTAACCCTTAAGCACTGTCGTACCGTAAGCTGTACCCTAATCCCTCTGCATTCCTTAACCCTAACCCTAACACGAATCCTAACCCTGACCCTCACCCGAAGCCTTACCCTCACCCGTGCCCTAATCTTAACCAGGACACCAACACTAACTCGTGCCCTCACACGTACGCTAAACCTTAAGCGTTGTCGTACCCTAAATTGTAACCTAATCCCTCCCCATTCCTTAACCCTAACCCTAACCCCATCCCTAAACCTGACCCACTTCCGATGCCCTACCCTAACCAATGCCCTAATCTTAACCAGTACACAAACACTAACTCATGCCCTCAAACGTACGCTAACCCTTAAGCATTGTCGTACCCTATCCTGAACCCTAATTCCTCCCCATTCCCTAACCTTAACACTAAGCGAAACCCTGAACGTGACCCTTTTCCGAGGCCTTACGCTCATCGGTGCCCTTGTCTTAACGAGTACACCAACACTAACTCGTGCCCTCACACTTACGCTAACCTTTAGGCATTGTCGTACCCTAACCAGTACCCTAATCCCTCTCAATTCCCTAACCCTAACCCTAACCCGAATCCTAACCCTGACCCTCACCCGAAGCCTTACCCTCACCCGTTCCCTAATCTTAACCAGGACACCAAGACTAACTCGTGCCCTCACAGGTACGCTAACACTAAACCGCAGCGGTACCCTAACCTGTACCCTAATCCCTCTCCACTCCCTAACCCTAACCCTAACCTGAAACCTAACCATGACATTCACCCAAAACTTTACCCTCACCCGTGTCCTAATTTTAACCAGTACATCAACACTAACCCATGCCCTCTAACGTACGCTAACCCTAAGCCATTGCCGTACCCTAACCTGTACCCTAATCAATCCCCATTCCCTAACCCTAACCCTAACCCTATCCCTTAACGTGACCCTCTTCCGAGGCCTTACCCTCACCCGTGCCCTAATCGTAAGCAGTACACTAACACTAACTAGTGATCTCACATGTACGCTAAACCTTAAGCGTTGTGGTACCCTAAACTGTGCCCTAATATCTCCCCATTCCCTAACCCTAACCCTAACCCGAATTCTATCCCTGACCCTCACCCGAAACCTTACCCTCACCCGTGCCCTAATCTTAACCAGGACACCCACACTAACTCGTGCCCTCACACGTACGCTAACCCTTAATCCTTGTCGTACCCTAAATTGTACCCTAATCCCTCCCCATTCCCTAACCCTAACCCTAACCCGAATCCTAACACTGACCCTCACCTGAAGCCTTACCCTCACCCGTGCCCTAATCTTAACCAGGACACTAACACTAACTCAGGCCCTCACACGAACGCTAACCCTTAAGCACTGTCGTATCCTAAGCTGTACCCTAATCCCTCTGCATTCCTTAACCCTAACCCTAACCCGAATCCTAACCCTGACCCTCACCCGAAGCCTTAAACTCACCCGTGCCCTAATCTTAACCAGGACACCAACACTAACACCTGCCTTCACACGTACGCTAAACCTTAAGCGTTGTCGTACCCTAAATTGTACCCTAATCCCTCCCCATTCCCTAACACTAACCCTATGCGAAACCCTGAACGTGACTCTTTTCCGAGGCCTTACCCTCATCGGTGTCCTTGTCTTAACCAGTACACCAACACTAACTCGTGCCCTCACACTTACGCTAACCATTAAGCATTGTCGTATCCTAACCTGTACCCTAATCCCTCTCCATTCCCTAACCCTAACCCTAACCCGAATCCTAACCCTGACCCTCACCCGAAGCCTTACCCTCACCCGTGCCCTAATCTTAACCAGGACACCAAGACTAACTCGTGCCCTCACACGTACGTTAACACTAAACCACAGCGGTACCCTAACGTGTACCCTAATCCCTCTCCATTCCCTAACCCTAACCCTAACCTGAAACCTAACCATGACACTCACCCGAAACTTTACCCTCACCCGTGTCCTAATTTTAACCAATACATCAACACTAACCCATGCCCTCTAACGTACGGAAACCCTAAGCCATTGCCTTACCCTAACCTGTACCCTAATTAATCCCCATTCCCTAAACCTAACCCTAACCCTTAACGTGACCCTCTTCCGAGGCCTTACCCTCACCCGTGCCCTAATCGTAAGCAGTACATTAAAACTAACTAGTGACCTCACACGTACGCTAAACCTTAAGCGTTGTGGTACGCTAAACTGTGCCCTAATATCTCCCCATTCCCTAACCCTAACCCTAACCCGAATTCTATCCCTGACCCTCACCCGAAACCTTACCCTCACCCGTGCCCTAATCTTAACCAGGACACCAACACTAAATCGTGCCCTCACACGTACACTAACCCTTAATCGTTGTCGGACCATAAACTGTACCCTAATCCCTCCCCATTCCCTAACCCTAACCCTAACCCGAATCCTAACCCTGACCCTCACCTGAAGCCTTACCCTCACCCGTGCCCTAATCTTAACCAGGATACTAACACTAACCCTTGCCCTAACAAGAACGCTAAACCTTAGGCACTTTCGTACCCTAAGCTGTACCCTAATGCCTCTGCATTCCTTAACACTAACCCTAACCCGAATCCTAACCCTGACCCTCACCCGAAACCTTACCCTCACACGTGCCCTAATCTTAACCAGGACACCAACACTAACTCTTGCCCTCACATGTACGCTAAACCTTAAGCGTTGTCGTACCCTAAATTGTACCCTAATCCCTACCCATTCCTTAACCCTAACCCTAACCCCATCCCTAAACCTGACCCACTTCCGATGCCCTACCCTAACCAATGCCCTAATCTTATCCAGTACACAAACACTAACTCATGCCCTCACACGTACGCTAACACTAAAACGCAGCGGTACCCTAACCTGTACCCTAATCCCTCTCCATTCCCTAACCCTAGCCCTAACCTGAAACCTCAACATGACACTCACCCGAAACTTTACCCTCACCCGTGTCCTAATTTTAACAAGTACATCAACACTAACCCATGCCCTCTAACGTACGCTAACCCTAAGCCACTGCCGTACCATAACCTGTACTCTAATCAATCCCCATTCCCTAACCCTAACCCTAACCCTAACCCTTAACGTGACCCTCTTCCGAGACCTTACCCTCACACGTGCCCTAATCGTAAGCAGTACACCAACACTAACTCGTGACCTCACACGTACGCTCAACCTTTAGCGTTGTCGTACCCTAAATTGTACCCTAAACCCTCCCCATTCCTTAACCCTAACCCTAACCCCATCCCTAAACCTGACCCACTTCCGATGCCCTACCCTAACCAATGCCCTAATCTTAACCACTGCAGAAGCACTAACTCATGCCCTCAAACGTACGCTAACCCTTAAGCATTGTCGTACCCTATCCAGTACCCTAATCCCTCCCCATTCCTTAACCCTAACCCTAAGCGAAACCCTGAACGTGACCCTTTTCCGAGGCCTTACCCTCATCGGTGCCCTTGTCTTAACCAGTACACCAACACTAACTCGTGCCCTCACAGTTACGCTAACCCTTAAGCATTGTCGTAGCCTAACCTGCACCCTAATCCCTCTCCATTCCCTAACCCTAACCCTAACCCGAATCCTAACCCTGACCCTCACCCGAAGCCTTACCCTCAACCGTGCCCTAATTTTAACCAGGACACTAAGACTAACTCGTGCTCTCACACATACGCTAACACTAAACCGCAGCGGTACCCTAACCTGTACCCTAATCCCTCTCCATTCCCTAACCCTAACCCTAACCTGAAACCTAACCATGACACTCACCCGAAACTTCACCCTCACCCGTGTCCTAATTTTAACCAGTACATCAACACTAACCCATGCCCTCTAACGTACGCTAACCCTAAGACATTGCCGTACCCTAACCTGTACCCTAATCAATACCCATTCCCTAACCCTAACCCTAACTCTAACCCTTAACGTGACCCTCTTCCGAGGCCTTACCCTTCCCCGTGCCCTAATCGTAAGCAGTACACTAACACTAACTAGTGACCTCACACGTACGCTAAACCTTAAGCGTTGTGGTACCCTAAACTGTGCCCTAATATCTCCCCATTCCCTAACCCTCACCCTAACCCGAATCCTAACCCTGACCCTCACATGAAGCCTTACCCTCACCCGTGCCCTAATCTTAACCAGGACACTAACACTAACCCATTCCCTCACACGAACCCTAACCCTTAAGCACTGTCGTACCCTAACCTGTACCCTAATCCCTCTGCATTCCTTAACCCTAACCCTAACACGAATCCTAACCCTGACCCTCACCCGAAGCCTTACCCTCACCCGTGCCCTAATCTTAACCAGGACACCAACACTAACTCGTGCCCTCACACGTACGCTAAACCTTAAGCGTTGTCGTACACTAAATTGTACCCTAATCCCTCCCCATTCCTTAACCCTAACCCTAACCCCATCTCTAAACCTGACCCACTTCCGATGCCCTACCCTAACCAATGCCCTAATCTTAACCAGTACACAAACACTAACTCATGCCCTCAAACGTACGCTAACCCTTAAGCATTGTCGTACCCTATCCTGTACCCTAATCCCTCCCCATTCCCTAACCCTAACCCTAAGCGAAACCCTGAACGTGACCCTTTTCCGAAGCCTTACCCTCATCGGTGACCTTGTCTTAACCAGTACACCAACACTAACTCGTGCCCTCACACTTACGCTAACCGTTAAGCACTGTCGTACCCTAACATGTACCCTAATCCCTCTCCATTCCCTAACCCTAACCCTAACCCGAATCCTAACCCTGATCCTCACCCGAAGCCTTACCCTCACCCGTGCCCTAATCTTAACCAGGACACCAAGACTAACTCGTGCCCTCACACGTACGCTAACACTAAACCGCAGCGGTACCCTAACCTGTACCCTAATCCCTCTCCATTCCCTAACCCTAACCCTAACCTGAAACCTAACCATGACACTCACCCGAAACTTTACCCTCACCCGTGTCCTAATTTTAACCAATACATCAACACTAACCCATGACCTCTAACGTATGCTACCCCTAAGCCATTGCCGTACCCTAACCTGTACCCTAATCAATCCCCATTCCCTAACCATAACCCTAACCCTAACCCTTAATGTGACCCTCTTCCGAGGCCTTACCCTCACCCGTGCCCTAATCGTAAGCAGTACACTAACACTAACTAGTGACCTCACACGTACGCTAAACCTTAAGCGTTGTGGTACCCTAAACTGTGCCCTAATATCTGCCCATTCCCTAACCCTAACCCTAACCCGAATTCTATCCCTGGCCTTCACCCGAAACCTTACCCTCACCGTGCCCTAATCTTAACCAGGACACCAACACTAACTCGTGCCCTCACACGTACGCTAACCCTTAAGCACTGTCGTACCGTAAGCTGTACCCTAATCCCTCTGCATTCCTTAACCCTAACCCTAACACGAATCCTAACCCTGACCCTCACCTGAAGCCTTACCCTCACCCGTGCCTTAATCTTAACCAGGACACTAACACTAACACTTGCCCTCACACGAACGCTAACCCTTAAGCACTGTCGTACCCTAAACTGTACCCTAATCCCTCCCCATTCCCTAACCCTAACCCTAACCCGAATCCTAACCCTGACCCTCACCTGAAGCCTTACCCTCACCCGTGCCCTAAACTTAACCAGGACACTAACACTAACTCAGGCCCTCACACGAACGCTAACCCTTAAGCGTTGTCGTACCCTAAATTGTAACCTAATCCCTCCCCATTCCTTAACCCTAACCCTAACCCCATCCCTAAACCTGACCCACTTCCGATGCCCTACCCTAACCAATGCCCTAATCTTAACCAGTACACAAACATTAACTCATGCCCTCAAACGTACGCTATCCCTTATGCATTGTCGTACCCTATCCTGTACCCTAATCCCTCCCCATTCCCTAACCCTAACCCTAAGCGAAACCCTGAACGTGACCCTTTTCCGAGGCCTTACGCTCATCGGTGCCCTTGTCTTAACGAGTACACCAACACTAACTCGTGCCCTCACACTTACGCTAACCTTTAGGCATTGTCGTACCCTAACCAGTACCCTAATCCCTCTCCATTCCCTAACCCTAACCCTAACCCGAATCCTAACTCTGACCCTCACCCGAAGCCTTACCCTCACCCGTTCCCTAATCTTAACCAGGACACCAAGACTAACTCGTGCCCTCACACGTGCGCTAACACTAAACCGCAGCGGTTCCCTAACCTGTACCCTAATCCCTCTCCACTCCCTAACCCTAACCCTAACCTGAAACCTAAAAATGACATTCACCCAAAACTTTACCCTCACCCGTGTCCTAATTTTAACCAGTACATCAACACTAACCCAGGCCCTCTAACGTACGCTAACCCTAAGCCATTGCCGTACCCTAACCTGTACCCTAATCAATCCCCATTCCCTAACCCTAACCCTAACCCTAACCCTTAACGTGACCCTCTTCCGAGGCCTTACCCTCACCCGTGCCCTAATCGTAAGCAGTACACTAACACTAACTAGTGACCTCACATGTACGCTAAACCTTAAGCGTTGTGGTACCCTAAACTGTGCCCTAATATCTCCCCATTCCCTAACCCTAACCCTAACCCGAATTCTATCCCTGACCCTCACCCGAAACCTTACCCTCACCCGTGCCCTAATCTTAACCAGGACACCAACACTAACTCGTGCCCTCACACGTACGCTAACCCTTAATCCTTGTCGTACCCTAAACTGTACCCTAATCCCTCCCCATTCCCTAACCCTAACCCTAACCCGAATCCTAACCCTGACCCTCACCTGAAGCCTTACCCTCACCCGTGCCCTAATCTTAACCAGGACACTAACACTAACTCAGGCCCTCACACGAACGCTAACCCTTAAGCACTGTCATATCCTAAGCTGTACCCTAATCCCTCTGCATTCCTTAACCCTAACCCTAACACGAATCCTAACCCTGACCCTCACCCGAAGCCTTACCCTCACCCGTGCCCTAATCTTAACCAGGACACCAACACTAACTCGTGCCCTCACACGTACGCTAAACCTTAAGCGTTGTCGTACCCTAAATTGTACCCTAATCCCTCCCCATTCCTTAACCGTAACCCTAACCCCATCCCTAAACCTGACCCATTTCCGATGCCCTACCCTAACCAATGCCCTAATCTTAACCAGTACACAAACACTAACTCATGTCCTCAAAAGTACGCTAACCCTTAAGCATTGTCGTACCCTATCCTGTACCCTAATCCCTCCCCATTCCCTAACCCTAACCCTAAGCGAAACCCTGAACGTGACCCTTTTCCGAAGCCTTACCCTCACAGGTGTCCTTGTCTTAACCAGTACACCAACACTAACTCGTGCCCTCACACTTACGCTAACCATTAAGCATTGTCTTACCCTAACCTGTACCCTAATCCCTCTCCATTCCCTAACCCTAACCCTAACCCTAACCCTAACCCTAACCCTAAACTGGGCCCTAATAACTCCCCATTCCCTAACCCTAACCCTAACCCGAATCCTAACCCTGACCCTCACCTGAAGCCTTACCCTCACCCGTGCCCTAATCTTAACCAGGACACCAACACTAACTCGTACCCTCACACGTACGTCCACCCTTAATAGTTGTCGTACCCTAAACTGTACCTTAATCCCTCCCCATTCCCTAACCCTAACCCTAACCCGAATCCTAACACTGACCCTCACCTGAAGCCTTACCCTCACCCGTGCCCTAATCTTAACCAGGACACTAACACTAACCCTTGCCCTCACACGAACGCTAACCCTTAAGCACTGTCGTACCCTCTCCTGTACCCTAATCCCTCCCCATTCCCTAACCCTAACCCTAAGCGAAACCCTGAACGTGACCCTTTTCCGAGGCCTTACGCTCATCGGTGCCCTTGTCTTAACGAGTACACCAACACTAACTCGTGCCCTCACACTTACGCTAACCTTTAGGCATTGTCGTACCCTAACCAGTACCCTAATCCCTCTCCATTCCCTAACCCTAACCCTAACCCGAATACTAACTCTGACCCTCACCCGAAGCCTTACCCTCACCCGTTCCCTAATCTTAACCAGGACACCAAGACTAACTCGTGCCCTCACACGTACGCTAACACTAAACCGCAGCGGTTCCCTAACCTGTACCCTAATCCCTCTCCACTCCCTAACCCTAACCCAAACCTGAAACCTAACCATGACATTCACCCAAAACTTTACCCTCACCCGTGTCCTAATTTTAACCAGTACATCAACACTAACCCATGCCCTCTAACGTACGCTAACCCTAAGCCATTGCCGTACCCTAACCTGTACCCTAATCAATCCCCATTTCCTAACCCTAACCCTAACCCTAACCCTTAAAGTGACCCTCTTCCGAGGCCTTACCCTCACCCGTGGCCTAATCGTAAGCAGTACACTAACACTAACTAGTGACCTCACATGTACGCTAAACCTTAAGCGTTGTGGTACCCTAAACTGTGCCCTAATATCTCCCCATTCCCTAACCCTAACCCTAACCCGAATTCTATCCCTGACCCTCACCCGAAACCTTACCCTCACCCGTGCCCTAATCTTAACCAGGACACCAACACTAACTCGTGCCCTCACACGTACGCTAACCCTTAATCCTTGTCGTACCCTAAACTGTACCCTAATCCCTCCCCATTCCCTAACCCTAACCCTAACCCGAATCCTAACCCTGACCCTCACCTGAAGCCTTACCCTCACCCGTGGCCTAATCTTAACCAGGACACTAACACTAACTCAGGCCCTCACACGAACGCTAACCCTTAAGCACTGTCGTATCCTAAGCTGTACCCTAATCCCTCTGCATTCCTTAACCCTAACCCTAACCCGAATCCTAACCCTGACCCTCACCCGAAGCCTTACCCTCACCCGTGCCCTAATCTTAACCAGGACACCAACACTAACTCGTGCCCTCACACGTACGCTAAAGCTTAAGCGTTGTCGTACCCTAAATTGTACCCTAATCCCTCCCCATTCCCTAACCCTAACCCTAAGCGAAAGCCTGAACGTGACCCTTTTCCGAGACCTTACCCTCATCGGTGTCCTTGTCTTAACCAGTACACCAACACTAACTCGTGCCCTCACACTTACGCTAACCATTAAGCATTGTCGTACCCTAACCTGTACCCTAATCCCTCTCCATTCCCTAACCCTAACCCTGACCCGAATCCTAACCCTGACCCTCACCCGAAGCCTTACCCTCACCCGTGCCCTAATCTTAACCAGGACACCAAGACTAACTCGTGCCCTCACACGTACGTTAACACTAAACCACTGCGGTACCCTAACGTGTACCCTAATCCCTCTCCATTCCCTAACCCTAACCCTAACCTGAAACCTAACCATGACACTCACCCGAAACTTTACCCTCACCCGTGTCCTAATTTTAACCAATACATCAACACTAACCCATGCCCTCTAACGTACGCAATCCCTAAGCCATTGCCTTACCCTAACCTGTACCCTAATTAATCCCTATTCCCTAAACCTAACCCTAACCCTAACCCTTAACGTGACCCTCTTCCGAGGCCTTACCCTCACCCGTGCCCTAATCGCAAGCAGTACACTAACACTAACTAGTGACCTCACACGTATGCTAAACCTTAAGCGTTGTGGTACCCTAAACTGTGCCCTAATATCTCCCCATTCCCTAACCCTAACCCTAACCCGAATTCTATCCCTGACCCTCACCTGAAGCCTTACCCTCACCCGTGCCCTAATCTTAACCAGGACACCAACACTAACTCGTGCCCTCACACGTACGCTAACCCTTAATCGTTGTCGGACCATAAACTGTACCCTAATCCCTCCCCATTCCCTAACCCTAACCGTAACCCGAATCCTAACCCTGACCCTCACCTGAAGCCTTACCCTCACCCGTGCCCTAATCTTAACGAGAATACTAACACTAACCCTTGCCCTAACAAGAACGCTAAACCTTAGGCACTGTCGTACCCTAAGCTGTACCCTAATGCCTCTGCATTCCTTAACACTAACCCTAACCCGAATCCTAACCCTGACCCTCACGCGAAGCCTTGCCCTCACCCGTGCCCTAATCTTAACCAGGACACCAACACTAACTCTTGCCCTCACACGTATGCTAAACCTTAAGCGTTGTCGTAACCTAAATTGTACCCTAATCCCTTCCCATTCCTTAACCCTAACCCTAACCCCATCCCTAAACCTGACCCACTTCCGATGCCCTACCCTAACCAATGCCCATATCTTAACCAGTACACAAACACTAACTCATGCCCTCAAACGTACACTAACCCTTAAGCATTGTCGTACCCTATCCTGTACCCTAATCCCTCCACATTCCCTAACCCTAACCCTTAGCGAAACCCTGAACGTGACCGTTTTCCGAGGCCTTACCCTCATCGGTGCCCTTGTCTTAACCAGGATACCAACACTAACTCGTGCCCTCACACGAACGCTAACCCTTAAGCACTGTCGTACCCTAAGCTGTACCCTAATGCCTCTGCATTCCTTAACCCTAACCCGAATCCTAACCCTGACCCTCACAAGAAACCTTACCCTCACACGTACCCTAATCTTAACCAGGACACCAACACTAACTCTTGCCCTCACACGTACGCTAAACCTTAAGCGTTGTCGTACCCTAAATTGTACCCTAATCCCTACCCATTCCTTAACCCTAAACCTAACCCCATCCCTAAACCTGACCGACTTCCGATGCCCTACCCTAACCAATGCCCTAATCTTAACCAGTACCCAAACACTAACTCATGCCCTCACACGTACGCTAACACTAAACCGCAGCGGTACCCTAACCTGTACCCTAATCCCTCTCCATTCCCTAACCCTAACCCTAAGCGAAACCCTGAACGTGACCCTTTTCCGAAGCCTTACCCTCACAGGTGTCCTTGTCTTAACCAGTACACCAACACTAACTCGTGCCCTCACACTTACGCTAACCATTAAGCATTGTCTTACCCTAACCTGTACCCTAATCCCTCTCCATTCCCTAACCCTAACCCTGACCCGAATCCTAACCCTGACCCTCACCCGAAGCCTTACCCTCACCCGTGCCCTAATCTTAACCAGGACACCAAGACTAACTCGTGCCCTCACACGTACGTTAACACTAAACCACAGCGGTACCCTAACGTGTACCCTAATCCCTCTCCATTCCCTAACCCTAACCCTAACCTGAAACCTAACCATGACACTCACCCAAAACTTCACCCTCACCCGTGTCCTAATTTTAACCAGTACATCAACACTAACCCATGCTCTCTAACGTACGCTAACCCTAAGCCATTGCCGTACCCTAACCTGTACCCTAATCAATCCCGATTCCCTAACCCTAACCCTAACCCTAACCCTTAAGGTGACCCTCTTCCGAGGCCTTACCCTCACCCGTGCCCTAATCGTAAGCAGTACACTAACACCAACTAGTGATCTCACACGTACGCTAAACATTAAGCGTTGTGGTACCCTAAACTGGGCCCTAATAACTCCCCATTCCCTAACCCTAACCCTAACCCGAATCCTAACCCTGACCCTCACCTGAAGCCTTACCCTCACCCGTGCCCTAATCTTAACCAGGACACCAACACTAACTCGTACCCTCACACGTACGTCCACCCTTAATAGTTGTCGTACCCTAAACTGTACCTTAATCCCTCCCCATTCCCTAACCCTAACCCTAACCCGAATCCTAACCCTGACCCTCACCTGAAGCCTTACCCTCACCCGTGCCCTAATCTTAACCAGGACACTAACACTAACCCTTGCCCTCACACGAACGCTAACCCTTAAGCACTGTCGTACCCTCTCCTGTACCCTAATCCCTCCCCATTCCCTAACCCTAACCCTAAGCGAAACCCTGAACGTGACCCTTTTCCGAGGCCTTACGCTCATCGGTGCCCTTGTCTTAACGAGTACACCAACACTAACTCGTGCCCTCACACTTACGCTAACCTTTAGGCATTGTCGTACCCTAACCAGTACCCTAATCCCTCTCCATTCCCTAACCCTAACCCTAACCCGAATACTAACTCTGACCCTCACCCGAAGCCTTACCCTCACCCGTTCCCTAATCTTAACCAGGACACCAAGACTAACTCGTGCCCTCACACGTATGCTAACACTAAACCGCAGCGGTTCCCTAACCTGTACCCTAATCCCTCTCCACTCCCTAACCCTAACCCTAACCTGAAACCTAACCATGACATTCACCCAAAACTTTACCCTCACCCGTGTCCTAATTTTAACCAGTACATCAACACTAACCCATGCCCTCTAACGTACGCTAACCCTAAGCCATTGCCGTACCCTAACCTGTACCCTAATCAATCCCCATTTCCTAACCCTAACCCTAACCCTAACCCTTAACGTGACCCTCTTCCGAGGCCTTACCCTCACCCGTGGCCTAATCGTAAGCAGTACACTAACACTAACTAGTGACCTCACATGTACGCTAAACCTTAAGCGTTGTGGTACCCTAAACTGTGCCCTAATATCTCCCCATTCCCTAACCCTAACCCTAACCCGAATTCTATCCCTGACCCTCACCCGAAACCTTACCCTCACCCGTGCCCTAATCTTAACCAGGACACCAACACTAACTCGTGCCCTCACACGTACGCTAACCCTTAATCCTTGTCGTACCCTAAACTGTACCCTAATCCCTCCCCATTCCCTAACCCTAACCCTAACCCGAATCCTAACCCTGACCCTCACCTGAAGCCTTACCCTCACCCGTGGCCTAATCTTAACCAGGACACTAACACTAACTCAGGCCCTCACACGAACGCTAACCCTTAAGCACTGTCGTATCCTAAGCTGTACCCTAATCCCTCTGCATTCCTTAACCCTAACCCTAACCCGAATCCTAACCCTGACCCTCACCCGAAGCCTTACCCTCACCCGTGCCCTAATCTTAACCAGGACACCAACACTAACTCGTGCCCTCACACGTACGCTAAAGCTTAAGCGTTGTCGTACCCTAAATTGTACCCTAATCCCTCCCCATTCCCTAACCCTAACCCTAAGCGAAAGCCTGAACGTGACCCTTTTCCGAGACCTTACCCTCATCGGTGTCCTTGTCTTAACCAGTACACCAACACTAACTCGTGCCCTCACACTTACGCTAACCATTAAGCATTGTCGTACCCTAACCTGTACCCTAATCCCTCTCCATTCCCTAACCCTAACCCTGACCCGAATCCTAACCCTGACCCTCACCCGAAGCCTTACCCTCACCCGTGCCCTAATCTTAACCAGGACACCAAGACTAACTCGTGCCCTCACACGTACGTTAACACTAAACCACTGCGGTACCCTAACGTGTACCCTAATCCCTCTCCATTCCCTAACCCTAACCCTAACCTGAAACCTAACCATGACACTCACCCGAAACTTTACCCTCACCCGTGTCCTAATTTTAACCAATACATCAACACTAACCCATGCCCTCTAACGTACGCAATCCCTAAGCCATTGCCTTACCCTAACCTGTACCCTAATTAATCCCTATTCCCTAAACCTAACCCTAACCCTAACCCTTAACGTGACCCTCTTCCGAGGCCTTACCCTCACCCGTGCCCTAATCGCAAGCAGTACACTAACACTAACTAGTGACCTCACACGTATGCTAAACCTTAAGCGTTGTGGTACCCTAAACTGTGCCCTAATATCTCCCCATTCCCTAACCCTAACCCTAACCCGAATTCTATCCCTGACCCTCACCTGAAGCCTTACCCTCACCCGTGCCCTAATCTTAACCAGGACACCAACACTAACTCGTGCCCTCACACGTACGCTAACCCTTAATCGTTGTCGGACCATAAACTGTACCCTAATCCCTCCCCATTCCCTAACCCTAACCGTAACCCGAATCCTAACCCTGACCCTCACCTGAAGCCTTACCCTCACCCGTGCCCTAATCTTAACGAGAATACTAACACTAACCCTTGCCCTAACAAGAACGCTAAACCTTAGGCACTGTCGTACCCTAAGCTGTACCCTAATGCCTCTGCATTCCTTAACACTAACCCTAACCCGAATCCTAACCCTGACCCTCACGCGAAGCCTTGCCCTCACCCGTGCCCTAATCTTAACCAGGACACCAACACTAACTCTTGCCCTCACACGTACGCTAAACCTTAAGCGTTGTCGTAACCTAAATTGTACCCTAATCCCTTCCCATTCCTTAACCCTAACCCTAACCCCATCCCTAAACCTGACCCACTTCCGATGCCCTACCCTAACCAATGCCCATATCTTAACCAGTACACAAACACTAACTCATGCCCTCAAACGTACACTAACCCTTAAGCATTGTCGTACCCTATCCTGTACCCTAATCCCTCCACATTCCCTAACCCTAACCCTTAGCGAAACCCTGAACGTGACCGTTTTCCGAGGCCTTACCCTCATCGGTGCCCTTGTCTTAACCAGGATACCAACACTAACTCGTGCCCTCACACGAACGCTAACCCTTAAGCACTGTCGTACCCTAAGCTGTACCCTAATGCCTCTGCATTCCTTAACCCTAACCCGAATCCTAACCCTGACCCTCACCCGAAACCTTACCCTCACACGTACCCTAATCTTAACCAGGACACCAACACTAACTCTTGCCCTCACACGTACGCTAAACCTTAAGCGTTGTCGTACCCTAAATTGTACCCTAATCCCTACCCATTCCTTAACCCTAAACCTAACCCCATCCCTAAACCTGACCGACTTCCGATGCCCTACCCTAACCAATGCCCTAATCTTAACCAGTACACAAACACTAACTCATGCCCTCACACGTACGCTAACACTAAACCGCAGCGGTACCCTAACCTGTACCCTAATCCCTCTCCATTCCCTAACCCTAACCCTAAGCGAAACCCTGAACGTGACCCTTTTCCGAAGCCTTACCCTCACAGGTGTCCTTGTCTTAACCAGTACACCAACACTAACTCGTGCCCTCACACTTACGCTAACCATTAAGCATTGTCTTACCCTAACCTGTACCCTAATCCCTCTCCATTCCCTAACCCTAACCCTGACCCGAATCCTAACCCTGACCCTCACCCGAAGCCTTACCCTCACCCGTGCCCTAATCTTAACCAGGACACCAAGACTAACTCGTGCCCTCACACGTACGTTAACACTAAACCACAGCGGTACCCTAACGTGTACCCTAATCCCTCTCCATTCCCTAACCCTAACCCTAACCTGAAACCTAACCATGACACTCACCCAAAACTTCACCCTCACCCGTGTCCTAATTTTAACCAGTACATCAACACTAACCCATGCTCTCTAACGTACGCTAACCCTAAGCCATTGCCGTACCCTAACCTGTACCCTAATCAATCCCCATTCCCTAACCCTAACCCTAACCCTAACCCTTAAGGTGACCCTCTTCCGAGGCCTTACCCTCACCCGTGCCCTAATCGTAAGCAGTACACTAACACCAACTAGTGATCTCACACGTACGCTAAACATTAAGCGTTGTGGTACCCTAAACTGGGCCCTAATAACTCCCCATTCCCTAACCCTAACCCTAACCCGAATCCTAACCCTGACCCTCACCTGAAGCCTTACCCTCACCCGTGCCCTAATCTTAACCAGGACACCAACACTAACTCGTACCCTCACACGTACGTCCACCCTTAATAGTTGTCGTACCCTAAACTGTACCTTAATCCCTCCCCATTCCCTAACCCTAACCCTAACCCGAATCCTAACCCTGACCCTCACCTGAAGCCTTACCCTCACCCGTGCCCTAATCTTAACCAGGACACTAACACTAACCCTTGCCCTCACACGAACGCTAACCCTTAAGCACTGTCGTACCCTCTCCTGTACCCTAATCCCTCCCCATTCCCTAACCCTAACCCTAAGCGAAACCCTGAACGTGACCCTTTTCCGAGGCCTTACGCTCATCGGTGCCCTTGTCTTAACGAGTACACCAACACTAACTCGTGCCCTCACACTTACGCTAACCTTTAGGCATTGTCGTACCCTAACCAGTACCCTAATCCCTCTCCATTCCCTAACCCTAACCCTAACCCGAATACTAACTCTGACCCTCACCCGAAGCCTTACCCTCACCCGTTCCCTAATCTTAACCAGGACACCAAGACTAACTCGTGCCCTCACACGTATGCTAACACTAAACCGCAGCGGTTCCCTAACCTGTACCCTAATCCCTCTCCACTCCCTAACCCTAACCCTAACCTGAAACCTAACCATGACATTCACCCAAAACTTTACCCTCACCCGTGTCCTAATTTTAACCAGTACATCAACACTAACCCATGCCCTCTAACGTACGCTAACCCTAAGCCATTGCCGTACCCTAACCTGTACCCTAATCAATCCCCATTTCCTAACCCGAACCCTAACCCTAACCCTTAACGTGACCCTCTTCCGAGGCCTTACCCTCACCCGTGGCCTAATCGTAAGCAGTACACTAACACTAACTAGTGACCTCACATGTACGCTAAACCTTAAGCGTTGTGGTACCCTAAACTGTGCCCTAATATCTCCCCATTCCCTAACCCTAACCCTAACCCGAATTCTATCCCTGACCCTCACCCGAAACCTTACCCTCACCCGTGCCCTAATCTTAACCAGGACACCAACACTAACTCGTGCCCTCACACGTACGCTAACCCTTAATCCTTGTCGTACCCTAAACTGTACCCTAATCCCTCCCCATTCCCTAACCCTAACCCTAACCCGAATTCTATCCCTGACCCTCACCCGAAACCTTACCCTCACCCGTGGCCTAATCTTAACCAGGACACTAACACTAACTCAGGCCCTCACACGAACGCTAACCCTTAAGCACTGTCGTATCCTAAGCTGTACCCTAATCCCTCTGCATTCCTTAACCCTAACCCTAACCCGAATCCTAACCCTGACCCTCACCCGAAGCCTTACCCTCACCCGTGCCCTAATCTTAACCAGGACACCAACACTAACTCGTGCCCTCACACGTACGCTAAAGCTTAAGCGTTGTCGTACCCTAAATTGTACCCTAATCCCTCCCCATTCCCTAACCCTAACCCTAAGCGAAAGCCTGAACGTGACCCTTTTCCGAGGCCTTACCCTCATCGGTGTCCTTGTCTTAACCAGTACACCAACACTAACTCGTGCCCTCACACTTACGCTAACCATTAAGCATTGTCGTACCCTAACCTGTACCCTAATCCCTCTCCATTCCCTAACCCTAACCCTGACCCGAATCCTAACCCTGACCCTCACCCGAAGCCTTACCCTCACCCGTGCCCTAATATTAACCAGGACACCAAGACTAACTCGTGCCCTCACACGTACGTTAACATTAAACCACTGCGGTACCCTAACGTGTACCCTAATCCCTCTCCATTCCCTAACCCTAACCCTAACCTGAAACCTAACCATGACACTCACCCGAAACTTTACCCTCACCCGTGTCCTAATTTTAACCAATACATCAACACTAACCCATGCCCTCTAACTTACGCAATCCCTAAGCCATTGCCTTACCCTAACCTGTACCCTAATTAATCCCTATTCCCTAAACCTAACCCTAACCCTAACCCTTAACGTGACCCTCTTCCGAGGCCTTACCCTCACCCGTGCCCTAATCGCAAGCAGTACACTAACACTAACTAGTGACCTCACACGTATGCTAAACCTTAAGCGTTGTGGTACCCTAAACTGTGCCCTAATATCTCCCCATTCCCTAACCCTAACCCTAACCTGAATTCTATCCCTGACCCTCACCTGAAGCCTTACCCTCACCCGTGCCCTAATCTTAACCAGGACACCAACACTAACTCGTGCCCTCACACGTACGCTAACCCTTAATCGTTGTCGGACCATAAACTGTACCCTAATCCCTCCCCATTCCCTAACCCTAACCGTAACCCGAATCCTAACCCTGACCCTCACCTGAAGCCTTACCCTCACCCGTGCCCTAATCTTAACGAGAATACTAACACTAACCCTTGCCCTAACAAGAACGCTAAACCTTAGGCACTGTCGTACCCTAAGCTGTACCCTAATGCCTCTGCATTCCTTAACACTAACCCTAACCCGAATCCTAACCCTGACCCTCACGCGAAGCCTTGCCCTCACCCGTGCCCTAATCTTAACCAGGACACCAACACTAACTCTTGCCCTCACACGTACGCTAAACCTTAAGCGTTGTCGTAACCTAAATTGTACCCTAATCCCTTCCCATTCCTTAACCCTAACCCTAACCCCATCCCTAAACCTGACCCACTTCCGATGCCCTACCCTAACCAATGCCCTAATCTTAACCAGTACACAAACACTAACTCATGCCCTCAAACGTACACTAACCCTTAAGCATTGTCGTACCCTATCCTGTACCCTAATCCCTCCACATTCCCTAACCCTAACCCTTAGCGAAACCCTGAACGTGACCGTTTTCCGAGGCCTTACCCTCATCGGTGCCCTTGTCTTAACCAGGATACCAACACTAACTCGTGCCCTCACACGAACGCTAACCCTTAAGCACTGTCGTACCCTAAGCTGTACCCTAATGCCTCTGCATTCCTTAACCCTAACCCGAATCCTAACCCTGACCCTCACCCGAAACCTTACCCTCACACGTACCCTAATCTTAACCAGGACACCAACACTAACTCTTGCCCTCACACGTACGCTAAACCTTAAGCGTTGTCGTACCCTAAATTGTACCCTAATCCCTACCCATTCCTTAACCCTAAACCTAACCCCATCCCTAAACCTGACCGACTTCCGATGCCCTACCCTAACCAATGCCCTAATCTTAACCAGTACACAAACACTAACTCATGCCCTCACACGTACGCTAACACTAAACCGCAGCGGTACCCTAACCTGTACCCTAATCCCTCTCCATTCCCTAACCCTAACCCTAACCTGAAACCTCAACATGACACTCACCCGAAACTTTACCCTCACCCGTGTCCTAATTTTAACGAGTACATCAACACTAACCCATGCCCTCTAACGTACGCTAACCCTAAGCCACTGCCGTACCATAACCTGTACCCTAATCAATCCCCATTCCCTAACCCTAACCCTAACCCTAACCCTTAACGTGACCCTCTTCCGAGACCTTACACTCACACGTGCCCTAATCATAAGCAGTACACCAACACTAACTCGTGACCTCACACGTACGCTCAACCTTTAGCGTTGTCGTACCCTAAATTGTACCCTAAACCCTCCCCATTCCTTAACCCTAACCCTAACCCCATCCCTAAACCTGACCCACTTCCGATGCCCTACCCTAACCAATGCCCTAATCTTAACCACTACAGAAGCACTAACTCATGCCCTCAAACGTACGCTAACCCTTAAGCATTGTCGTACCCTATCCTGTACCCTAATCCCTCCCCATTCCCTAACCCTAACCCGAACCGAAACCCTGAACGTGACCCTTTTCCGAGGCCTTACTCTCATCGGTGCCCTTGTCTTAACCAGTACACCAACACTAACTCGTGCCCTCACACTTACGCTAACCCTTAAGCATTGTCGTACCCTGACCTGTACCCTAATCCCTCTCCATTGCCTAACCCTAACCCTAACCCGAATCCTAACCCTGACCCTCACCCGAAGCCTTACCCTCACCCGTGCCCTAATCTTAACCAGGACACCAAGACTAACTCGTACCCTCACACGTACGCTAACACGAAACCGCAGTGGTACCCTAACCTGTACCCTAATCCCTCGCCCTTCCCTAACCCTAACCCTAACCTGAAACCTAACCATGACACTCACCCGAAACTTCACCCCCACCCGTGTCCTAATTTTAACCAGTACATCAACACTAAACCATGCCCTGTAACGTACGCTAACCCTAAGCCATTGCCGTACCCTAACCTGTACCCTAATCAATCCCCATTCCCTAACCCTAACCCTAACCCTAACCCTTAAGGTGACCCTCTTCCGAGGCCTTACCCTCACCCGTGCCCTAATCGTAAGCAATACACTAACACTAACTAGTGATCTCACACGTACGCTAAACCTTAAGCGTTGTGGTACCCTAAACTGGGCCCTAATAACTCCCCATTCCCTAACCCTAAGCCTAACCCGAATCCTAACCCTGACCCTCACCTGAAGCCTTACCCTCACCCGTGCCCTAATCTTAACCAGGACACTAACACTAACCCTTGCCCTCACACGAACGCTAACACTTAAGCACTGTCGTACCCTAAGCTGTACCCTACTCCCTCTGCATTCCTTAACCCTAACCCTAACACGAATCCTAACCCTGACACTCACCCGAAGCCTTACCCTCACCCGTGCCCTAATCTTAACGAGGACACCAACACTAACTCGTGCCCTCACACATACGCTAAACCTTTACCGTTGTCGTACCGTAAATTGTACCCTAAACCCTCCCCATTCCTTAACCCTAACCCTAACCCCATCCCTAAACCTGACCCACTTCCGATGCCCAACCCTAAGCAATGCCCTAATCTTAACCAGTACAGAAGCACTAACTCATGCCCTCAAACGTAGGCTAACCCTTAAGCATTGTCGTACCCTATCCTGTAACCTAATCCCTCCCCATTCCCTAACCCTAACCCTAAGCGAAACCCTGAACGTGACCCTTTTCCGAGGCCTTACCCTCATCGGTGCCCTTGTCTTACCTAGTACACCAACACTAACTCGTGCCCTCACACTTACGCTAACCCTTAAGCATTGTCGTACCCTAACCTGTACCCTAATCCCTCTCCATTCCCTAACCCTAACCCTAACCCGAATCCTAACCCTGACCCTCACCCGAAGCCTTACACTGAACCGTGCCCTAATCTTAACCAGGACACCAAGACTAACACGTGCTCTCACACATACGCTAACACTAAACCGCAGCGGTACCCTAACCTGTACCCTAATCCCTCTCCATTCCCTAACACTAACCCTAACCTGAAACCTAACCATGACACTCACCCGAAACTTCACCGTCACCCGTGTCCTAATTTTAACCAGTACATCAACACTAAACCATGCCCTCTAACGTACGCTAACCCTAAGCCATTGCCGTACACTAACCTGTACCCTAATCAATCCCCATTCCCTAACCCTAACCCTAACCCTAACCCTTAACGTGACCCTCTTCCGAGGCCTTACCCTCACCCGTGCCCTAATCGTAAGCAGTACACTAACACTAACTAGTGACCTCACACGTACGCTAAACCTTAAGCGTTGTGGTACCCTAAACTGTACCCTAAACCCTCCCCATTCCCTAACCCTAACCCTAACCCGAATCCTAACCCTGACCCTCACCTGAAGCCTTACCCTCACCCGTGCCCTAATCTTAACCAGAACACTAACAGTAACCCTTGCCCTCACACAAACGCTAACCCTTAAGCACTGTGGTATCCTAAGCTGTACCCTAATCCCTCTGCATTCCTTAACCCTAAACCTAACACGAATCCTAACCCTGACCCTCACCCGAAGCCTTACCCTCACCCGTGCCCTAATCTTAACCAGTACACCAACACTAACTCGTGCTCTCACACGTACGCTAAACCTTAAGCGTTGTCGTACCCTAAATTGTACCCTAATTAATCCCCATTCCTTAACCCTAACCCTATCCCCATCCCTAAACCTGAACCACTTCCAATGCCCTACCCTAACCAATGCCCTAATCTTAACCAGTACCCAAACACTAACTCATGCCCTCAAACGTACGCTAACCCTTAAGCATTGTCGTACACTATCCTGTACCCTAATCCCTCCCCATTCCCTAACCCTAACCCTAAGCGAAACCCTGAACGTGACCCTTTTCCGAGGCCTTACCCTCATCGGTGCCCTTGTCTTAACCAGTACACCAACACTAACTCGTGCCCTCACACTTACGCTAACCCTTAAGCATTGTCGTACCCTAACCTGAACCCTAATCCCTCTCCATTCCCTAACCCTAACCCTAACCCGAATCCTAACCCTGACCCTCACCCGAAGCCTTACCCTCACCCGTGCCCTAATCTTAACCAGGACACCAAGACTAACTCGTGCCCTCACAGGTACGCTAACACTAAACCGCAGCGGTACCCTAACCTGTACCCTAATCCCTCTCCATTCCCTAACCCTAACCCTAACCTGAAACCTAACCATGACACTCACCCGAAACATTACCCTCACCCGTGTCGTAATTTTAACCAGTACATCAACACTAACAAATGCCCTCTAACGTACGCTAACCTTACGCCATTGCCGTACACTAACCTGTACCCTAATCAATCCCAATTCCCTAACCCTAACCCTAACCCTAACCCTTAACGTGACCCTCTTCCGAGGCCTTACCCTCACCCGTGCCCTAATCGTAAGCAGTACACTAACACTACCTAGTGACCTCACACATACACTATACCTTAAGCGTTGTGGTACCCTAAACTGTGCCCTAATATCTCCCCATTCCCTAACCCTAACCCTAACCCGAATTCTATCCCTGACCCTCACCCGAAACCTTACCCTCACCTGTGCCCTAATCTTAACCAGGACACCAACACTAACACGTGCCCTCACACGTACGCTACCCCTTAATCGTTGTCGTACCCTAAACTGTACCCTAATCCCTCCCCATTCCCTAACCCTAACCCTAACCCGAATCCTAACCCTGACCCTCACCTGAAGCCTTACCCTCACCCGTGCCCTAATCTTAACCAGGACACTAACACTAACCCTTGCCCTCACACAAACGCTAACCCTTAAGCACTGTCGTATCCTAAGCTGTACCCTAGTCCCTCTGCATTCCTTAACCCTAACCCTAACACGGATCCTAACCATGACCCTCACCCGAAGCCTTACCCTCACGCGTGCCCTAATCTTAACCAGGACACCAACACTAACTCGTGCTCTCACACGTACGCTAAACCTTAAGCGTTGTCATACCCTAAATTGTACCCTAATCAATCCCCATTCCTTAACCCTAACCCTAACCCCATCCCTAAACCTGACCCACTTCCAATACCCTACCCTAACCAATGCCCTAATCTTAACCAGTACACAAGCACTAACTAATGCCCTCAAACGTACGCTAACCCTTAAGCATTGTCGTACACTATCCTGTACCCTAATCCCTCCCCATTCCCTAACCCTAACCCTAAGCGAAACCCTGAAGGTGACCCTTTTCCGAGGCCTTACCCTCATCGGTGTCCTTGTCTTAACCAGTACACCAACACAAACTCGTGCCCTCACACTTACGCTAACAGTTTAAGCATTGTCGTACCCTAACCTGTACCCTAATCCCTCTCCATTCCCTAACCCTAACCCTAACCCGAATCCTAACCCTGACCCTCACCCGAAGCCTTACCCTCAACCGTGCCCTAATCTTAACCAGGACACCAACACTAACTCGTGCCCCCACACGTACGCTAAACCTTAAGCGTTGTCGTACCCTAAATTGTACCCTAATCCCACCCCATTCCTTAACCCTAATCCTAACCCCATCCCTAAACCTGACCCACTTCCTATGCCCTACCCTAACCAATGCCCTAACCTTAACCAGTACACAAACACTAACTCATGCCCTCAAACGTACGCTAACTCTTAAGCATTGTCGTACACTATCCTGTACCCTAATCCCTCCCCATTCCCTAACCCTAACCCAAAGCGAAACAGTGAACGTGACCCTTTTCCGAGGCCTTACACACATCGGTGCCCTTGTCTTAACCAGTACACCAACACTAACTCGTGCCCTCACACTTACGCTAACACTTAAGCATTGTCGTACCCTGACCTGTACCCTAATCCCTCTCCATTCCCTAACCCTAACCCTTACCCAAATCCTAACCTTGACCCTCACCCAAAACCTTACCCTCACCCGTGCCCTAATCTTAACCAGGACACCAAGACTAACTCGTGCCCTCACACGTACGTTAACACTAAACCACAGCGGTACCCTAACGTGTACCCTAATCCCTCTCCATTCCCTAACCCTAACCCTAACCTGAAACCAAACATGACACTCACCCGAAACTTTACCCTCACCCGTGTCCTAATTTTAACCAGTACATCAACACTAACCCATGCCCTCTAACGTACGCTAACCCTAAGCCAATGCCGTACCCTAACCTGTACCCTAATCAATACCCATTCCCTAACCCTAACCCTAACCCTAACCCTGACCCTCACCTGAATCCTTACCCTCACCCGTGCCCTAATCTTAACCAGGACACCAACACAAACTCGTGCCCTCACACGTACGCTAACCGTTAATCGTTGTCGTAACCTAAACTGTACCCTAATCACTCCCCATTCCTTAACCCTAACCCTAACCCCATCCCTAAACCTGACCCACCTCCGATGCCCTACCCTAACCTATGCCCTAATCTTAACCAGTACACAAACACTAACTCATGCCCTCAAACGTACGCTAACCCTTAAGCATTGTCGTACCCTATCCGGTACCCTTATCCCTCCCCATTCCCTAACCCTAACCCTAAGCGAAACCCTGAACGTGACCCTTTTCCGAGGCCTTACCCTCATCGGTGCCCTTGTCTAAACCAGTACACCAACACTAACTCGTGCCCTCACACTTATGCTAACCCTTAAGCATTGTCGTACCCTAACCTGTACCCTAATCCCTCTCCATTCCCTAACCCTAACCCTAACCTGAAACCTAACCATGACACTCACCCGAAACATTACCCTCACCCGTGTCGTAATTTTAACCAGTACATCAACAATAACAAATGCCCTCTAACGTACGCTAACCCTACGCCATTGCCGTACACTAACCTGTACCCTAATCAATCCCAATTCCCTAACCCTAACCCTAACCCTAACCCTTAACGTGACCCTCTTCCGAGGCCTTACCCTCACCCGTGCCCTAATCGTAAGCAGTACACTAACACTACCTAGTGACCTCACACGTACTCTATACCTTAAGCGTTGTGGTACCCTAAACTGTGTCGTAATATCTCCCCATTCCCTAACCCTAACCCTAACCCGAATTCTATCCCTGACCGTCACCCGAAACCTTACCCTCACCCGTGCCCTAATCTTAACCAGGACACCAACACTAACACGTGCCCTCACACGTACGCTACCCCTTAATCGTTGTCGTACCCTAAACTGTACCCTAATCCCTCCCCATTCCCTAACCCTAACCCTAACCCGAATCCTAACCCTGACCCTCAACTGAAGCCTTACCCTCACCCGTGCCCTAATCTTAACCAGGACACTAACACTAACCCTTGCCCTCACACAAACGCTAACCCTTAAGCACTGTCGTATCCTAAGCTGTACCCTAGTCCCTCTGCATTCCTTAACCCTAACCCTAACACGGATCCTAACCATGACCCTCACCCGAAGCCTTACCCTCACCCGTGCCCTAATCTTAACCAGGACACCAACACTAACTCGTGCTCTCACACGTACGCTAAACCTTAAGCGTTGTCGTACCCTAAATTGTACCCTAATCAATCCCCATTCCTTAACCCTAACCCTAACCCCATCCCTAAACCTGACCCACTTCCAATGCCCTACCCTAACAAATGCCCTAATCTTAACCAGTACACAAGCACTAACTAATGCCCTCAAACGTACGCTAACCCTTAAGCATTGTCGTACACTATCCTGTACCCTAATCCCTCCCCATTCCCTAACCCTAACCCTAAGCGAAACCCTGAAGGTGACCCTTTTCCGAGGCCTTACCCTCATCGGTGTCCTTGTCTTAACCAGTACACCAACACAAACTCGTGCCCTCACACTTACGCTAACCCTTAAGCATTGTCGTACCCTAACCTGTACCCTAATCCCTCTCCATTCCCTAAACCTAACCCTAACCCGAATCCTAACCCTGACCCTCACCCGGAGCCTTACCCTCAACCGTGCCCTAATCTTAACCAGGACACCAACACTAACTCATGCCCCCACACGTACGCTAAACCTCAAGCGTTGTCGTACCCTAAATTGTACCCTAATCCCACCCCATTCCTTAACCCTAATCCTAACCCCATCCCTAAACCTGACCCACTTCCTATGCCCTACCCTAACCAATGCCCTAACCTTAACCAGTACACAAACACTAACTCATGCCCTCAAACGTACGCTAACTCTTAAGCATTGTCGTACACTATCCTGTACCCTAATCCCTCCCCATTCCCTAACCCTAACCCAAAGCGAAACAGTGAACGTGACCCTTTTCCGAGGCCTTACCCACATCGGTGCCCTTGTCTTAACCAGTACACCAACACTAACTCGTGCCCTCACACTTACGCTAACACTTAAGCATTGTTGTACCCTGACCTGTACCCTAATCCCTCTCCATTCCCTAACCCTAACCCTAACCCAAATCCTAACCCTGACCCTCACCCAAAACCTTACCCTCACCCGTGCCCTAATCTTAACAAGGACACCAAGACTAACTCGTGCCCTCACACGTACGTTAACACTAAACCACAGCGGTACCCTAACGTGTACCCTAATCCCTCTCCATTCCCTAACCCTAACCCTAACCTGAAACCAAACATGACACTCACCCGAAACTTTACCCTCACCCGTGTCCTAATTTTAACCACTACATCAACACTAACCCATGCCCTCTAACGTACGCTAACCCTAAGCCAATGCCGTACCCTAACCTGTACCCTAATCAATACCCATTCCCTAACCCTAACCCTAACCCTAACCCTGACCCTCACCTGAAGCCTTACCCTCACCCGTGCCCTAATCTTAACCAGGACACCAACACTAACTCGTGCCCTCACACGTACGCTAACCGTTAATCGTTGTCGTACCCTAAACTGTACCCTAATCACTCCCCATTCCTTAACCCTAACCCTAACCCCATCCCTAAACCTGACCCACCTCCGATGCCCTACCCTAACCTATGCCCTAAACTTAACCAGTACACAAACACTAACTCATGCCCTCAAACGTATGCTAACCCTTAAGCATTGTCGTACCCTATCCGGTACCCTTATCCCTCCCCATTCCCTAACCCTAACCCTAAGCGAAACCCTGAACGTGACCCTTTTCCGAGGCCTTACCCTCATCGGTGCCCTTGTCTAAACCAGTACACCAACACTAACTCGTGCCCTCACACTTACGCTAACCCTTAAGCATTGTCGTACCCTAACCTGTACCCTAATCCCTCTCCATTCCCTAACCCTAACCCTAACCTGAAACCTAACCATGACACTCACCCGAAACTTTACCCTCAACCGTGTCCTAATTTTAACCAGTACATCAACACTAACCCATGCCCTCTAACGTACGCTAACTCTAAGCCATTGCCGTACCCTAACCTGTATTCTAATCAATCCCCATTTCCTAACCCTAACCCTAACCCTAACCCTTAACGTGACCCTCTTCCGAGGCCTTACCCTCACCCGTGCCCTAATCATAAGCAGTACACTAACACTAACTAGTGACCTCACACGTACGCTAAACCTTAAGCGTTGTGGTACCCTAAACTGTGCCCTAATATCTCCCCATTCCCTAACCCTAACCCGAATTCTATCCCTGACCCTCACCCGAAACCTAACCCTCACCCGTGCCCTAATCTTAACCAGGACACCAACACTAACTCGTGCCCTCACACGTACGCTAACCGTAAATCGTTGTCGTACCCTAAACTTTACCCTAATCACTCCCCATTCCCTAACCCTAACCCTAACCCCAATCCTAACCCTGACCCTCACCTGAAGCCTTACCCTCACCCGTGCCCTAATCTTAACCAGGACACTAACACTAACCCTTGCCCTCACACGAACGCTAACCCTTAAGCACTGTCGTACCCTAAGCTGTACCCTAATCCCTCTGCATTCCTTAACCCTAACCATAACACGAATACTAAACCTGACCCTCACCCGAAGCCTTACACTCACCCGTGCCCTAATCTTAACCAGGACACTAACACTAACGCTTGCCCTCACACGAACGCTAACCCGTAAGCGCTGTCGTACCATAAGCTGTACCCTAATCCCTCTGCATTCCTTAACCCTAACCCTAACACGAATCCTAACCCTGACCCTCACCCGAAGCCTTACCCGCACCCGTTCCCTAATCTTAACCAGGACACCAACACTAACTGGTGCCCTCAAACGTATGCTAAACCTTAAGCGTTGTCGTACCCTAAATTGTACCCTAATCCCTCCCCATTCCTTAACACTAACCCTAACCCCATCCCCAAAACTGACCCACCTCCGATGCCCTACCCTAACCTATGCCCTAAACTTAACCAGTACACAAACACTAACTCATGCCCTCAAACGTACGTTAACCCTTAAGCATTGTCGTACCCTATCCTCTACCCTAATCCCTCCCCATTCTCTAACCCTAACCCTAAGCGAAACAGTGAACATGACCCTTTTCCGAGGCCTTACCCACATCGGTGCCCTTGTCTTTACCAGTACACCAACACTAACTCGTGCCCTCACACTTACGCTAACCCTTAAGCATTGTCGTACCCTAACCTGTACCCTAATCCCTCTCCATTCCCTAAACCTAACCCTAACCCGAATCCTAACCCTGACCCTCATCCGAAGCCTTACCCTCACCCGTGCCCTAATCTTAACCAGGACACCAAGACTAACTCGTGCCCTCACACGTACGATAACACTAAACCGCAGCGGTACCCTAACCTGTACCCTAAGCCCTCTCCATTCCCTAACCCTAAATCTAACCTGAAATCTAACCATGACACTCACCCGAAACTTTACCCTCACCCGTGTCCTAATTTTAACCAGTACATCAACACTAACCCATGCCCTCTAACATACCCTAACCCTAAGCCATTGCCGTACCCTAACCTGTACCCTAATCAATCCCCATTTCCTAACCCTAACCCTGACCCTAACCCATAACATGACCCTCTTCCGAGGCCTTACCCTCACCCGTGCCCTAATCGTAAGCAGTACACTAACACTAACTAATGGCCTCTCACGTACGCTAAACCTTAAGCGTTGTGGTACCCTAAACTGTGCCCTAATATCTCCCCATTCCCTAACCCTAACCCTAACCCTTAACGTGACCCTCTTCCGAGGCCTTACCCTCACCCGTGCCCTAATCGTAAGCAGTACACTAACACTAACTAGTGACCTCACACGTACCCTAAAACTTAATCGTTGTCGTACCCTAAACTGTACCCTAATCACTCCCCATTCCCTAACCCTAACCCTAACCCCAATCTTAACCCTGACCCTCACCTGAATCCTTACCCTCAACCGTGCCCTAATCTTAACCAGGACACTAACACTAACCCTTGACCTCACACGAACGCTAACCCTTAAGCACTGTCGTACCCTAAGCTGTACTCTAATCCCTCTCCATTCCCTAACCCTAACCCTAACCCGAATCCTAACCCTGACCCTCACCCGAAACCTTACCCTCACCCGTGCCCTAATCTTAACAAGGACACCAACACTAACTCGTGCCCTCACACGTACGCTAAACCTTAAGCGTTGTCGTACCCTAAATTGTACCCTAATCCCTCCCTATTCCTTAACCCTAACCCTAACCCCAACCATAAACCTGACCCACTTCCGATGCCCTACCCTAACCAATGCCCTAAACTTAATCAGTACACAAAGACTAACTCATGCCGTCAAACGTACGCTATCCCTTAAGCATTGTCGTACCCTATCCTGTACCCTAACCCCTCCCCATTCCCTAACCCTAACCCTAAGCGAAACCCTGAACGTGACCCTTTTCCGAGGCCTTACCCTCATCGGTGCCTTTGTCTTAACCAGTACACCAACACTAACTCGTGCCCTCACACTTACGCTAACCCTTAAGCATTGCCGTACCCTAACCTGTACCCTAATCCCTCTCCATTCCCTAACCCTAACCCTAACCCGAATCCTAACCCTGACCCTCACCCGAAGCCTTACCCTCAACCGTGCCCTAATCTTAACCAGGACACCAAGACTAACTCGTGCTCTCACACATACGCTAACACTAAACCGCAGTGGAACCCTAACCTGTATCCTAATCCCTGTCCATTCCCTAACCCTAACCCTAACCTGAAACCTAACCATGACACTCACCCGAAACTTCACCTTCACCCGTGTCCTAATTTTAACCAGTACATCAACACTAAACCATGCCCTCTAACGTACGCTAACCCTAAGCCATTGCCGTACCCTAACCGGCACCCTAATCAATCCCCATTCCCTAACCCTAACCCTAACCCTAACCCTTAACGTGACCCTCTTCCGAGGCCTTACCCTCACCCGTGCCCTAATCGTAAGCAGTACACTAACACTAACTAGTGACCTCACACGTACGCTAAACCTTAAGCGTTCTGGTACCCTAAACTGTGCCCTAATCCCTCCCCATTCCCTAACCCTAACCCTAACCCGAATCCTAACCCTGACCCTCACCTGAAGCCTTACCCTCACCCGTGCCCTAATCTTAACCAGGACACTAACACTAACCCTTGCCCTCACACAAACGCTAACCCTTAAGCACTGTCGTATCCTAAGCTGTACCCTAATCCCTCTGCATTCCTTAACCCTAACCCTAACACGAATCCTAACCCTGACCCTCACCCGAAGCCTTACCCTCACCCGTGCCCTAATCTTAACCAGGACACCAACACTAACTCGTGCCCTCACACGTACGCTAAACCTTAAGCGTTGTCGTACCCTAAATTGTACCCTAATCCCTCCCCATTCCTTAACCCTAACCCTAACCCCATCCCTAAACCTGACCCACTTCCGATGCCCTACACTAACCAATGCCCTAATCTTAACCAGTACAGAAGCACTAACTCATGCCCTCAAACGTACGCAAACCCTTAAGCATTGTCGTACCCTATCCTGTACCCTAATCCCTCCCCATTCCCTAACCCTAACCCAAAGCGAAACAGTGAACGTGACCCTTTTCCGAGGCCTTACCCTCATCGGTGCCTTTGTCTTAACCAGTACACCAACACTAACTCGTGCCCTCACACTTACGCTAACCCTTAAGCATTGTCGTACCCTAACCTATACTCTAATCCCTCTCCATTCCCGAACACTAACCCTAACCCGAATCCTAACCCTGACACTCACCCGAAGCCTTAACCTCACCCGTGCCCTAATCTTAACCAGGACACCAAGACTAACTCGTGCCCTCCCACGTATGCTAACATAAACCGCAGCGGTACCCTAACCTGTACCCTAATCCCTCTCCATTCCCTAACCCTAACCCTAACCTGAAACCTAGCCATGACACTCACCCGAAACTTTACCCTCACCCGTGTCCTAATTTTAACCAGTACATCAACACTAACAAATGCCCTCTAACGTACGCTAACCCTACGCCATTGCCGTACACTAACCTGTACCCTAATCAATCCCCATTCCCTAACCCTAACCCTAACCCTAACCCTTAACGTGACCCTCTTCCGAGGCCTTACCCTCACCCGTTCCCTAATCGTAAGCAGTACACTAACACTAACTAGTGACCTCACACGTACGCTATACCTTAAGCGTTGTGGTACCCTAAACTGTGCCCTAATATCTCCCCATTCCCTAACCCTAACCCTAACCCGAATCCTAACTCTGACCCTCACCTGAAGCCTTACCCTCACCCGTGCCCTAATCTTAACCAGGACACTAACACTAACCCTTGCCCTCACACGAACGCTAACCCTTAAGCACTGTCGTACCCTAAGCTGTACCCTAATCCCTCTGCATTCTTTAACCCTATCCCTAACCCGAAGCCTAACCCTCACCCGTGCCCTAATCTTAACCAGGACACCAACACTAACTCGTGCCCTCACACGTACGCTAAACCTTAAGCGTTGTCGTACCCTAAATTGTACCCTAATCCCTCCCCATTCCTTAACCCTAACCCTAACCCCATCCCTAAACCTGACCCACTTCCGATGCCCTACCCTAACCAATGCCCTAACCTTAACCAGTACACAAACACTAACTCATGCCCTCAAACGTACGCTAACCCTTAAGTATTGTCGTACCCTATCCTGAACCCTAATCCCTCCCCATTCGCTAACCCTAACCCTAAGCGAAACTCTGAACGTGACCCTTTTCCGAGGCCTTACCCTCATCGGTGCCTTTGTCTTAACCAGTACACCAACACTAACTCATGCCCTCACACTTACGCTAACCCTTAAGCATTGTCGTACCCTAACCTGTACCCTAATCCCTCTCCATTCCCGAACACTAACCCTAACCCGAATCCTAACCCTGACCCTCACCCGAAGCCTTAACCTCACCCGTGCCCTAATCTTAACCAGGACACCAAGACTAACTCGTGCCCTCACACGTATGCTAACATAAACCGCAGCGGTACCCTAACCTGTACCCTAATCCCTATCCATTCCCTAACCCTAACCCTAACCTGAAACCTAGCCATGACACTCACCCGAAACTTTACCCTCACCCGTGTAATAATTTTAAACAGTACATCAACACTAACAAATGCCCTCTAACGAACGCTAACCCTACGCCATTGCCGTACACTAACCTGTACCCTAATCAATCCCCATTCCCTAACCCTAACCCTAACCCTAACCCTTAACGTGACCCTCTTCTGAGGCCTTACCCTCACCCGTGCCCTAATCGTAAGCAGTACACTAACACTAACTAGTGACCTCACACGTACGCTATACCTTAAGCGTTGTGGTACCCTAAACTGTGCCCTAATATCTCCCCATTCCCTAACCCTAACCCTAACCCGAATCCTAACTCTGACACTCACCTGAAGCCTTACCCTCACCCGTGCCCTAATCTTAACCAGGACACTAACACTAACCCTTGCCCTCACACGAACGCTAACCCTTAAGCACTGTCGTACCCTAAGCTGTACCCTAATCCCTCTGCATTCCTTAACCCTATCCCTAACCCGAAGCCTAACCCTCACCCGTGCCCTAATCTTAACCAGGACACCAACACTAACTCGTGCCCTCACACGTACGCTAAACCTTAAGCGTTGTCGTACCCTAAATTGTACCCTAATCCCTCCCCATTCCTTAACCCTAACCCTAACCCCAACCATAAACCTGACCCACTTCCGATGCCCTACCCTAACCAATGCCCTAAACTTAATCAGTACACAAAGACTAACTCATGCCCTCAAACGTACGCTATCCCTTAAGCATTGTCGTACCCTATCCTGTACCCTAACCCCTCCCCATTCCCTAACCCTAACCCTAAGCGAAACCCTGAACGTGACCCTTTTCCGAGGCCTTACCCTCATCGGTGCCTTTGTCTTAACCAGTACACCAACACTAACTCGTGCCCTCACACTTACGCTAACCCTTAAGCATTGCCATACCCTAACCTGTACCCTAATCCCTCTCCATTCCCTAACCCTAACCCTAACCCGAATCCTAACCCTGACCCTCACCCGAAGCCTTACACTCAACCGTGCCCTAATCTTAACCAGGACACCAAGACTAACACGTGCTCTCACACATACGCTAACACTAAACCGCAGTGGTACCCTAACCTGTATCCTAATCCCTGTCCATTCCCTAACCCTAACCCTAACCTGAAACCTAACCATGACACTCACCCGAAACTTCACCCTCACCCGTGTCCTAATTTTAACCAGTACCTCAACACTAAACCATGCCCTCTAACGTACGCTAACCCTAAGCCATTGCCGTACCCTAACCGGTACCCTAATCAATCCCCATTCCCTAACCCTAACCCTAACCCTAACCCTTAACGTGACCCTCTTCCAAGGCCTTACCCTCACCCGTGCCCTAATCGTAAGCAGTACACTAACACTAACTAGTGACCTCACACGTACGCTAAACCTTAAGCGTTCTGGTACCCTAATCCCTCCCCATTCCCTAACCCTAACCCTAACCCGAATCCTAACCCTGACCCTCACCTGAAGCCTTACCCTCACCCGTGTCCTAATCTTAACCAGGACACTAACACTAACCCTTGCCCTCACACAAACGCTAACCCTTAAGCACTGTCGTATCCTAAGCTGTACCCTAATCCCTCTGCATTCCTTAACCCTAACCCTAACACGAATCCTAACCCTGACCCTCACCCGAAGCCTTACCCTCACCCGTGCCCTAATCTTAACCAGGACACCAACACTAACTCGTGCCCTCACACGTACGCTAAACCTTAAGCGTTGTCGTACCCTAAATTGTACCCTAATCCCTCCCCATTCCTTAACCCTAACCCTAACCCCATCCCTAAACCTGACCCACTTCCGATGCCCTACACTAACCAATGCCCTAATCTTAACCAGTACAGAAGCACTAACTCATGCCCTCAAACGTACGCTAACCCTTAAGCATTGTCGTACCCTATCCTGTACCCTAAACCCTCCCCATTCCCTAACCCTAACCCAAAGCGAAACAGTGAACGTGACCCTTTTCCGAGGCCTTACCCACATCGGTGCCCTTGTCTTAACCAGTCCACCAACACTAACTCGTGCCCTCACACTTACGCTAACCCTTAAGCATTGTCGTACCCTGACCTGTACCCTAATCCCTCTCCATTCCCTAACCCTAACCCTAACCCGAATCCTAACCCTGACCCTCACCCGAAACCTTACCCTCACCCGTGCCCTAATCTTAACCAGGACACCAAGACTAACTCGTGCCCTCACACGTATGTTAACACTAAACCACAGCGGTACCCTAACGTGTACCCTAATCCCTCTCCATTCCCTAACCCTAACCTGAAACCAAACATGACACTCACCCGAAACTTTACCCTCACCCGTGTCCTAATTTTAACCAGTACATCAACACTAACCCATGCCCTCTAACGTACGCTAACCCTAAGCCAATGCCGTACCCTAACCTGTACCCTAATCAATACCCATTCCCTAACCCTAACCCTAACCCTAACCCTGACCCTCACCTGAAGCCTTACCCTCACCCGTGCCCTAATCTTAACCAGGACACTAACACTAACCCTTGCCCTCACACGAACGCTAACCCTTAAGCACTGTGGTACCCTAAGCTGTACCCTAATCCCTCTGCATTCCTTAACCCTAACCCTAACATGAATCCTAACCCTGACCCTCACCCGAAGCCTTACCCTCACCCGTGCCCTAATCTTAACCAGGACACCCACATTAACTCGTGCCCTCACACCTAAGCTAAACCTTAAGCGTTGTCGTACCCTAAACAGTACCCTAATCCCTCCCAATTCCTTAACCTTAACCCTAACCCCATCCCTAAACCTGACCCACTTCCGATGCCCTACCCTATCCAATGTCCTAATCTTATCCAGTACACAAACACTAACTCATGCCCTCAAACGTACGCTAACCCTTAAGCATGGACGTACCCTATCCTGTACCCTAATCCCTCACTATTCCCTAACACTAACCCTAAGCGAATCCCTGAACGTGAACCTTTTCCGAGGCCTTAACCTCATCGTTGCCCTTCTCTTAACCAGTACAACAACACAAACTCGTGCCCTCACACTTACGCTAACCCTTAAGCATTGTCGTACCCTAACCTGTACCCTAAACCCTCTCCATTCCCGAACCCTAACCCTAACACGAATCCTAACCCTGACCCTCACGCGAAGCCTTACCCTCAACCGTGCCCTAATCTTAACCAGGACACCAACACTAACTCGTGCCCTCACACGTACGCTAAACCGTAAGCATTGTCGTACCCTAAATTGTACCCTAATCCCTCCCCATTCCTTAACCCTAACCCTAACCCCATCCCTAAACCTGACCCACTTCCGATGCCCTACCCTAACCAATGCCCTAACCTTAACCAGTACACAAACACTAACTCATGCCCTCAAACGTACGCTAACCCTTAAGCATTGTCGTACCCTATCCTGAACCCTAATCCCTCCCCATTCGCTAACCCTAACCCTAAGCGAAACTCTGAACGTGACCCTTTTCCGAGGCCTTACCCTCATCGGTGCCTTTGTCTTAACCAGTACACCAACACTAACTCGTGCCCTCACACTTACGCTAACCCTTAAGCATTGTCGTACCCTAACCTGTACCCTAATCCCTCTCCATTAACGAACACTAACCCTAACCCGAATCCTAACCCTGACCCTCACCCGAAGCCTTAACCTCACCCGTGCCCTAATCTTAACCAGGACACCAAGACTAACTCGTGCCCTCACACGTACGCTAACACTAAACCGCAGCGGTACCCTAACCTGTACCCTAATCCCTCTCCATTCCCTAACCCTAACCCTAACCTGAAACCTAGCCATGACACTCACCCGAAACTTTACCCTCACCCGTGTCCTAATTTTAACCAGTACATCAACACTAACAAATGCCCTCTAACGTACGCTAACCCTACGCCATTGCCGTACACTAACCTGTACCCTAATCAATCCCCATTCCCTAAACCTAACCCTAACCCTAACCCTTAACGTGACCCTCTTCCGAGGCCTTACCCTCACCCGTGCCCTAATCGTAAGCAGTACACTAACACTAACTAGTGACCTCACACGTACGCTAAACCTTAAGCGTTGTGGTACCCTAAACTGTGCCCTAATATCTCCCCATTCCCTAACCCTAACCCTAACCCGAATCCTAACTCTGACCCTCACCTGAAGCCTTACTCTGACCCGTGCCCTAATCTTAACCAGGACACTAACACTAAGCCTTGCCCTCACACGAACGCTAACCCTTAAGCACTGTCGTACCCTAAGCTGTACCCTAATCCCTCTGCATTCCTTAACCCTAACCCTAACCCGAAGCCTAACCCTCACCCGTGCCCTAATCTTAACCAGGACACCAACACTAACTCGTGCCCTCACACGTACGCTAAACCTTAAGCGTTGTCGTACCCTAAATTGTACCCTAATCCCTCCCCATTCCTTAACCCTAACCCTAACCCCAACCATAAACCTGACCCACTTCCGATGCCCTACCCTAACCAATGCCCTAAACTTAATCAGTACACAAAGACTAACTCATGCCCTCAAACGTACGCTATCCCTTAAGCATTGTCGTACCTATCCTGTACCCTAACCCCTCCCCATTCCCTAACCCTAACCCTAAGCGAAACCCTGAACGTGACCCTTTTCCGAGGCCTTACCCTCATCGGTGCCTTTGTCTTAACCAGTACACCAACACTAACTCGTGCCCTCACACTTACGCTAACCCTTAAGCATTGCCGTACCCTAACCTGTACCCTAATCCCTCTCCATTCCCTAACCCTAACCCTAACCCGAATCCTAACCCTGACCCTCACCCGAAGCCTTACCCTCAACCGTGCCCTAATCTTAACCAGGACACCAAGACTAACTCGTGCTCTCACACATACGCTAACACTAAACCGCAGTGGTACCCTAACCTGTATCCTAATCCCTGTCCATTCCCTAACCCTAACCCTAACCTGAAACCTAACCATGACACTCACCCGAAACTTCACCCTCACCCGTGTCCTAATTTTAACCAGTACATCAACACTAAACCATGCCCTCTAACGTACGCTAACCCTAAGCCATTGCCGTACCCTAACCTGTACCCTAATCAATCCCCATTCCCTAACCCTAACCCTAACCCTTAACGTGACCCTCTTCCGAGGCCTTACCCTCACCCGTGCCCTAATCGTAAGCAGTACACTAACACTAACTAGTGACCTCACACGTACGCTAAACCTTAAGCGTTCTGGTACCCTAAACTGTGCCCTAATCCCTCCCCATTCCCTAACCCTAACCCTAACCCGAATCCTAACCCTGACCCTCACCTGAAGCCTTACCCTCACCCGTGCCCTAATCTTAACCAGAACACTAACACTAACCCTTGCCCTCACACAAACGCTAACCCTTAAGCACTGTCGTATCCTAAGCTGTACCCTAATCCCTCTGCATTCCTTAACCCTAACCCTAACACGAATCCTAACCCTGACCCTCACCCGAAGCCTTACCCTCACCCGTGCCCTAATCTTAACCAGGACACCAACACTAACTCGTGCCCTCACACGTACGATAAACCTTAAGCGTTGTCGTACCCTAAATTGTACCCTAATCCCTCCCCATTCCTTAACCCTAACCCTAACCCCATCCCTAAACCTGACCCACTTCCGATGCCCTACACTAACCAATGCCCTAATCTTAACCAGTACAGAAGCACTAACTCATGCCCTCAAACGTACGCTAACCCTTAAGCATTGTCGTACCCTATCCTGTACCCTAATCCCTCCCCATTCCCTAACCCTAACCCAAAGCGAAACAGTGAACGTGACCCTTTTCCGAGGCCTTACCCACATCGGTGCCCTTGTCTTAACCAGTACACCAACACTAACTCGTGCCCTCACACTTACGCTAACACTTAAGCATTGTCGTACCCTGACCTGTACCCTCAGCCCTCTCCATTCCCTAACCCTAACCCTAACCCGAATCCTAACCCTGACCCTCACCCGAAACCTTACCCTCACCCGTGCCCTAATCTTAACCAGGACACCAAGACTAACTCGTGCCCTCACATGTACGTTAACACTAAACCACAGCGGTACCCTAACGTGTACCCTAATCCCTCTCCATTCCCTAACCCTAACCCTAACGTGAAACCAAACATGACACTCACCCGAAACTTTACCCTCACCCGTGTCCTAATTTTAACCAGTACATCAACACTAACAAATGCCCTCTAACGTACGCTAACCCTACGCCATTGCCGTACACTAACCTGTACCCTAATCAATCCCCATTCCCTAAACCTAACCCTAACCCTAACCCTTAACGTGACCCTCTTCCGAGGCCTTACCCTCACCCGTGCCCTAATCGTAAGCAGTACACTAACACTAACTAGTGACCTCACACGTACGCTAAACCTTAAGCGTTGTGGTACCCTAAACTGTGCCCTAATATCTCCCCATTCCCTAACCCTAACCCTAACCCGAATCCTAACTCTGACCCTCACCTGAAGCCTTACTCTCACCCGTGCCCTAATCTTAACCAGGACACTAACACTAAGCCTTGCCCTCACACGAACGCTAACCCTTAAGCACTGTCGTACCCTAAGCTGTACCCTAATCCCTCTGCATTCCTTAACCCTAACCCTAACCCGAAGCCTAACCCTCACCCGTGCCCTAATCTTAACCAGGACACCAACACTAACTCGTGCCCTCACACGTACGCTAAACCTTAAGCGTTGTCGTACCCTAAATTGTACCCTAATCCCTCCCCATTCCTTAACCCTAACCCTAACCCCAACCATAAACCTGACCCACTTCCGATGCCCTACCCTAACCAATGCCCTAAACTTAATCAGTACACAAAGACTAACTCATGCCCTCAAACGTACGCTATCCCTTAAGCATTGTCGTACCTATCCTGTACCCTAACCCCTCCCCATTCCCTAACCCTAACCCTAAGCGAAACCCTGAACGTGACCCTTTTCCGAGGCCTTACCCTCATCGGTGCCTTTGTCTTAACCAGTACACCAACACTAACTCGTGCCCTCACACTTACGCTAACCCTTAAGCATTGCCGTACCCTAACCTGTACCCTAATCCCTCTCCATTCCCTAACCCTAACCCTAACCCGAATCCTAACCCTGACCCTCACCCGAAGCCTTACCCTCAACCGTGCCCTAATCTTAACCAGGACACCAAGACTAACTCGTGCTCTCACACATACGCTAACACTAAACCGCAGTGGTACCCTAACCTGTATCCTAATCCCTGTCCATTCCCTAACCCTAACCCTAACCTGAAACCTAACCATGACACTCACCCGAAACTTCACCCTCACCCGTGTCCTAATTTTAACCAGTACATCAACACTAAACCATGCCCTCTAACGTACGCTAACCCTAAGCCATTGCCGTACCCTAACCTGTACCCTAATCAATCCCCATTCCCTAACCCTAACCCTAACCCTTAACGTGACCCTCTTCCGAGGCCTTACCCTCACCCGTGCCCTAATCGTAAGCAGTACACTAACACTAACTAGTGACCTCACACGTACGCTAAACCTTAAGCGTTCTGGTACCCTAAACTGTGCCCTAATCCCTCCCCATTCCCTAACCCTAACCCTAACCCGAATCCTAACCCTGACCCTCACCTGAAGCCTTACCCTCACCCGTGCCCTAATCTTAACCAGAACACTAACACTAACCCTTGCCCTCACACAAACGCTAACCCTTAAGCACTGTCGTATCCTAAGCTGTACCCTAATCCCTCTGCATTCCTTAACCCTAACCCTAACACGAATCCTAACCCTGACCCTCACCCGAAGCCTTACCCTCACCCGTGCCCTAATCTTAACCAGGACACCAACACTAACTCGTGCCCTCACACGTACGATAAACCTTAAGCGTTGTCGTACCCTAAATTGTACCCTAATCCCTCCCCATTCCTTAACCCTAACCCTAACCCCATCCCTAAACCTGACCCACTTCCGATGCCCTACACTAACCAATGCCCTAATCTTAACCAGTACAGAAGCACTAACTCATGCCCTCAAACGTACGCTAACCCTTAAGCATTGTCGTACCCTATCCTGTACCCTAATCCCTCCCCATTCCCTAACCCTAACCCAAAGCGAAACAGTGAACGTGACCCTTTTCCGAGGCCTTACCCACATCGGTGCCCTTGTCTTAACCAGTACACCAACACTAACTCGTGCCCTCACACTTACGCTAACACTTAAGCATTGTCGTACCCTGACCTGTACCCTCAGCCCTCTCCATTCCCTAACCCTAACCCTAACCCGAATCCTAACCCTGACCCTCACCCGAAACCTTACCCTCACCCGTGCCCTAATCTTAACCAGGACACCAAGACTAACTCGTGCCCTCACATGTACGTTAACACTAAACCACAGCGGTACCCTAACGTGTACCCTAATCCCTCTCCATTCCCTAACCCTAACCCTAACCTGAAACCAAACATGACACTCACCCGAAACTTTACCCTCACCCGTGTCCTAATTTTAACCAGTACATCAACACTAACAAATGCCCTCTAACGTACGCTAACCCTACGCCATTGCCGTACACTAACCTGTACCCTAATCAATCCCCATTCCCTAAACCTAACCCTAACCCTAACCCTTAACGTGACCCTCTTCCGAGGCCTTACCCTCACCCTTGCCCTAATCGTAAGCAGTACACTAACACTAACTAGTGACCTCACACGTACGCTAAACCTTAAGCGTTGTGGTACCCTAAACTGTGCCCTAATATCTCCCCATTCCCTAACCCTAACCCTAACCCGAATCCTAACTCTGACCCTCACCTGAAGCCTTACTCTCACCCGTGCCCTAATCTTAACCAGGACACTAACACTAACCCTTGCCCTCACACGAACGCTAACCCTTAAGCACTGTCGTACCCTAAGCTGCACCCTAATCCCTCTGCATTCCTTAACCCTAACCCTAACCCGAAGCCTAACCCTCACCCGTGCCCTAATCTTAACCAGGACACCAACACTAACTCGTGCCCTCACACGTACACTAAACCTTAAGCGTTGTCGTACCCTAAATTGCACCCTAATCCCTCCCCATTCCTTAACCCTAACCCTAACCCCAACCATAAACCTGACCCACTTCCGATGCCCTACCCTAACCAATGCCCTAAACTTAATCAGTACACAAAGACTAACTCATGCCCTCAAACGTACGCTATCCCTTAAGCATTGTCGTACCTATCCTGTACCCTAACCCCTCCCCATTCCCTAACCCTAACCCTAAGCGAAACCCTGAACGTGACCCTTTTCCGAGGCCTTACCCTCATCGGTGCCTTTGTCTTAACCAGTACACCAACACTAACTCGTGCCCTCACACGTACGATAAACCTTAAGCGTTGTCGTACCCTAAATTGTACCCTAATCCCTCCCCATTCCTTAACCCTAACCCTAACCCCATCCCTAAACCTGACCCACTTCCGATGCCCTACACTAACCAATGCCCTAATCTTAACCAGTACAGAAGCACTAACTCATGCCCTCAAACGTACGCTAACCCTTAAGCATTGTCGTACCCTATCCTGTACCCTAATCCCTCCCCATTCCCTAACCCTAACCCAAAGCGAAACAGTGAACGTGACCCTTTTCCGAGGCCTTACCCACATCGGTGCCCTTGTCTTAACCAGTACACCAACACTAACTCGTGCCCTCACACTTACGCTAACACTTAAGCATTGTCGTACCCTGACCTGTACCCTCAGCCCTCTCCATTCCCTAACCCTAACCCTAACCCGAATCCTAACCCTGACCCTCACCCGAAACCTTACCCTCACCCGTGCCCTAATCTTAACCAGGACACCAAGACTAACTCGTGCCCTCAAATGTACGTTAACACTAAACCACAGCGGTACCCTAACGTGTACCCTAATCCCTCTCCATTCCCTAACCCTAACCCTAACCTGAAACCAAACATGACACTCACCCGATACTTTACCCTCACCCGTGTCCTAATTTTAACCAGTACATCAACACTAACCCATGCCCTCTAACGTACGCTAACCCTAAGCCAATGCCGTACCCTAACCTGTACCCTAATCAATACCCATTCCCTAACCCTAACCCTAACCCTAACCCTGACCCTCACCTGAAGCCTTACCCTCACCCGTACCCTAATCTTAACCAGGACACCAACACTAACTCGTGCCCTCACACGTACGCTAACCGTTAATCGTTGTCGTACCCTAAACTGTACCCTAATCACTCCCCATTCCTTAACCCTAACCCTAAACCCATCCCTAAACCTGACCCACCTCCGATGCCCTACCCTAACCTATGCCCTAATCTTAACCAGTACACAAACACTAACTCATGCCCTCAAACGTACGCTAAACCTTAAGCATTGTCGTACCCTATCCTGTACCCTTATCCCTCCCCATTCCCTAACCCTAACCCTAAGCGAAACCCTGAACGTGACCCTTTTCCGAGGCCTTACCCTCATCGGTGCCCTTGTCTAAACCAGTACACCAACACTAAATCGTGCCCTCACACTTATGCTAACCCTTAAGCATTGTCGTACCCTAACCTGTACCCTAATCCCTCTCCATTCCCTAACCCTAACCCTAACCTGAAACCTAACCATGACACTCACCCGAAACTTTACCCTCAACCGTGTCCTAATTTTAACCAGTACATCAACACTAACCCATGCCCTCTAACGTACGCTAACTCTAAGCCATTGCCGTACCCTAACCTGTATTCTAATCAATCCCCATTTCCTAACCCTAACCCTAACCCTAACCCTTAACGTGACCCTCTTCCGAGGCCTTACCCTCACCAGTGCCCTAATCATAAGCAGTACACTAACACTAACTAGTGACCTCACACGTACGTTAAACCTTAAGCGTTGTGGTACCCTAAACTGTGTGCCAATATCTCCCCATTCCCTAACCCTAACCCTAACCCGAATTCTATCCCTGACCCTCACCCGAAACCTAACCCTCACCCGTGCCCTAATCTTAACCAGGACACCAACACTAACTCGTGCCCTCACACATACGCTAACCGTAAATCGTTGTCGTACCCTAAACTGTACCCTAATCACTCCCCATTCCCTAACCCTAACCCTAACCCCAATCCTAACCCTGACCCTCACCTGAAGCCTTACCCTCACCCGTGCCCTAATCTTAACCAGGACACCAACACTAACTCGTGCCCCCACACGTACGCTAAACCTTAAGCGTTGTCGTACCCTAAATTGTACCCTAGTCCCTCCCCATTTCCTTAACCCTAACCCTAACCACATCCCTAAACCTGACCCACTTCCGATGCCCTACCCTAACCAATGTCCTAACCTCAACCAGTACACAAAGACTAACTCATGCCCTCAAACGTACGCTAACCCTTAAGCATTGTCGTACCCTATCCTGTTCCCTAATCCCTCCCCATTCCCTAACACTAACCCTAAGCGAAACCCTGAACGTGACCCTTTTCCGAGGACTTACCCTCATCCGGGCCCTTGTCTTAACCAGTACACCAACACTAACTCGTGCCCTCACACTTACGCTAACACTTAAGCATTGTTGTACACTAACCTGTACCCTAATCCCTCTCCATTCCCTAACCCTAACCCTAACCCGAATCCTAACCCTGACCCTCACCCGAAGCCTTACCCTCACCCGTGCCCTAATCTTAACCAGGACACCAAGACTAACTCGTGCCCTCACACGTATGCTAACACTAAACCGCAGCGGTACCCTAACCTGTACCCTAAGCCCTCAACATTCCCTAACCCTAAATCTAACCTGAAACCTAACCATGACACTCACCCGAAACTTTACCCTCACCCGTGTCCTAATTTTAACCAGTACATCAACACTAACCCATGCCCTCTAACATACCCTAACCCTAAGCCATTGCCGTACCCTAACCTGTACCCTAATCAATCCCCATTTCCTAACCCTAACCCTGACCCTAACCCTTAACATGACCCTCTTCCGAGGCCTTACCCTCACCCGTGCCCTAATCGTAAGCAGTACACTAACACTAACTAGTGGCCTCACACGTACGCTAAACCTTAAGCGTTGTGGTACCCTAAACTGTGCCCTAATATCTCCCCATTCCCTAACCCTAACCCTAACCCTTAACGTGACCCTCTTCCGAGGCCTTACCCTCACCCGTGCCCTAATCTTAACCAGGACACCAACACTAACTCGTGCCCTCACACGTACGCTAACCCTTAATCGTTGTCGTACCCTAAACTGTACACTAATCACTCCCCATTCCCTAACCCTAACCCTAACCTTAACCCTTACCGTGACCCTCTTCCGAGGCCTTACACTCACCCGTGCCCTAATCGTAAGCAGTACACTAACACTAACTAGTGACCTCACACGTACGCTATACCTTAAGCGTTGTGGTACCCTAAACTGTGCCCTAATATCTCCCCATTCCCTAACCCTAACCCTAACCCGAATCCTAACTCTGACCCTCACCTGAAGCCTTACCCTCACCCGTGCCCTAATCTTAACCAGGACACTAACACTAACCCTTGCCCTCACACGAACGCTAACCCTTAAGCACTGTCGTACCCTAAGCTGTACCCTAATCCCTCTGCATTCCTTAACCCTAACCCTAACCCGAAGCCTAACCCTCACCCGTGCCCTAATCTTAACCAGGACACCAACACTAACTCGTGCCCTCACACGTACGCTAAACCTTAAGCGTTGTCGTACCCTAAATTGTACCCTAATCCCTCCCCATTCCTTAACCCTAACCCTAACCCCAACCATAAACCTGACCCACTTCCGATGCCCTACCCTAACCAATGCCCTAAACTTAATCAGTACACAAAGACTAACTCATGCCCTCAAACGTACGCTATCCCTTAAGCATTGTCGTACCCTATCCTGTACCCTAACCCCTCCCCATTCCCTAAGCCTAACCCTAAGCGAAACCCTGAACGTGACCCTTTTCCGAGGCCTTACCCTCATCGGTGCCTTTGTCTTAACCAGTACACCAACACTAACTCGTGCCCTCACACTTACGCTAACCCTTAAGCATTGTCGTACCCTAACATGTACCCTAATCCCTCTCCATTCCCTAACCCTAACCCTAACCCGAATCCTAACCCTGACCCTCACCCGAAGCCTTACCCTCGCCTGTGACCTAATCTTAACCAGGACACCAAGACTAACTCGTGCCCTCACACGTACGCTATCACTAAACCGCAGCGGTACCCTAACCTGTACCCTAATCCCTCTCCATTCCCTAACCCTAACCCTAACCTGAAACCTAACCATGACACTCACCAGAAACTTTTCCCTCACCCGTGTCCTAATTTTAACCAGTACATCAACACTAACCCATGCCCTCTAACGTACGCTAACCCTAAGCCATTGCCGTACCCTAACCTGTACCCTAATCAATCCCCATTCCCTAACCCTAACCCTAACCATAACCCTTAACGTGACCCTCTTCCGAGGCCTTACCCTCACCCGAGCCCTAATCGTAAGCAGTACACTAACACTAACTAGTGACCTCACACGTACGCTAAACCTTAAGCGTTGTGGTACCCTAAACTGTGACCTAATATCTCCCCATTCCATAACCCTAACCCTAACCCGAATTCTATCCCTGACCCTCACCCGAAACCTTACCCTCACCCGTGCCCTAATCTTAACCAGGACACCAACACTAACTCGTGCCCTCACACGTACGCTAACCCTTAATCGTTGTCGTACCCTAAACTGTACCCTAATCCCTCCCCATTCCCTAACCCTAACCCTAACCCGAATCCTAACCCTGACCCTCACCTGAAGCCTTACCCTAACCAGTGCCCTAATCTTAACCAGGACACTAACACTAACGCTAGCCCTCACACGAACGCTAACCCTTAAGCACTGTCGTACCCTAAGCTGTACCCTAATCCCTCTGCATTCCTTAACCCTAACCCTAACACGAATCCTAACCCTGACCCTCACCTGAAGCCTTACCCTCACCCGTGCCCTAATCTTAACCAGGACACCAACAGTAACTCGTGCCCTCACACGTACGCTAAACCTTAAGCGTTGTCGTACCCTAAATTGTACCCTAATCCCTCTCCATTCCCTAACCCTAACCCTAACCCGAATCCTAACCCTGACCCTCACCCGAAGCCTTACCCTCGCCCGTGCCCTAATCTTAACCAGGACACCAAGACTAACTCGTGCCCTCACACGTACGCTATCACTAAACCGCAGGGTACCCTAACCTGTACCCTAATCCCTCTCCATTCCCTAAACCTAACCCTAACCTGAAACCTAACAATGACACTCACCCGAAACTTTTCCCTCACCCGTGTCCTAATTTTAACCAGTACATCAACACTAACCCATGCCCTCTAACGTACGCTAACCCTAAGCCATTGCCGTACCCTAACCTGTACCCTAATCAATCCCCATTCCCTAACCCTAACCCTAACCCTAACCCTAACCCTTAACGTGACCCTCTTCCGAGGCCTTAACCTCACCTGTGCCCTAATCGTAAGCAGTACACTAACACTAACTAGTGAACTCACACGTACGCTAAACCTTAAGCGTTGTGGTACCCTAAACTGTGCCCTAATATCTCCCCATTACCTAACCCTAACCCTAACACGAATTCTATCCCTGACCCTCACTCGAAACCTTACCCTCACCCGTGCCCTAATCTTAACCAGGACACCAACACTAACTCGTGCCCTCACACGTACGCTAACCCTTAATCGTTGTCGTACCCTAAACTGTACCCTAATCCCTCCCCATTCCCTAACCCAAACCCTAACGCGAATCCTAACTCTGACCCTCACCTGAAGCCTTAACCTCACCTGTGCCTTAATCTTAACCAGGACACTAACACTAACCCTTGCCCTCACACGAACGCTAACCCTTAAGCACTGTCGTACCCTAAGCTGTACCCTAATCCCTCTGCATTCCTTAACCCTAACCCTAACCCGAATCCTAACGCTGAACCTCACCCGAAGCCTTATCCTCACCCGTGCCCTAATCTTAACCAGGACACCAACACTAACTCGTGCCCACACACGTACGCTAAACCTTAAGCGTTGTCGTACCCTAAATTGTACCCTAATCCCTCCCCATTCCTTAACCCTAACCCTAACCCCATCCCTAAACCTGACCCACTTCCGATGCCCTACCCTAACCAATGCCCTAACCTCAACCAGTACAGAAAGACTAACTCATGCCCTCAAACGTATGCTAACCCTTAAGCATTGTCGTACCCCATCCTGTACCCTAATCCCTCCCCATTCCGTAACCCTAACCCTAAGCGAAACCCTGAACGTGACCCTTTTCCGAGGCCTTACCCTCATCGTTGCCCTTGTCTTAACCAGTACACCAACACTAACTCGTGCGCTCACACTTACGCTAACCCATAAGCATTGTCGTACCCTAACCTGTACCTTAATCCCTCTCCATTCCCTAACCCTAACCCTAACCCGAAACCTAAACCTGACCCTCACCCGAAGCCTTATCCTCACCCGTGCCCTAATCTTAACCAGGACACCAAGACTAACTCGTGCCCTCACACGTACGCTAACACTAAACCGCAGCGGTACCCTAACCTGTACCCTAATCCCTCTCCATTCCCTAACCCTAACCCTAACCTGAAACCTAACCATGACACTCACCCGAAACTTTACCCTCACCCGTGTCCTAATTTTAACCAGTACATCAACACTAACCCATGCCCTCTAACGTACGCTAACCCTAAGCCATTGCCGTACACTAACCTGTACCCTAATCAATCCCCATTCCCTAACCCTAACCCTAACCCTAACCCTTAACGTGACCCTGTTCCGAGGCCTTACCCTCACCCGTGCCCTAATCGTAAGCAGTACACTAACACTAACTAGTGACCTCACACGTACGCTAAACCTTAAGCGTTGTGGTACCCTAAACTGTGCCCTAATATCTCCCCATTCCCTAACCCTAACCCTAACCCGAATTCTATCCCTGACCCTCACCCGAAACCTTACCCTCACCCGTGCCCTAATCTTAACCAGGACAACAACACTAACTCGTGTCCTCACACCTACGCTAACACTTAATCGTTGTCGTACCCTAAACTGTACCCTAATCCCTCCCCAATCCCTAACCCTAACCCTAACACGAATCCTAATCCTGACCCTCACCTGAAGCCTTACCCTCACCCGTGCCCTAATCTTAACCAGGACACTAACACTAACCCTTGCCCTCACACGAACGCTAACCCTTAAGCACCGTCGTACCCTAAGCTGTACCCTAATCCCTCTGCATTCCTTAACCCTAACCCTAACCCGAATCCTAACCCTGACACTCACCCGAAGCCTTACCCTCACCCGTGCCCTAATCTTAACCAGGACACCAACACTAACTCGTGCCCTCACAAGTACGCTAAACCTTAAGCGTTGTCATACCCTATCCTGTACCCTAATCCCTCCCCATTCCCTAACCCTAACCCTAAGCGAAACCCTTAACGTGACCCTTTTCCGAGGCCTTACCCTCATCGGTGCCTTTGTCTTAACCAGTACACCAACACTAACTCGTGCCCTCACACTTACGCTAACCCTTAAGCATTGTCGTACCCTAACCTGTACCCTAATCCCTCTCCATTCCCTAACCCTAACCCTAACCTGAAACCTAACCATGACACTCACCCGAAACTTTACCCTCACCCGTGTCCTAATTTTAACCAGTACATCAACACTAACCCATGCCCTCTAACGTACGCTAACCCTAAGCCATTGCCGTACACTAACCTGTACCCTAATCAATCCCCATTCCCTAACCCTAACCCTAATCCTATCCCTTAACGTGACCCTCTTCCAAGACCTTACCCTCACCCGTGCCCTAATCGTAAGCAGTACACTAACACTAACTAGTGACCTCACACGTACGCTAAACATTAAGTGTTGTGGTACCCTAAACTGTGCCCTAATATCTCCCCATTCCCTAACCCTAACCCTAACCCGAATTCTATCCCTGACCCTCACCCGAAACCTTACCCTCACCCGTGCCCTAATCTTAACCAGGACACCAACACTAACTCGTGCCCTCACACGTACGCTAACCCTTAATCGTTGTCGTACCCTAAACTGTACCCTAATCCCTCCCCATTCCCTAACCCTAACCCTAACCCGAATCCTAACTCTGACCCTCACCTGAAGCCTTACCCTCACCCGTGCCCTAATCTTAACCAGGACACTAACACTAACCCTTGCCCTCACACGAACGCTAACACTTAAGCACTGTCGTACCCTAAGCTGTACCCTAATCCCTCTGCATTCCTTAACCCTAACCCTACCACGAATCCTAACCCTGACCCTCACCCGAAACCTTACCCTCACCCGTGCCCTAATCTTAACCAGGACACCAACACTAACTCGTGCCCACACACGTACGCTAAACCTTAAGCGTTGTCGTACCCTAAATTGTACCCTAATCCCTCCCCATTCCTTAACCCTAACCCTAACCCCATCCCTAAACCTGACCCACTTCCGATGCCCTACCCTAACCAATGCCCTAACCTCAACCAGTACACAAAGACTAACTCATTCCCTGAAACGTATGCTAACCCTTAAGCATTGTCGTACCCTATCCTGTACCCTAATCCCTCCCCATTCCATAACCCTAACCCTAAGCGAAACCCTGAACGTGACCCTTTTCCGAGGCCTTACCCTCATCGGTGCCCTTGTCTTAACCAGTACACCAACACTAACTTGTGCCCTCACACTTACGCTAACACTTAAGCATTGTCGTACACTAACATGTACCCTAATCCCTCTCCATTCCCTAACCCTAACCCTAACCCGAATCCTAACCCTGACCCTCACCCGAAGCCTTACCCTCACCCGTGCCCTAATCTTAACCAGGACACCAAGACTAACTCGTGCCCTCACACGTACGCTAACACTAAACCGCAGCGGTACCCTAACCTGTACCCTAATCCCTCTCCATTCCCTAACCCTAACCCTAACCTGAAACCTAACCATGACACTCACCCAAAACTTTACCCTCACCCGTGTCCTAATTTTAATCAGTACATCAACACTAACCCATGCCCTCTAACGTATGCTAACCTTAAGCCATTGCCGTACCCTAACCTGTACCCTAATCAATCCCCATTCCCTAACCCTAACCATAACCCTAACCTTAACGTGACCCTCTTCCGAGGCCTTACCCTCACCCGTGCCCTAATCGTAAGCAGTACAATAACACTAACTAGTGACCTCACACGTACGCTAAACCTTAAGCGTTGTGGTACCCTAAACTGTGCCCTAATATCTCCCCATTCCGTAACCCTAAACCTAACACGAATTCTATCCCTGACCCTCACCCGAAACCTTACCCTCACCCGTGCCCTAATCTTAACCAGGACACCAACACTAACTCGTGCCCTCACACGTACGCTAACCCTTAATCGTTGTCGTACCCTAAACTGTACCCTAATCCCTCCCCATTCCCTAACCCAAACCCTAACCCGAATCCTAACTCTGACCCTCACCTGAAGCCTTAACCTCACCTGTGCCCTAATCTTAACCAGGACACTAACACTAACCCTTGCCCTCACACGAACGCTAACCCTTAAGCACTGTCGTACCCTAAGCTGTACCCTAATCCCTCTGCATTCCTTAACCCTAACCCTAACCCGAATCCTAACCCTGACCCTCACCCGAAGCCTTATCCTCACCCGTGCCCTAATCTTAACCAGGACACCAACACTAACTCGTGCCCTCACACGTACGCTAAACCTTAAGCGTTGTCGTACCCTAAATTGTACCCTAATCCCTCCCCATTCCTTAACCCTAACCCTAACCCCATCCCTAAACCTGACCCACTTCCGATGCCCTACCCTAACCAATGCCCTAACCTCAACCAGTACAGAAAGACTAACTCATGCCCTCAAACGTACGCTAACCCTTAAGCATTGTCGTACCCTATCCTGTACCTTAATCCCTCCCCATTCCCTAACCCTAACCCTAAGCGAAACCCTGAACGTGACCCTTTTCCGAGGCCTTACCCTCATCGGTGCCCTTGTCTTAACCAGTACACCAACACTAAATCGTGCCCTCACACTTACGCTAACACTTAAGCATTGTCATACACTAACATGTACCCTAATCCCTCTCCATTCCCTAACCCTAACCCTAACCCGAATCCTAACCCTGACCCTCACCCGAAGCCTTACCCTCAACCGTGCCCTAATCTTAACCAGGACACCAAGACTAACTCGTGCTCTCACACATACGCTAACACTAAACCGCAGTGGTACCCTAACCTGTATCCTAATCCCTGTCCATTCCCTAACCCTAACCCTAACCTGAAACCTAACCATGACACTCACCCGAAACTTCACCCTCACCCGTGTCCTAATTTTAACCAGTACATCAACACTAAACCATGCCCTCTAACGTACGCTAACCCTAAGCCATTGCCGTACCCTAACCTGTACCCTAATCAATCCCCATTCCCTAACCCTAACCCTAACCCTTAACGTGACCCTCTTCCGAGGCCTTACCCTCACCCGTGCCCTAATCGTAAGCAGTACACTAACACTAACTAGTGACCTCACACGTACGCTAAACCTTAAGCGTTCTGGTACCCTAAACTGTGCCCTAATCCCTCCCCATTCCCTAACCCTAACCCTAACCCGAATCCTAACCCTGACCCTCACCTGAAGCCTTACCCTCACCCGTGCCCTAATCTTAACCAGAACACTAACACTAACCCTTGCCCTCACACAAACGCTAACCCTTAAGCACTGTCGTATCCTAAGCTGTACCCTAATCCCTCTGCATTCCTTAACCCTAACCCTAACACGAATCCTAACCCTGACCCTCACCCGAAGCCTTACCCTCACCCGTGCCCTAATCTTAACCAGGACACCAACACTAACTCGTGCCCTCACACGTACGATAAACCTTAAGCGTTGTCGTACCCTAAATTGTACCCTAATCCCTCCCCATTCCTTAACCCTAACCCTAACCCCATCCCTAAACCTGACCCACTTCCGATGCCCTACACTAACCAATGCCCTAATCTTAACCAGTACAGAAGCACTAACTCATGCCCTCAAACGTACGCTAACCCTTAAGCATTGTCGTACCCTATCCTGTACCCTAATCCCTCCCCATTCCCTAACCCTAACCCAAAGCGAAACAGTGAACGTGACCCTTTTCCGAGGCCTTACCCACATCGGTGCCCTTGTCTTAACCAGTACACCAACACTAACTCGTGCCCTCACACTTACGCTAACACTTAAGCATTGTCGTACCCTGACCTGTACCCTCAGCCCTCTCCATTCCCTAACCCTAACCCTAACCCGAATCCTAACCCTGACCCTCACCCGAAACCTTACCCTCACCCGTGCCCTAATCTTAACCAGGACACCAAGACTAACTCGTGCCCTCACATGTACGTTAACACTAAACCACAGCGGTACCCTAACGTGTACCCTAATCCCTCTCCATTCCCTAACCCTAACCCTAACCTGAAACCAAACATGACACTCACCCGAAACTTTACCCTCACCCGTGTCCTAATTTTAACCAGTACATCAACACTAACAAATGCCCTCTAACGTACGCTAACCCTACGCCATTGCCGTACACTAACCTGTACCCTAATCAATCCCCATTCCCTAAACCTAACCCTAACCCTAACCCTTAACGTGACCCTCTTCCGAGGCCTTACCCTCACCCTTGCCCTAATCGTAAGCAGTACACTAACACTAACTAGTGACCTCACACGTACGCTAAACCTTAAGCGTTGTGGTACCCTAAACTGTGCCCTAATATCTCCCCATTCCCTAACCCTAACCCTAACCCGAATCCTAACTCTGACCCTCACCTGAAGCCTTACTCTCACCCGTGCCCTAATCTTAACCAGGACACTAACACTAACCCTTGCCCTCACACGAACGCTAACCCTTAAGCACTGTCGTACCCTAAGCTGCACCCTAATCCCTCTGCATTCCTTAACCCTAACCCTAACCCGAAGCCTAACCCTCACCCGTGCCCTAATCTTAACCAGGACACCAACACTAACTCGTGCCCTCACACGTACACTAAACCTTAAGCGTTGTCGTACCCTAAATTGCACCCTAATCCCTCCCCATTCCTTAACCCTAACCCTAACCCCAACCATAAACCTGACCCACTTCCGATGCCCTACCCTAACCAATGCCCTAAACTTAATCAGTACACAAAGACTAACTCATGCCCTCAAACGTACGCTATCCCTTAAGCATTGTCGTACCTATCCTGTACCCTAACCCCTCCCCATTCCCTAACCCTAACCCTAAGCGAAACCCTGAACGTGACCCTTTTCCGAGGCCTTACCCTCATCGGTGCCTTTGTCTTAACCAGTACACCAACACTAACTCGTGCCCTCACACGTACGATAAACCTTAAGCGTTGTCGTACCCTAAATTGTACCCTAATCCCTCCCCATTCCTTAACCCTAACCCTAACCCCATCCCTAAACCTGACCCACTTCCGATGCCCTACACTAACCAATGCCCTAATCTTAACCAGTACAGAAGCACTAACTCATGCCCTCAAACGTACGCTAACCCTTAAGCATTGTCGTACCCTATCCTGTACCCTAATCCCTCCCCATTCCCTAACCCTAACCCAAAGCGAAACAGTGAACGTGACCCTTTTCCGAGGCCTTACCCACATCGGTGCCCTTGTCTTAACCAGTACACCAACACTAACTCGTGCCCTCACACTTACGCTAACACTTAAGCATTGTCGTACCCTGACCTGTACCCTCAGCCCTCTCCATTCCCTAACCCTAACCCTAACCCGAATCCTAACCCTGACCCTCACCCGAAACCTTACCCTCACCCGTGCCCTAATCTTAACCAGGACACCAAGACTAACTCGTGCCCTCAAATGTACGTTAACACTAAACCACAGCGGTACCCTAACGTGTACCCTAATCCCTCTCCATTCCCTAACCCTAACCCTAACCTGAAACCAAACATGACACTCACCCGATACTTTACCCTCACCCGTGTCCTAATTTTAACCAGTACATCAACACTAACCCATGCCCTCTAACGTACGCTAACCCTAAGCCAATGCCGTACCCTAACCTGTACCCTAATCAATACCCATTCCCTAACCCTAACCCTAACCCTAACCCTGACCCTCACCTGAAGCCTTACCCTCACCCGTACCCTAATCTTAACCAGGACACCAACACTAACTCGTGCCCTCACACGTACGCTAACCGTTAATCGTTGTCGTACCCTAAACTGTACCCTAATCACTCCCCATTCCTTAACCCTAACCCTAAACCCATCCCTAAACCTGACCCACCTCCGATGCCCTACCCTAACCTATGCCCTAATCTTAACCAGTACACAAACACTAACTCATGCCCTCAAACGTACGCTAAACCTTAAGCATTGTCGTACCCTATCCTGTACCCTTATCCCTCCCCATTCCCTAACCCTAACCCTAAGCGAAACCCTGAACGTGACCCTTTTCCGAGGCCTTACCCTCATCGGTGCCCTTGTCTAAACCAGTACACCAACACTAAATCGTGCCCTCACACTTATGCTAACCCTTAAGCATTGTCGTACCCTAACCTGTACCCTAATCCCTCTCCATTCCCTAACCCTAACCCTAACCTGAAACCTAACCATGACACTCACCCGAAACTTTACCCTCAACCGTGTCCTAATTTTAACCAGTACATCAACACTAACCCATGCCCTCTAACGTACGCTAACTCTAAGCCATTGCCGTACCCTAACCTGTATTCTAATCAATCCCCATTTCCTAACCCTAACCCTAACCCTAACCCTTAACGTGACCCTCTTCCGAGGCCTTACCCTCACCAGTGCCCTAATCATAAGCAGTACACTAACACTAACTAGTGACCTCACACGTACGTTAAACCTTAAGCGTTGTGGTACCCTAAACTGTGTGCCAATATCTCCCCATTCCCTAACCCTAACCCTAACCCGAATTCTATCCCTGACCCTCACCCGAAACCTAACCCTCACCCGTGCCCTAATCTTAACCAGGACACCAACACTAACTCGTGCCCTCACACATACGCTAACCGTAAATCGTTGTCGTACCCTAAACTGTACCCTAATCACTCCCCATTCCCTAACCCTAACCCTAACCCCAATCCTAACCCTGACCCTCACCTGAAGCCTTACCCTCACCCGTGCCCTAATCTTAACCAGGACACCAACACTAACTCGTGCCCCCACACGTACGCTAAACCTTAAGCGTTGTCGTACCCTAAATTGTACCCTAGTCCCTCCCCATTTCCTTAACCCTAACCCTAACCACATCCCTAAACCTGACCCACTTCCGATGCCCTACCCTAACCAATGTCCTAACCTCAACCAGTACACAAAGACTAACTCATGCCCTCAAACGTACGCTAACCCTTAAGCATTGTCGTACCCTATCCTGTTCCCTAATCCCTCCCCATTCCCTAACACTAACCCTAAGCGAAACCCTGAACGTGACCCTTTTCCGAGGACTTACCCTCATCCGGGCCCTTGTCTTAACCAGTACACCAACACTAACTCGTGCCCTCACACTTACGCTAACACTTAAGCATTGTTGTACACTAACCTGTACCCTAATCCCTCTCCATTCCCTAACCCTAACCCTAACCCGAATCCTAACCCTGACCCTCACCCGAAGCCTTACCCTCACCCGTGCCCTAATCTTAACCAGGACACCAAGACTAACTCGTGCCCTCACACGTATGCTAACACTAAACCGCAGCGGTACCCTAACCTGTACCCTAAGCCCTCAACATTCCCTAACCCTAAATCTAACCTGAAACCTAACCATGACACTCACCCGAAACTTTACCCTCACCCGTGTCCTAATTTTAACCAGTACATCAACACTAACCCATGCCCTCTAACATACCCTAACCCTAAGCCATTGCCGTACCCTAACCTGTACCCTAATCAATCCCCATTTCCTAACCCTAACCCTGACCCTAACCCTTAACATGACCCTCTTCCGAGGCCTTACCCTCACCCGTGCCCTAATCGTAAGCAGTACACTAACACTAACTAGTGGCCTCACACGTACGCTAAACCTTAAGCGTTGTGGTACCCTAAACTGTGCCCTAATATCTCCCCATTCCCTAACCCTAACCCTAACCCTTAACGTGACCCTCTTCCGAGGCCTTACCCTCACCCGTGCCCTAATCTTAACCAGGACACCAACACTAACTCGTGCCCTCACACGTACGCTAACCCTTAATCGTTGTCGTACCCTAAACTGTACACTAATCACTCCCCATTCCCTAACCCTAACCCTAACCTTAACCCTTACCGTGACCCTCTTCCGAGGCCTTACACTCACCCGTGCCCTAATCGTAAGCAGTACACTAACACTAACTAGTGACCTCACACGTACGCTATACCTTAAGCGTTGTGGTACCCTAAACTGTGCCCTAATATCTCCCCATTCCCTAACCCTAACCCTAACCCGAATCCTAACTCTGACCCTCACCTGAAGCCTTACCCTCACCCGTGCCCTAATCTTAACCAGGACACTAACACTAACCCTTGCCCTCACACGAACGCTAACCCTTAAGCACTGTCGTACCCTAAGCTGTACCCTAATCCCTCTGCATTCCTTAACCCTAACCCTAACCCGAAGCCTAACCCTCACCCGTGCCCTAATCTTAACCAGGACACCAACACTAACTCGTGCCCTCACACGTACGCTAAACCTTAAGCGTTGTCGTACCCTAAATTGTACCCTAATCCCTCCCCATTCCTTAACCCTAACCCTAACCCCAACCATAAACCTGACCCACTTCCGATGCCCTACCCTAACCAATGCCCTAAACTTAATCAGTACACAAAGACTAACTCATGCCCTCAAACGTACGCTATCCCTTAAGCATTGTCGTACCCTATCCTGTACCCTAACCCCTCCCCATTCCCTAAGCCTAACCCTAAGCGAAACCCTGAACGTGACCCTTTTCCGAGGCCTTACCCTCATCGGTGCCTTTGTCTTAACCAGTACACCAACACTAACTCGTGCCCTCACACTTACGCTAACCCTTAAGCATTGTCGTACCCTAACATGTACCCTAATCCCTCTCCATTCCCTAACCCTAACCCTAACCCGAATCCTAACCCTGACCCTCACCCGAAGCCTTACCCTCGCCTGTGACCTAATCTTAACCAGGACACCAAGACTAACTCGTGCCCTCACACGTACGCTATCACTAAACCGCAGCGGTACCCTAACCTGTACCCTAATCCCTCTCCATTCCCTAACCCTAACCCTAACCTGAAACCTAACCATGACACTCACCAGAAACTTTTCCCTCACCCGTGTCCTAATTTTAACCAGTACATCAACACTAACCCATGCCCTCTAACGTACGCTAACCCTAAGCCATTGCCGTACCCTAACCTGTACCCTAATCAATCCCCATTCCCTAACCCTAACCCTAACCATAACCCTTAACGTGACCCTCTTCCGAGGCCTTACCCTCACCCGAGCCCTAATCGTAAGCAGTACACTAACACTAACTAGTGACCTCACACGTACGCTAAACCTTAAGCGTTGTGGTACCCTAAACTGTGACCTAATATCTCCCCATTCCATAACCCTAACCCTAACCCGAATTCTATCCCTGACCCTCACCCGAAACCTTACCCTCACCCGTGCCCTAATCTTAACCAGGACACCAACACTAACTCGTGCCCTCACACGTACGCTAACCCTTAATCGTTGTCGTACCCTAAACTGTACCCTAATCCCTCCCCATTCCCTAACCCTAACCCTAACCCGAATCCTAACCCTGACCCTCACCTGAAGCCTTACCCTAACCAGTGCCCTAATCTTAACCAGGACACTAACACTAACGCTAGCCCTCACACGAACGCTAACCCTTAAGCACTGTCGTACCCTAAGCTGTACCCTAATCCCTCTGCATTCCTTAACCCTAACCCTAACACGAATCCTAACCCTGACCCTCACCTGAAGCCTTACCCTCACCCGTGCCCTAATCTTAACCAGGACACCAACAGTAACTCGTGCCCTCACACGTACGCTAAACCTTAAGCGTTGTCGTACCCTAAATTGTACCCTAATCCCTCTCCATTCCCTAACCCTAACCCTAACCCGAATCCTAACCCTGACCCTCACCCGAAGCCTTACCCTCGCCCGTGCCCTAATCTTAACCAGGACACCAAGACTAACTCGTGCCCTCACACGTACGCTATCACTAAACCGCAGGGTACCCTAACCTGTACCCTAATCCCTCTCCATTCCCTAAACCTAACCCTAACCTGAAACCTAACAATGACACTCACCCGAAACTTTTCCCTCACCCGTGTCCTAATTTTAACCAGTACATCAACACTAACCCATGCCCTCTAACGTACGCTAACCCTAAGCCATTGCCGTACCCTAACCTGTACCCTAATCAATCCCCATTCCCTAACCCTAACCCTAACCCTAACCCTAACCCTTAACGTGACCCTCTTCCGAGGCCTTAACCTCACCTGTGCCCTAATCGTAAGCAGTACACTAACACTAACTAGTGAACTCACACGTACGCTAAACCTTAAGCGTTGTGGTACCCTAAACTGTGCCCTAATATCTCCCCATTACCTAACCCTAACCCTAACACGAATTCTATCCCTGACCCTCACTCGAAACCTTACCCTCACCCGTGCCCTAATCTTAACCAGGACACCAACACTAACTCGTGCCCTCACACGTACGCTAACCCTTAATCGTTGTCGTACCCTAAACTGTACCCTAATCCCTCCCCATTCCCTAACCCAAACCCTAACGCGAATCCTAACTCTGACCCTCACCTGAAGCCTTAACCTCACCTGTGCCTTAATCTTAACCAGGACACTAACACTAACCCTTGCCCTCACACGAACGCTAACCCTTAAGCACTGTCGTACCCTAAGCTGTACCCTAATCCCTCTGCATTCCTTAACCCTAACCCTAACCCGAATCCTAACGCTGAACCTCACCCGAAGCCTTATCCTCACCCGTGCCCTAATCTTAACCAGGACACCAACACTAACTCGTGCCCACACACGTACGCTAAACCTTAAGCGTTGTCGTACCCTAAATTGTACCCTAATCCCTCCCCATTCCTTAACCCTAACCCTAACCCCATCCCTAAACCTGACCCACTTCCGATGCCCTACCCTAACCAATGCCCTAACCTCAACCAGTACAGAAAGACTAACTCATGCCCTCAAACGTATGCTAACCCTTAAGCATTGTCGTACCCCATCCTGTACCCTAATCCCTCCCCATTCCGTAACCCTAACCCTAAGCGAAACCCTGAACGTGACCCTTTTCCGAGGCCTTACCCTCATCGTTGCCCTTGTCTTAACCAGTACACCAACACTAACTCGTGCGCTCACACTTACGCTAACCCATAAGCATTGTCGTACCCTAACCTGTACCTTAATCCCTCTCCATTCCCTAACCCTAACCCTAACCCGAATCCTAAACCTGACCCTCACCCGAAGCCTTATCCTCACCCGTGCCCTAATCTTAACCAGGACACCAAGACTAACTCGTGCCCTCACACGTACGCTAACACTAAACCGCAGCGGTACCCTAACCTGTACCCTAATCCCTCTCCATTCCCTAACCCTAACCCTAACCTGAAACCTAACCATGACACTCACCCGAAACTTTACCCTCACCCGTGTCCTAATTTTAACCAGTACATCAACACTAACCCATGCCCTCTAACGTACGCTAACCCTAAGCCATTGCCGTACACTAACCTGTACCCTAATCAATCCCCATTCCCTAACCCTAACCCTAACCCTAACCCTTAACGTGACCCTGTTCCGAGGCCTTACCCTCACCCGTGCCCTAATCGTAAGCAGTACACTAACACTAACTAGTGACCTCACACGTACGCTAAACCTTAAGCGTTGTGGTACCCTAAACTGTGCCCTAATATCTCCCCATTCCCTAACCCTAACCCTAACCCGAATTCTATCCCTGACCCTCACCCGAAACCTTACCCTCACCCGTGCCCTAATCTTAACCAGGACAACAACACTAACTCGTGTCCTCACACCTACGCTAACACTTAATCGTTGTCGTACCCTAAACTGTACCCTAATCCCTCCCCAATCCCTAACCCTAACCCTAACACGAATCCTAATCCTGACCCTCACCTGAAGCCTTACCCTCACCCGTGCCCTAATCTTAACCAGGACACTAACACTAACCCTTGCCCTCACACGAACGCTAACCCTTAAGCACCGTCGTACCCTAAGCTGTACCCTAATCCCTCTGCATTCCTTAACCCTAACCCTAACCCGAATCCTAACCCTGACACTCACCCGAAGCCTTACCCTCACCCGTGCCCTAATCTTAACCAGGACACCAACACTAACTCGTGCCCTCACAAGTACGCTAAACCTTAAGCGTTGTCATACCCTATCCTGTACCCTAATCCCTCCCCATTCCCTAACCCTAACCCTAAGCGAAACCCTTAACGTGACCCTTTTCCGAGGCCTTACCCTCATCGGTGCCTTTGTCTTAACCAGTACACCAACACTAACTCGTGCCCTCACACTTACGCTAACCCTTAAGCATTGTCGTACCCTAACCTGTACCCTAATCCCTCTCCATTCCCTAACCCTAACCCTAACCTGAAACCTAACCATGACACTCACCCGAAACTTTACCCTCACCCGTGTCCTAATTTTAACCAGTACATCAACACTAACCCATGCCCTCTAACGTACGCTAACCCTAAGCCATTGCCGTACACTAACCTGTACCCTAATCAATCCCCATTCCCTAACCCTAACCCTAATCCTATCCCTTAACGTGACCCTCTTCCAAGACCTTACCCTCACCCGTGCCCTAATCGTAAGCAGTACACTAACACTAACTAGTGACCTCACACGTACGCTAAACATTAAGTGTTGTGGTACCCTAAACTGTGCCCTAATATCTCCCCATTCCCTAACCCTAACCCTAACCCGAATTCTATCCCTGACCCTCACCCGAAACCTTACCCTCACCCGTGCCCTAATCTTAACCAGGACACCAACACTAACTCGTGCCCTCACACGTACGCTAACCCTTAATCGTTGTCGTACCCTAAACTGTACCCTAATCCCTCCCCATTCCCTAACCCTAACCCTAACCCGAATCCTAACTCTGACCCTCACCTGAAGCCTTACCCTCACCCGTGCCCTAATCTTAACCAGGACACTAACACTAACCCTTGCCCTCACACGAACGCTAACACTTAAGCACTGTCGTACCCTAAGCTGTACCCTAATCCCTCTGCATTCCTTAACCCTAACCCTACCACGAATCCTAACCCTGACCCTCACCCGAAACCTTACCCTCACCCGTGCCCTAATCTTAACCAGGACACCAACACTAACTCGTGCCCACACACGTACGCTAAACCTTAAGCGTTGTCGTACCCTAAATTGTACCCTAATCCCTCCCCATTCCTTAACCCTAACCCTAACCCCATCCCTAAACCTGACCCACTTCCGATGCCCTACCCTAACCAATGCCCTAACCTCAACCAGTACACAAAGACTAACTCATTCCCTGAAACGTATGCTAACCCTTAAGCATTGTCGTACCCTATCCTGTACCCTAATCCCTCCCCATTCCATAACCCTAACCCTAAGCGAAACCCTGAACGTGACCCTTTTCCGAGGCCTTACCCTCATCGGTGCCCTTGTCTTAACCAGTACACCAACACTAACTTGTGCCCTCACACTTACGCTAACACTTAAGCATTGTCGTACACTAACATGTACCCTAATCCCTCTCCATTCCCTAACCCTAACCCTAACCCGAATCCTAACCCTGACCCTCACCCGAAGCCTTACCCTCACCCGTGCCCTAATCTTAACCAGGACACCAAGACTAACTCGTGCCCTCACACGTACGCTAACACTAAACCGCAGCGGTACCCTAACCTGTACCCTAATCCCTCTCCATTCCCTAACCCTAACCCTAACCTGAAACCTAACCATGACACTCACCCAAAACTTTACCCTCACCCGTGTCCTAATTTTAATCAGTACATCAACACTAACCCATGCCCTCTAACGTATGCTAACCTTAAGCCATTGCCGTACCCTAACCTGTACCCTAATCAATCCCCATTCCCTAACCCTAACCATAACCCTAACCTTAACGTGACCCTCTTCCGAGGCCTTACCCTCACCCGTGCCCTAATCGTAAGCAGTACAATAACACTAACTAGTGACCTCACACGTACGCTAAACCTTAAGCGTTGTGGTACCCTAAACTGTGCCCTAATATCTCCCCATTCCGTAACCCTAAACCTAACACGAATTCTATCCCTGACCCTCACCCGAAACCTTACCCTCACCCGTGCCCTAATCTTAACCAGGACACCAACACTAACTCGTGCCCTCACACGTACGCTAACCCTTAATCGTTGTCGTACCCTAAACTGTACCCTAATCCCTCCCCATTCCCTAACCCAAACCCTAACCCGAATCCTAACTCTGACCCTCACCTGAAGCCTTAACCTCACCTGTGCCCTAATCTTAACCAGGACACTAACACTAACCCTTGCCCTCACACGAACGCTAACCCTTAAGCACTGTCGTACCCTAAGCTGTACCCTAATCCCTCTGCATTCCTTAACCCTAACCCTAACCCGAATCCTAACCCTGACCCTCACCCGAAGCCTTATCCTCACCCGTGCCCTAATCTTAACCAGGACACCAACACTAACTCGTGCCCTCACACGTACGCTAAACCTTAAGCGTTGTCGTACCCTAAATTGTACCCTAATCCCTCCCCATTCCTTAACCCTAACCCTAACCCCATCCCTAAACCTGACCCACTTCCGATGCCCTACCCTAACCAATGCCCTAACCTCAACCAGTACAGAAAGACTAACTCATGCCCTCAAACGTACGCTAACCCTTAAGCATTGTCGTACCCTATCCTGTACCTTAATCCCTCCCCATTCCCTAACCCTAACCCTAAGCGAAACCCTGAACGTGACCCTTTTCCGAGGCCTTACCCTCATCGGTGCCCTTGTCTTAACCAGTACACCAACACTAAATCGTGCCCTCACACTTACGCTAACACTTAAGCATTGTCATACACTAACATGTACCCTAATCCCTCTCCATTCCCTAACCCTAACCCTAACCCGAATCCTAACCCTGACCCTCACCCGAAGCCTTACCCTCACCCGTGCCCTAATCTTAACCAGTACACCAAGACTAACTCGTGCCCTCACACGTACGCTAACACTAAACTGCAGCGGTACCGTAACCTGTACCCTAATTCCTCTCCATTCCCTAACCCTAACCCTAACCTGAAACCTAACCATGACACTCACCCGAAACTTTACCCTCACCCGTGTCCTAATTTTAACCAGTACATCAACACTAACCCATGCCCTCTAACGTACGCTAACCCTAAGCCATTGCCGTACCCTAACCTGTACCCTAACCAATCCCCATTCCCTAACCCTAACCCTAACCCTAACCCTTAACGTGACCCTCTTCCGAGGCCTTACCCTCACCCGTGCCCTAATCGTAAGCAGTACACTAACACTAACTAGTGACCTCACACGTACGCTAAACCTTAAGCGTTGTGGTACCCTAAACTGTGCCCTAATATCTCCCCATTCCCTAACCCTAACCCTAACCCGAATTCTATCCCTGACCCTCACCCGAAACCTTACCCTCACCCGTGCCCTCATCTTAACCAGGACAACAACACTAACTTGTGTCCTCACACGTACGCTAACACTTAATCGTTGTCGTACCCTAAACTGTACCCTAATCCCTCCCCAATCCCTAACCCTAACCCTAACACGAATCCTAATCCTGACCCTCACCTGAAGCCTTACCCTCACCCGTGCCCTAATCTTAACCAGGACACTAACACTAACCCTTGCCCTCACACGAACGCTAACCCTTAAGCACCGTCGTACCCTAAGCCATACCCTAATCCCTCTGCATTCCTTAACTCTAACACTAACCCGAATCCTAACCCTGACACTCACCCGAAGCCTTACCCTCACCCGTGCCCTAATCTTAACCAGGACACCAACACTAACTCGTGCCCTCACACGTACGCTAAACCTTAAGCGTTGTCGTACCCTATCCTGTACCCTAATCCCTCCCCATTCCCTAACCCTAACCCTAAGCGAAACCCTTAACGTGACCCTTTTCCGAGGCCTTACCCTCATCGGTGCCTTTGTCTTAACCAGTACACCAACACTAACTCGTGCCCTCACACTTACGCTAAACCTTAAGCATTGTCGTACCCTAACCTGTACCCTAATCCCTCTCCATTCCCTAACCCTAACCCTAACCTGAAACCTAACCATGACACTCACCCGAAACTTTACCCTCACCCGTGTCCTAATTTTAACCAGTACATCAACACTAACCCATGCCCTCTAACGTACGCTAACCCTAAGCCATTGCCGTACACTAACCTGTACCCTAATCAATCCCCATTCCCTAACCCTAACCCTAACCCTAACCCTTAACGTGACCCTCTTCCGAGGCCTTACCCTCACCCGTGCCCTAATCGTAAGCAGTACACTAACACTAACCAGTGACCTCACACGTACGCTAAACCTTAAGCGTTGTGTTACCCTAAGCTGTGCCCTAATTTCTCCCCATTCCCTAACCCTAACCCTAACCCGAATTCTATCCCTGACCCTCACCCGAAACCTTACCCTCACCCGTGCCTTAATCTTAACCAGGACACAAAGACTAACTCGTGCCCTCACACGTACGCTAACACTAAACCGCAGCGGTACCCTAACCTGTACCCTAATCCCTCTCCATTCCCTAACCCTAACCCTAACCTGAAACCTAACCATGACACTCACCCAAAACTTTACCCTCACCCGTGTCCTAATTTTAATCAGTACATCAACACTAACCCATGCCCTCTAACGTATGCTAACCTTAAGCCATTGCCGTACCCTAACCTGTACCCTAATCAATCCCCATTCCCTAACCCTAACCATAACCCTAACCTTAACGTGACCCTCTTCCGAGGCCTTACCCTCACCCGTGCCCTAATCGTAAGCAGTACAATAACACTAACTAGTGACCTCACACGTACGCTAAACCTTAAGCGTTGTGGTACCCTAAACTGTGCCCTAATATCTCCCCATTCCGTAACCCTAAACCTAACACGAATTCTATCCCTGACCCTCACCCGAAACCTTACCCTCACCCGTGCCCTAATCTTAACCAGGACACCAACACTAACTCGTGCCCTCACACGTACGCTAACCCTTAATCGTTGTCGTACCCTAAACTGTACCCTAATCCCTCCCCATTCCCTAACCCAAACCCTAACCCGAATCCTAACTCTGACCCTCACCTGAAGCCTTAACCTCACCTGTGCCCTAATCTTAACCAGGACACTAACACTAACCCTTGCCCTCACACGAACGCTAACCCTTAAGCACTGTCGTACCCTAAGCTGTACCCTAATCCCTCTGCATTCCTTAACCCTAACCCTAACCCGAATCCTAACCCTGACCCTCACCCGAAGCCTTATCCTCACCCGTGCCCTAATCTTAACCAGGACACCAACACTAACTCGTGCCCTCACACGTACGCTAAACCTTAAGCGTTGTCGTACCCTAAATTGTACCCTAATCCCTCCCCATTCCTTAACCCTAACCCTAACCCCATCCCTAAACCTGACCCACTTCCGATGCCCTACCCTAACCAATGCCCTAACCTCAACCAGTACAGAAAGACTAACTCATGCCCTCAAACGTACGCTAACCCTTAAGCATTGTCGTACCCTATCCTGTACCTTAATCCCTCCCCATTCCCTAACCCTAACCCTAAGCGAAACCCTGAACGTGACCCTTTTCCGAGGCCTTACCCTCATCGGTGCCCTTGTCTTAACCAGTACACCAACACTAAATCGTGCCCTCACACTTACGCTAACACTTAAGCATTGTCATACACTAACATGTACCCTAATCCCTCTCCATTCCCTAACCCTAACCCTAACCCGAATCCTAACCCTGACCCTCACCCGAAGCCTTACCCTCACCCGTGCCCTAATCTTAACCAGTACACCAAGACTAACTCGTGCCCTCACACGTACGCTAACACTAAACTGCAGCGGTACCGTAACCTGTACCCTAATTCCTCTCCATTCCCTAACCCTAACCCTAACCTGAAACCTAACCATGACACTCACCCGAAACTTTACCCTCACCCGTGTCCTAATTTTAACCAGTACATCAACACTAACCCATGCCCTCTAACGTACGCTAACCCTAAGCCATTGCCGTACCCTAACCTGTACCCTAACCAATCCCCATTCCCTAACCCTAACCCTAACCCTAACCCTTAACGTGACCCTCTTCCGAGGCCTTACCCTCACCCGTGCCCTAATCGTAAGCAGTACACTAACACTAACTAGTGACCTCACACGTACGCTAAACCTTAAGCGTTGTGGTACCCTAAACTGTGCCCTAATATCTCCCCATTCCCTAACCCTAACCCTAACCCGAATTCTATCCCTGACCCTCACCCGAAACCTTACCCTCACCCGTGCCCTCATCTTAACCAGGACAACAACACTAACTTGTGTCCTCACACGTACGCTAACACTTAATCGTTGTCGTACCCTAAACTGTACCCTAATCCCTCCCCAATCCCTAACCCTAACCCTAACACGAATCCTAATCCTGACCCTCACCTGAAGCCTTACCCTCACCCGTGCCCTAATCTTAACCAGGACACTAACACTAACCCTTGCCCTCACACGAACGCTAACCCTTAAGCACCGTCGTACCCTAAGCCATACCCTAATCCCTCTGCATTCCTTAACTCTAACCCTAACCCGAATCCTAACCCTGACACTCACCCGAAGCCTTACCCTCACCCGTGCCCTAATCTTAACCAGGACACCAACACTAACTCGTGCCCTCACACGTACGCTAAACCTTAAGCGTTGTCGTACCCTATCCTGTACCCTAATCCCTCCCCATTCCCTAACCCTAACCCTAAGCGAAACCCTTAACGTGACCCTTTTCCGAGGCCTTACCCTCATCGGTGCCTTTGTCTTAACCAGTACACCAACACTAACTCGTGCCCTCACACTTACGCTAAACCTTAAGCATTGTCGTACCCTAACCTGTACCCTAATCCCTCTCCATTCCCTAACCCTAACCCTAACCTGAAACCTAACCATGACACTCACCCGAAACTTTACCCTCACCCGTGTCCTAATTTTAACCAGTACATCAACACTAACCCATGCCCTCTAACGTACGCTAACCCTAAGCCATTGCCGTACACTAACCTGTACCCTAATCAATCCCCATTCCCTAACCCTAACCCTAACCCTAACCCTTAACGTGACCCTCTTCCGAGGCCTTACCCTCACCCGTGCCCTAATCGTAAGCAGTACACTAACACTAACCAGTGACCTCACACGTACGCTAAACCTTAAGCGTTGTGTTACCCTAAGCTGTGCCCTAATTTCTCCCCATTCCCTAACCCTAACCCTAACCCGAATTCTATCCCTGACCCTCACCCGAAACCTTACCCTCACCCGTGCCTTAATCTTAACCAGGACACAAAGACTAACTCGTGCCCTCACACGTACGCTAACCCATAATCGTTGTCGTACCGTAAACTGTACCCTAATCCCTCCCCATTCCCTAACACTAACCTAACCCGAATCCTAACCCTGACCCTCACCCGAAACCTTACCCACACCCGTGCCCTAATCTTAACCAGGACACCAACACTAACTCGTGCCCTCACACGTACGCTAACAGTAAACCGCAGCGGTACCCTAACCTGTACCCTAATCCCTCTCCATTCCCTAACCCTAACCCTAACACGAATCCTAACCCTGACCCTCACCCGAAGCCTTACCCTCACCCGTGCCCTAATCTTAACCAGGACACCAACACTAACTCGTGCCCTCACACGTAAGCTAAACCTTAAGCATTGTCGTACCCTAAATTGTAACCTAATCCCTCCCCATTGCTTAACCCTAACCCTAACCCCATCCCTAAACCTGACCCACTTCCGATGTCCTACCCTAACCAATGCCCTAATCTTAACCATTACACAAACACTAACTCATGCCCTCAAACGTACGCTAACCCTTAAGCATTGTCATACCCTATCCTGTACCCTAATCCCTCCCCATTCCCTAACCCTAACCCTAAGCGAAACCCTGAACGTGACCCTTTTCCGAGGCCTTACCCTCATCGGTGCCCTTGTCTTAACCAGTACACCAACACTAACTCGTGCCCTCACACTTACGCTAACGCTTAGGCATTGTCGTACCCTAACCAGTACCCTAATCCCTCTCCATTCCCTAACCCTAACCCTAACCCGAATCCTAACCCTGACCCTCACCCGAAGCCTTACACTCACCCGTGCCCTAATCTTAACCAGGTCACCAAGACTAACTCGTGCCCTCACACGTACGCTAACACTAAACCGCAGCAGTACCCTAACCTGTACCCTAATCCCTCTCCATTCCCTAACCCTAACCCTAACCTGAAACCTAACCATGACACTCACCCGAAACTTTACCCTCACCCATGTCCTAATTTTAACCAGTACATCAACACTAACCCATGCCCTCTAACGTACGCTAACCCTAAGCCATTGCCGTACCCTAACCTGTTCCCTAATCAATCCCCATTCCCTAACCCTAACCCTTAACATGACCCTCTTCCGAGGCCTTACCCTCACCTGTGCCCTAATCGTAAGCAGTACACTAACACTAACTAGTGACCTCACACGTATGCTAAAACTTAAGCGTTGTGGTACCCTAAACTGTGCCCTAATATCTCCCCATTCCCTAACCCTAACCCTAACCCGAATGCTATCCCTGACCCTCACCTGAAGCCTTACCCTCACCCGTGCCCTAATCTTAACCAGGACACTAACACTAACCCTTGCCCTCACACGAACGCTAACCCTTAAGCACTGTCGTACCCTAAGCTGTACCCTAATCCCTCTGCAGTCCTTAACCCTAACCCTAACACGAATCCTAACCCTGACCCTCACCCGAAGCCTTACCCTCACCCGTGCCCTAATCTTAACCAGGACACCAACACTAACTCGTGCCCTCACACGTACGCTAAACCTTAAGCGTTGTCGTACCCTAAATTGTACCCTAATCCCTCCCCATTCCTTAACCCTAACCCTAACCCCATCCCTAAACCTGACCCACGTCCGATGCCCTACCCTAACCAATATCCTAATCTTAACCAGTACACAAACACTAACTCATGACCTCAAACGTACGTTAACCCTTAAGCATTGTCGTACCCTATCCTCTACGCTAATCCCTCCCCATTCCCTAACACTAACCCTAAGCGAAACCCTGAATGTGACCCCTTTCCGAGGCCTTACCCTCATCGGTGCCCTTGTCTTAACCAGTACACCAACACTAACTCGTGCCCTAACACTTACGCTAACCCTTAAGCATTGTCGTGCCCTAACCTGTACCCTAATCCCTCTCCATTCCCTAACCCTAACCCTAATCTGAAACCACACCATGACACTCACCCGAAACTTTACCCTCACCCGTGTCCTAATTTTAACCAGTACATCAACACTAAGCCATGCACTCTAACGTACGCTAACCCTAAGCCATTGCCGTACCCTAACCTGTACCCTAATCAATCCCCATTCCCTAACCCTAACCCTAACCCTAACCCTTAACGTGACCCTCTTCCGAGGCCTTACCCTCCCCCGTGCCCTAATCGTAAGCAGTACACTAACACTAACTACTGACCTCACACTTACGCTAAACCTTAAGCGTTGTGGTACCCTAAACTGTGCCTTAATATCTCCCCATTCCCTAACCCTAACCCTAACACGAATCCTAACCCTGACCCTCACCCGAAGCCTTACCCTCACCCGTGCCCTAATCTTAACCAGGACACCAAGACTAACTCGTGCCCTCACACGTACGCTAACACTAAACCGCAGCGGTACCCTAACCTGTACCCTAATCCCTCTCCATTCCCTAACCCTAACCCTAACCTGAAACCTAACCATGACACTCACCCAAAACTTTACCCTCACCCGTGTCCTAATTTTAATCAGTACATCAACACTAACCCATGCCCTCTAACGTATGCTAACCTTAAGCCATTGCCGTACCCTAACCTGTACCCTAATCAATCCCCATTCCCTAACCCTAACCATAACCCTAACCTTAACGTGACCCTCTTCCGAGGCCTTACCCTCACCCGTGCCCTAATCGTAAGCAGTACAATAACACTAACTAGTGACCTCACACGTACGCTAAACCTTAAGCGTTGTGGTACCCTAAACTGTGCCCTAATATCTCCCCATTCCGTAACCCTAAACCTAACACGAATTCTATCCCTGACCCTCACCCGAAACCTTACCCTCACCCGTGCCCTAATCTTAACCAGGACACCAACACTAACTCGTGCCCTCACACGTACGCTAACCCTTAATCGTTGTCGTACCCTAAACTGTACCCTAATCCCTCCCCATTCCCTAACCCAAACCCTAACCCGAATCCTAACTCTGACCCTCACCTGAAGCCTTAACCTCACCTGTGCCCTAATCTTAACCAGGACACTAACACTAACCCTTGCCCTCACACGAACGCTAACCCTTAAGCACTGTCGTACCCTAAGCTGTACCCTAATCCCTCTGCATTCCTTAACCCTAACCCTAACCCGAATCCTAACCCTGACCCTCACCCGAAGCCTTATCCTCACCCGTGCCCTAATCTTAACCAGGACACCAACACTAACTCGTGCCCTCACACGTACGCTAAACCTTAAGCGTTGTCGTACCCTAAATTGTACCCTAATCCCTCCCCATTCCTTAACCCTAACCCTAACCCTATCCCTAAACCTGACCCACTTCCGATGCCCTACCCTAACCAATGCCCTAACCTCAACCAGTACAGAAAGACTAACTCATGCCCTCAAACGTACGCTAACCCTTAAGCATTGTCGTACCCTATCCTGTACCCTAATCCCTCCCCATTCCCTAACCCTAACCCTAAGCGAAACCCTGAACGTGACCCTTTTCCGAGGCCTTACCCTCATCGGTGCCCTTGTCTTAACCAGTACACCAACACTAAATCGTGCCCTCACACTTACGCTAACACTTAAGCATTGTCATACACTAACATGTACCCTAATCCCTCTCCATTCCCTAACCCTAACCCTAACCCGAATCCTAACCCTGACCCTCACCCGAAGCCTTACCCTCACCCGTGCCCTAATCTTAACCAGTACACCAAGACTAACTCGTGCCCTCACACGTACGCTAACACTAAACTGCAGCGGTACCGTAACCTGTACCCTAATCCCTCTCCATTCCCTAACCCTAACCCTAACCTGAAACCTAACCATGACACTCACCCGAAACTTTACCCTCACCCGTGTCCTAATTTTAACCAGTACATCAACACTAACCCATGCCCTCTAACGTACGCTAACCCTAAGCCATTGCCGTACCCTAACCTGTACCCTAACCAATCCCCATTCCCTAACCCTAACCCTAACCCTAACCCTTAACGTGACCCTCTTCCGAGGCCTTACCCTCACCCGTGCCCTAATCGTAAGCAGTACACTAACACTAACTAGTGACCTCACACGTACGCTAAACCTTAAGCGTTGTGGTACCCTAAACTGTGCCCTAATATCTCCCCATTCCCTAACCCTAACCCTAACCCGAATTCTATCCCTGACCCTCACCCGAAACCTTACCCTCACCCGTGCCCTCATCTTAACCAGGACAACAACACTAACTTGTGTCCTCACACGTACGCTAACACTTAATCGTTGTCGTACCCTAAACTGTACCCTAATCCCTCCCCAATCCCTAACCCTAACCCTAACACGAATCCTAATCCTGACCCTCACCTGAAGCCTTACCCTCACCCGTGCCCTAATCTTAACCAGGACACTAACACTAACCCTTGCCCTCACACGAACGCTAACCCTTAAGCACCGTCGTACCCTAAGCCATACCCTAATCCCTCTGCATTCCTTAACTCTAACCCTAACCCGAATCCTAACCCTGACACTCACCCGAAGCCTTACCCTCACCCGTGCCCTAATCTTAACCAGGACACCAACACTAACTCGTGCCCTCACACGTACGCTAAACCTTAAGCGTTGTCGTACCCTATCCTGTACCCTAATCCCTCCCCATTCCCTAACCCTAACCCTAAGCGAAACCCTTAACGTGACCCTTTTCCGAGGCCTTACCCTCATCGGTGCCTTTGTCTTAACCAGTACACCAACACTAACTCGTGCCCTCACACTTACGCTAAACCTTAAGCATTGTCGTACCCTAACCTGTACCCTAATCCCTCTCCATTCCCTAACCCTAACCCTAACCTGAAACCTAACCATGACACTCACCCGAAACTTTACCCTCACCCGTGTCCTAATTTTAACCAGTACATCAACACTAACCCATGCCCTCTAACGTACGCTAACCCTAAGCCATTGCCGTACACTAACCTGTACCCTAATCAATCCCCATTCCCTAACCCTAACCCTAACCCTAACCCTTAACGTGACCCTCTTCCGAGGCCTTACCCTCACCCGTGCCCTAATCGTAAGCAGTACACTAACACTAACCAGTGACCTCACACGTACGCTAAACCTTAAGCGTTGTGTTACCCTAAGCTGTGCCCTAATTTCTCCCCATTCCCTAACCCTAACCCTAACCCGAATTCTATCCCTGACCCTCACCCGAAACCTTACCCTCACCCGTGCCTTAATCTTAACCAGGACACAAAGACTAACTCGTGCCCTCACACGTACGCTAACCCATAATCGTTGTCGTACCGTAAACTGTACCCTAATCCCTCCCCATTCCCTAACACTAACCTAACCCGAATCCTAACCCTGACCCTCACCCGAAACCTTACCCACACCCGTGCCCTAATCTTAACCAGGACACCAACACTAACTCGTGCCCTCACACGTACGCTAACAGTAAACCGCAGCGGTACCCTAACCTGTACCCTAATCCCTCTCCATTCCCTAACCCTAACCCTAACACGAATCCTAACCCTGACCCTCACCCGAAGCCTTACCCTCACCCGTGCCCTAATCTTAACCAGGACACCAACACTAACTCGTGCCCTCACACGTAAGCTAAACCTTAAGCATTGTCGTACCCTAAATTGTAACCTAATCCCTCCCCATTGCTTAACCCTAACCCTAACCCCATCCCTAAACCTGACCCACTTCCGATGTCCTACCCTAACCAATGCCCTAATCTTAACCATTACACAAACACTAACTCATGCCCTCAAACGTACGCTAACCCTTAAGCATTGTCATACCCTATCCTGTACCCTAATCCCTCCCCATTCCCTAACCCTAACCCTAAGCGAAACCCTGAACGTGACCCTTTTCCGAGGCCTTACCCTCATCGGTGCCCTTGTCTTAACCAGTACACCAACACTAACTCGTGCCCTCACACTTACGCTAACGCTTAGGCATTGTCGTACCCTAACCAGTACCCTAATCCCTCTCCATTCCCTAACCCTAACCCTAACCCGAATCCTAACCCTGACCCTCACCCGAAGCCTTACACTCACCCGTGCCCTAATCTTAACCAGGTCACCAAGACTAACTCGTGCCCTCACACGTACGCTAACACTAAACCGCAGCGGTACCCTAACCTGTACCCTAATCCCTCTCCATTCCCTAACCCTAACCCTAACCTGAAACCTAACCATGACACTCACCCGAAACTTTACCCTCACCCATGTCCTAATTTTAACCAGTACATCAACACTAACCCATGCCCTCTAACGTACGCTAACCCTAAGCCATTGCCGTACCCTAACCTGTTCCCTAATCAATCCCCATTCCCTAACCCTAACCCTTAACATGACCCTCTTCCGAGGCCTTACCCTCACCTGTGCCCTAATCGTAAGCAGTACACTAACACTAACTAGTGACCTCACACGTATGCTAAAACTTAAGCGTTGTGGTACCCTAAACTGTGCCCTAATATCTCCCCATTCCCTAACCCTAACCCTAACCCGAATGCTATCCCTGACCCTCACCTGAAGCCTTACCCTCACCCGTGCCCTAATCTTAACCAGGACACTAACACTAACCCTTGCCCTCACACGAACGCTAACCCTTAAGCACTGTCGTACCCTAAGCTGTACCCTAATCCCTCTGCAGTCCTTAACCCTAACCCTAACACGAATCCTAACCCTGACCCTCACCCGAAGCCTTACCCTCACCCGTGCCCTAATCTTAACCAGGACACCAACACTAACTCGTGCCCTCACACGTACGCTAAACCTTAAGCGTTGTCGTACCCTAAATTGTACCCTAATCCCTCCCCATTCCTTAACCCTAACCCTAACCCCATCCCTAAACCTGACCCACGTCCGATGCCCTACCCTAACCAATGTCCTAATCTTAACCAGTACACAAACACTAACTCATGACCTCAAACGTACGTTAACCCTTAAGCATTGTCGTACCCTATCCTCTACGCTAATCCCTCCCCATTCCCTAACACTAACCCTAAGCGAAACCCTGAATGTGACCCCTTTCCGAGGCCTTACCCTCATCGGTGCCCTTGTCTTAACCAGTACACCAACACTAACTCGTGCCCTAACACTTACGCTAACCCTTAAGCATTGTCGTGCCCTAACCTGTACCCTAATCCCTCTCCATTCCCTAACCCTAACCCTAATCTGAAACCACACCATGACACTCACCCGAAACTTTACCCTCACCCGTGTCCTAATTTTAACCAGTACATCAACACTAAGCCATGCACTCTAACGTACGCTAACCCTAAGCCATTGCCGTACCCTAACCTGTACCCTAATCAATCCCCATTCCCTAACCCTAACCCTAACCCTAACCCTTAACGTGACCCTCTTCCGAGGCCTTACCCTCCCCCGTGCCCTAATCGTAAGCAGTACACTAACACTAACTACTGACCTCACACTTACGCTAAACCTTAAGCGTTGTGGTACCCTAAACTGTGCCTTAATATCTCCCCATTCCCTAACCCTAACCCTAACACGAATCCTAACCCTGACCCTCACCCGAAGCCTTACCCTCACCCGTGCCCTAATCTTAACCAGGACACCAACACTAACTCGTGCCCTCACACGTAAGCTAAACCTTAAGCGTTGTCGTACCCTAAATTGTAACCTAATCCCTCCCCATTGCTTAACCCTAACCCTAACCCCATCCCTAAACCTGACCCACTTCCGATGTCCTACCCTAACCAATGCCCTAATCTTAACCATTACACAAACACTAACTCATGCCCTCAAACGTACGCTAACCCTTAAGCATTGTCGTACCCTATCCTGTACCCTAATCCCTCCCCATTCCCTAACCCTAACCCTAAGCGAAACCCTGAACGTGACCCTTTTCCGAGGCCTTACCCTCATCGGTGCCCTTGTCTTAACCAGTACACCAACACTAACTCGTGCCCTCACATTTACGCTAACCCTAAGGCATTGTCGTACCCTAACCAGAACCCTAATTCCTCTCCATTCCCTAACCCTAACCCTAACCCGAATCCTAACCCTGACCCTCACCCGAAGCCTTACACTCACCCGTGCCCTAATCTTAACCAGGTCACCAAGACTAACTCGTGCCCTCACACGTACGCTAACACTAAACCGCAGCGGTACCCTAACCTGTACCCTAATCCCTCTCCATTCCCTAACCCTAACCCTAACCTGAAACCTAACCATGACACTCACCCGAAACTTTACCCTCACCCATGTCCTAATTTTAACCAGTACATCAACACTAACCCATGCCCTCTAACGTACGCTAACCCTAAGCCATTGCCGTACCCTAACCTGTTCCCTAATCAATCCCCATTACCTAACCCTAACCCTAACCCTAACCCTTAACATGACCCTCTTCCGAGGCCTTACCCTCACCCGTGCCCTAATCGTAAGCAGTACACTAACACTAACTAGTGACCTCACACGTATGCTAAAACTTAAGCGTTGTGGTACCCTAAACTGTGCCCTAATATCTCCCCATTCCCTAACCCTAACCCTAACCCGAATGCTATCCCTGACCCTCACCTGAAGCCTTACCCTCACCCGTGCCCTAATCTTAACCAGGACACTAACACTAACCCTTGCCCTCACACGAACGCTAACCCTTAAGCACTGTCGTACCCTAAGCTGTACCCTAATCCCTCTGCAGTCCTTAACCCTAACCCTAACACGAATCCTAACCCTGACCCTCACCCGAAGCCTTACCCTCACCCGTGCCCTAATCTTAACCAGGACACCAACACTAACTCGTGCCCTCACACGTACGATAACCCTTAATCGTTGTCGTACCCTAACCTGTACCCTAATCCTTCCCCATTCCCTAACCCTAACCCAAACCCGAATCCTAACCCTGACCCTCACCTGAAGCCTTACCCTCACCCGTGCCCTAATCTTAACCACGATACTAACACTAACCCTTGCCCTCACACGAACGCTAACCCTTAAGCACTGTCGTACCCTAAGCTGTACCCTAATCCCTCTGCATTCCTTAACCCTAACCCTAACACGAATCCTAACCCTGACCCTCACCCGAAGCCTTACCCTCACCCGTGCCCTAATCTTAACCAGGACACCAACACTAACTCGTGCCCTCACACGTACGCTAAACCTTAAGTGTTGTCGTACCCTAAATTGTACCCTAATCCCTCCCCATTCCTTAACCCTAATTCTAACCCCATCCCTAAACCTAACCCACTTCCGATGTCCTACACTAACCAATTCCCTAATCTTAACCAGTACACAAACACTAACTCATGCCCTCAAACGTACGCTAACCGTTAAGCATTGTCGTACCCTATCCTGCACCCTAATCCCTCCCCATTCCCTAACCCTAACCCTAAGCGAAACTCTGAACGTGACCCTTTTCCGAGGCCTTACCCTCATCGGTGCCCTTGTCTTAACCAGTAAACCAACACTAACTCGTGCCCTCACACTTACGCTAACCCTTAAGCATTGTCGTGCCCTAACCTGTACCCTAATCCCTCTCCATTCCCTAACCCTAACCCTAACCCGAATCCTAACCCTGACCCTCACCCGAAACCTTACCCTCACCCGTGCCCTAATCTTAACCAGGACACCAAGACTAACTCGTGCCCTCACATGTACGCTAACACTAAACCACAGCGGTCACCTAACCTGTACCCTAATCCCTCTCCATTCACTAACCCTAACCCTAACCTGAAACCTAACCATGACACTCACCCGAAACTTTACCCTCACCCGTGTCCTAATTTTAACCAGTACATCAACACTAACCCATGCCCTCTAACGTACGCTAACCCTAAGCCATTGCCGTACCCTAACCTGTACCCTAATCAATCCCCATTCCCTAACCCTAACCCTAACCCTAGCGCTAAACGTGACCCTCTTCCGAGGCCTTACCCTCACCCGTGCCCTAATCGTAAGCAGTACACTAACACTAACTAGTGACCTCACAGGTACGCTAAACCTTAAACGTTGTGGTACCCTAAACTGTGCCCTAATTTCTCCCCATTCCCTAAACCTAACCCTAACCCGAATTCTATCCCTGACCCTCACCCGAAACCTTACCCTCACCCGTGCCCTAATCTTAACCAGGACACCAAGACTAACTCGTGCCCTCACACGTACGCTAACCCATAATCGTTGTCGTACCGTAAAGTGTACCCTAATCCCTCCCCATTCCCTAACACTAACCTATCCCAAATCCTAACCCTGACCCTCACCCGAAACCTTACCCTCACCCGTGCCCTAATCTTAACCAGGACACCAACACTAACTCGTGCCCTCACACGTACGCTAACAGTAAACCGCAGCGGTACCCTAACCTGTACCCTAATCCCTCTCCATTCCCTAACCCTAACCCTAACACGAATCCTAACCCTGACCCTCACCCGAAGCCTTACCCTCACCCGTGCCCTAATCTTAACCAGGACACCAACACTAACTCGTGCCCTCACACGTAAGCTAAACCTTAAGGATTGTCGTACCCTAAATTGTACCCTAATCCCTCCCCATTCCTTAACCCTAACCCTAACCCCATCCCTTAACCTGACCCACGTCCGATGCCCTACCCTAACCAATGTCCTAATCTTAACCAGTACACAAACTCTAACTCATGACCTCAAACGTACGTTAACCCTTAAGCATTGTCGTACCCTATCTTCTACGCTAATCCCTCCCCATTCCCTAACACTAACCCTAAGCGAAACCCTGAATGTGACCCCTTTCCGAGGCCTTACCCTCATCGGTGCCCTTGTCTTAACCAGTACACCAACACTAACTCGTGCCCTCACACTTACGCTAACCCTTAAGCATTTTCGTGCCCTAACCTGTACGCTAATCCCTCCCCATTCCCTAACCCTAACCCTAACCCGAATCCTAACCCTGACCCTCACCCGAAACCTTACCCTCACCCGTGCCCTAATCTTAACCAGGACACCAACACTAACTCATGCCCTCACACGTACGCTAACCCTTAAGCATTGTCGTACCCTATCCTGCACCCTAATCCCTCCCCATTCCCTAACCCGAACCCTAAGCGAAACTCTGAACGTGACCCTTTTCCGAGGCCTTACCCTCATCAGTGCCCTTGTCTTAACCAGTACACCAACACTAACTCGTGCCCTCACACTTACGCTAACGCTTAAGCATTTTAGTGCCTTAACCTGTACCCTAATCCCTCTCCATTCCCGAACCCTAAACCTAACCCGAATCCTAACCCTGACCCTCACCCGAAGCCTTACCCTCACCCGTGCCCTAATCTTAACCAGGACACCAAGACTAACTCGTGCCCTCACATGTACGCTAACACTAAACCACAGCGGTAACCTAACCTGTACCCTAATCCCTCTCCATTCCCTAACCCTAACCCTAACCTGAAACCTAACCATGACACTCACCCGAAACTTTACCCTCACCCGTGTCCTAATTTTAACCAGTACATCAACACTAACCCATGCCCTCTAACGTACGCTAACCCTAAGCCATTGCCGTACCCTAACCTGTACCCTAATCAATCCCCATTCCCTAACCCTAACCCTAATTCTAACCCTAAACGTGACCCTCTTCCGAGGCCTTACCCTCACCCGTGCCCTAATCGTAAGCAGTACACTAACACTAACTAGTGACCTCACAGGTACGCTAAACCTTAAACGTTGTGGTACCCTAAACTGTGCCCTAATATCTCCCCATTCCCTAACCCTAACCCTAACCCGAATTCTATCCCTGACCCTCACCCGAAACCTTACCCTCACCCGTGCCCTAATCTTAACCAGGACACCAAGACTAACTCGTGCCCTCACACGTACGCTAACCCATAATCGTTGTCGTACCGTAAACTGTACCCTAATCCCTCCCCATTCCCTAACCCTAACCCTAACCCGAATCCTAACCCTGACCCTCACCCGAAACCTTACCCTCACCCGTGCCCTAATCTTAACCAGGACACCAAGACTAACTCGTGCCCTCACACGTACGCTAACCCATAATCGTTGTCGTACCGTAAACTGTACCCTAATCCCTCCCCATTCCCTAACCCTAACCCTAACCCGAATCCTATCCCTGACCCTCACCAGAAACCTTACCCTCTCCCGTGCCCTAATCTTAACCAGGACACCAACACTAACTCGTGCCCTCACACGTACGCTAACAGTAAACCGCAGCGGTACCCTAACCTGTACCCTAATCCCTCTCCATTCCCTAACCCTAACCCTAACCTGAAACCTAACCATGACACTCACCCGAAACTTTACCCTCACCCATGTCCTATTTTTAACCAGTACATCAACACTAACCCATGCCGTCTAACGTACGCTAACCCTAAGCCATTGCCGTACCCTAACCTGTACCCTAATCAATCCCCATTCCCTAACCCTAACCCTAACCCTAACCCTTAACATGACCCTCTTCCGAGGCCTTACCCTCACCCATGCCCTAATCGTAAGCAGTACACTAACACTAACTAGTGACCTCACACCTATGCTAAACCTTAAGCGTTGTGGTACCCTAAACTGTGCCCTAATATCTCCCCATTCCCTAACCCTAACCCTAACCCGAATTCTATCCCTGACCCTCACCCGAAACCATACCCTCACCCGTGCCCTAATCTTAACCAGGACACCAACACTAACTCGTGCCCTCACACGTACGCTAATCCTTAATTGTTTTCGCACCCTAAACTGTACCCTAATCCCTCCCCATTCCCTAACCCTAACCCTAAGCCGAATCCTAACCCTGACCCTCACCTGAAACCTTAACCTCACCCGTGCGCTAATCTTAACCAGGACACAAACACTAACCGTTGCCCTCACAGGAACGCTAACTCTTAAGCACTGTCGTACCCTAAGCTGTACCCTAATCCCTCTGCATTCCTTAACCCTAACCGTAACACGAATCTTAACCCTGACCCTCACCCGAAGCCTTACCCTCACCCGTGCCCTAATCTTAACCAGGACACCAACACTAACTCGTGCCCTCACACGTACGCTAAACCTTAAGCGTTGTCGTACCCTAAATTGTACCCTAATCCCTCCCCATTCCTTAACCCTAACCCTAACTTCATCCCTAAACCTGACCCACTTCCGATGCCCTACCCTAACCAATGCCCTAATTTTAACCAGTACACAAACACTAACTCATGCCCTCACACGTACGCTAACCCTTAAGCATTGTCGTACGCTATCCTGTACCCTAATCCCTCCCCATTCCCTAACCCTAACCCTAAGCGAAACCCTGAACGTGACCTTTTCCCGAGGCCTTACCCTCATTGGTGCCCTTGTATTAACCAGTACACCAACACTAACTCGTGCCCTCACACATACGCTAACCCTTAATCGTTGTCATACCCTAAACTGTACCCTAATCCCTCTCCATTCCCGAACCCTAACCCTAACCCGAATCCTAACCCTGACCCTCACCCGAAGCCTTACCCTCACCCGTGCCCTAATCTTAACCAGGACACCAAGACTAACTCGTGCCATCACATGTACGCTAACACTAAACCACAGCGGTAACCTAACCTGTACCCTAATCCCTCTCCATTCCCTAACCCTAACCCTAACCTGAAACCTAACCATGACACTCACCCGAAACTTTACCCTCATCCGTGTCCTAATTTTAACCAGTACATCAACACTAACCCATGCCCTCTAACGTATGCTAACCCTAAGCCATTGCCGTACCCTAACCTGTACCCTAATCAATCCCCATTCCCTAACCCTAACCCTAATTCTAACCCTAAACGTGACCCTCACCCGAAACCTTACCCTCACCCGTGCCCTAATCTTAACCAGGACACCAACACTAACTCGTGCCCTCACACGTACGCTAACAGTAAACCGCAGCCAAACCCTAACCTGTACCCTAATCCCTCTCCATTCCCTAACCCTAACCCTAACCTGAAACCTAACCATGACACTCACCCGAAACTTTACCCTCACCCATGTCCTATTTTTAACCAGTACATCAACACTAACCCATGCCGTCTAACGTACACTAACCCTAAGCCATTGCCGTACCCTAACCTGTACCCTAATCAATCCCCATTCCCTAACCATAACCCTAACCCTTAACATGACCCTCTTCCGAGGCCTTACCCTCACCCGTGCCCTAATCGTAAGCAGTACACTAACACTAACTAGTGACCTCACACGTATGCTAAAACTTAAGCGTTGTGGTACCCTAAACTGTGCCCTAATATCTCCCCATTCCCTAACCCTAACCCTAACCCGAATTCTATCCCTGACCCTCACCCGAAACCTTACCCTCACCCGTGCCCTAGTCTTAACCAGGACACCAACACTAACTCGTGCCCTCACACGTACGCTAATCCTTAATCGTTTTCGCACCCTAAACTGTACCCTAATCCCTCCCCATTCCCTAACCCTAACCCTAAGCCGAATCCTAACCCTGACCCTCACCTGAAACCTTAACCTCACCCGTGCGCTAATCTTAACCAGGACACTAACACTAACCCTTGCCCTCACAGGAACGCTAACTCTTAAGCACTGTCGTACCCTAAGCTGTACCCTAATCCCTCTGCATTCCTTAACCCTAACCGTAAAACGAATCTTAACCCTGACCCTCACCCGAAGCCTTACCCTCACCCGTGCCCTAATCTTAACCAGGACATCAACACTAACTCGTGCCCTCACACGTACGCTAAACCTTAAGAGTTGTTGTACCCTAAATTGTACCCTAATCCCTCCCCATTCCTTAACCCTAACCCTAACCCCATCCCTAAACCTGACCCACTTCCGATGCCCTACCCTAACCAATGCCCTAATCTTAACCTGTACACAAACAGTAACACATGCCCTCAAACGTACGCTAACCCTTAAGCATTGTCGTACACTATCCTGTACCCTAATCCCTCCTCATTCCCTAACCCTAACCGTAAGCGAAACCCTGAACGTGACCTTTTTCCGAGGCCTTACCCTCATTGGTGCCCTTTTCTTAACCAGTACACCAACACTAACTCGTGCCCTCACACTTACGCTAACCCTTAAGCATTGTCGTACCCTAACCATTACCCTAATCCCTCTCCATTCCCTAACTCTAACCCTAACCCGAATCCTAACCCTGACCCTCACCCGAAGCCTTACCCTCACCCGTGCCCTAATCTTAACCAGGTCAACAAGACTAACTCGTGCCCTCACACGTACGCTAACACTAAACCGCAGCGGTACCATAACCTGTACCCTAATCCCTCTCCAGTCCCTAACCCTAACCCTAACCTGAAACCTAACCATGACACTCACCCAAAACTTTACCCTCACCCATGTCCTAATTTTAACCAGTACATCAACACTAACCGATGCCCTCTAATGTACGCTAACCCTAAGCCATTGCCGTACCCTAACCTGTTCCCTAATCAATCCCCATTCCCTAACCCTAACCCTAACCCTAACACTTAACATGACCCTCTTCCGAGGCCTTACCCTCACCCGTGCCCTAATCGTAAGCAGTACACTAACACTAAGTAGTGACCGCACACATATGCTAAAACTTAAGCGTTGTGGTACCCTAAACTGTGCCCTAATATCTCCCCATTCCCTAACCCTAATCCTAAGCCGAATTCTATCCCTGACCCTCAACAGAAACCTTACCCTCACCCGTGCCCTAATCTTAACCAGGACACCAACACTAACTCGTGCCGTCACACGTACGCTAACCCTTAATCGTTGTCGTACCCTAAACTGTACCCTAATCCCTCCCCATTCCCTAACCTTAACCCTAACCCGAATCCTAACCCTGACCCTCACCTGAAGCCTTACCCTCACCCGTGCCCTAAACTTAACCAGGACACCAACACTAACTAGTGACCTCACATGTACGCTAAACCTTAAGCGTTGTGGTACCATAAACTGTGCCCTAATATCTCCCGTTTCCCTAACCCTAACCCTAAACCGAATCCTGACCCTGACCCTCACCTGAAGCCTTACCCTCACCCGTGCCCTAATCTTAACCAGGACACTAACACTAACCCTTGCCCTCACACGAACGCTAACCCTTAAGCACTGTCGTTCCCTAAGCTGTACCCTAAACCCTCTGCATTCCTTAACCCTAACCCTAACACGAATCCTAACCCTGACCCTCACCCGAAGCCTTACCCTCACCCGTGCCCTAATCTTAACCAGGACACCAACACTAACTCGTGCCCTCACACGTACTCAACCTTAAGCGTTGTCGTACCCTAAATTGTAACCTAATCCCTCCCCATTCCTTAACCCTAACCCTAACCCCATCCCTAAACCTGACCCACTTCCGATGCCCTACCCTAACCAATGCCCTAATCTTAACCAGGACACAAACACCAACTCATGCCCTCAAACGTACGCTAACCCATAGTCATTGTCGTACCCTATCCTGTACCCTAATCCCTCCCCATTCCCTAACCCTAACCCTAAGCGAAACCCTGAACGTGACCCTTTTCCGAGGCCTTACCCTCATCGGTGCCCTTGTCTTAACCAGTACACCAACACTAATCGTGCCCTCACACTTATGCTAACACTTAAGCGTTGTCGTACCCTAACCAGTACCCTAATCCCTCCCCATTCCCTAACCCTAACCCTAACCCGAATCCTAACCCTGACCCTCACCTGAAGCCTTACCCTCATCCGTGCCCTAATCTTAACCAGGACACCAAGACTAACTCGTGCCCTCACACGTACGCTAACACTAAACTGCAGCGGTACCCTAACCTGTACCCTAATCCCTCTCCATTCCCTAACCCTAACCCTAACCTGAAACCTAACCATGACACTCACCCGAAATTTTACCCTCACCCGTGTCCTAATTTTAACCAGTACATCAACACTAACCCATGCCCTCTAACGTACGCTAACCCTAAGCCATTGCCGTACCCTAACCTGTACCCTAATCAATCCCCATTCCCTAACCCTAACCCTAACCCTAACCCATAACGTGACCCTCTTCCGAGGTCTTACCCTCACCCGTGCTCTAATCGTAAGCAGTACACTAACACTAACTAGTGACCTCACACGTACGCTAAACCTTAAGCGTTGTGGTACCCTAAACTGTGCCCTAATATCTCCCCATTCCCTATCCCTAACCCTAACCTGAATTCTATCCCTGACACTCACCCGAACCTTACCCTCACCCGTGCCCTAATCTTAACCAGGACACCAACACTAACTCGTGCCCTCACATGTACGCCCACCCTTAATCGTTGTCGTACCCTAAACTGTACCCTAATCCGTCCCCATTCCCTATCCCTAACCCTAACCCGAATCCTAACCCTGACCCTCACCTGAAGCCTTACCCTCACCCGTGCCCTAATCTTAACCAGGACACCAACACTAACTCGGGCCCTCACACTTACGCCCACCCTTAATCGTTGTCGTGCCCTAAACTGTACCATAATCCCTCCCCATTCCCTAACCCTGACCCTAACCCGAATCCTAACCCTGACCCTCACCTGAAACCTTACCCTCACCCGTGCCCTAATCTTAACCAGGACACTAACACTAACCCTTGCCCTCACACGAACGCTAACCCTTAAGCACTGTCGTACCCTAAGCTGTACCCTAATCCCTCTGCATTCCTTAACCCTAACCCTAACACGAATCCTAACCCTGACCCTCACCCGAAGCCTTACCCTCACCCGTGCCCTAATCTTAACCAGGACACCAACACTAACTCGTGCCCTCACACGTACGTCCACCCTTAATCGCAGTCGTACCCTAAACTGTACCATAATCCCTCCCCATTCCCTAACCCTAACCCTAACCCGAATCCTAACCCTGACCCTCACCTGAAGCCTTACCCTCATCCGTGCCCTAATCTTAACCAGGACACCAAGACTAACTCGTGCCCTCACACGTACGCTAACACTAAACCGCAGCGGTACCCTAACCTGTACCCTAATCCCTCTCCATTCCCTAACCCTAACCCTAACCTGAAACCTAACCATGACACTCACCCGAAATTTTACCCTCACCCGTGTCCTAATTTTAACCAGTACATCAACACTAACCCATGCCCTCTAACGTACGCTAACCCTAAGCCATTGCCGTACCCTAACCTGTACCCTAATCAATCCCCATTCCCTAACCCTAACCCTAACCCTAACCCATAACGTGACCCTCTTCCGAGGCCTTACCCTCACCCGTGCTCTAATCGTAAGCAGTACACTAACACTAACTAGTGACCTCACACGTACGCTAAACCTTAAGCGTTGTGGTACCCTAAACTGTGCCCTAATATCTCCCCATTCCCTAACCCTAACCCTAACCCGAATTCTATCCCTGACACTCACCCGAACCTTACCCTCACCCGTGCCCTAATCTTAACCAGGACACCAACACTAACTCGTGCCCTCACATGTACGCCCACCCTTAATCGTTGTCGTACCCTAAACTGTACCCTAATCCGTCCCCATTCCCTATCCCTAACCCTAACCCGAATTCTAACCCTGACCCTCACCTGAAGCCTTACCCTCACCCGTGCCCTAATCTTAACCAGGACACTAACACTAACCCTTGCCCTCACACGAACGCTAACCTTTAAGCATTGTCGTACCCTATCCTGTACCCTAATACCTCCCCATTCACTAACCCTAACCCTAAGCGAAACCCTGAACGTGACACTTTTCCGAGGTCTTACCCTCATCGGTGCCCTTGTCTTAACCAGTACACCAACACTAACTTGTGCCCTCACACTTACGCTAACCCTTAAGCATTGTCGTACCCTAACCTGTACCTTAATCCCTCTCCATTCCCTAACCCTAACCCTAACCCGAATCCTAACCCTGACCCTCACCCGAAGCCTTACCCTCACTCGTGCCCTAATCTTAACCAGGACACCAACACTAACTCGTGCCCTCACACGTACGCTAAACCTTAAGCGTTGTCGTACCCTAAATTGTACCCTAATCCCTCCCCATTCCTTAACCCTAACACTAACTCCATCCCTAAACCTGACCCACGTCCGATGCCCTACCCTAACCATTGCCCTAAACTTAACCAGTACACAAACACTAACTCATGCCCTCAAACGTACGTTAACCCTTAAGCATTGTCGTACCCTATCCTGTACCCTAATACCTCCCCATTCCCTAACCCTAACCCTAAGCGAAACCCTGAACGTGACACTTTTCCGAGGTCTTACCCTCATCGGTGCCCTTGTCTTAACCAGTACACCAACACTAACTTGTGCCCTCACACTTACGCTAACCCTTAAGCATTGTCGTACCCTAACCTGTACCCTAATCCCTCTCCATTCCCTAACCCTAACTCTAACCCGAATCCTAACCCTGACCCTCACCCGAAGCCTTACCCTCGCCTGTGACCTAATCTTAACCAGGACACCAAGACTAACTCGTGCCCTCACACGTACGCTAACACTAAACCGCAGCGGTACCCTAACGTGTACCCTAATCCCTCTCCATTCCCTAACCCTAACCCTAACCTGAAACCTAACCATGACACTCACCCGAAACTTTACTATCACCCGTGTCCTAATTTTAACCAGTACATCAACACTAACCCATGCCCTCTAACGTATGCTAACCCTAAGCCATTGCCGTACACTAACCTGTACCCTAATCAATCCCCATTTCCTAACCTTAACCCTAACCCTAACCTTTAACGTGACCCTCTTCCGAGGCCTTACCCTCACCCGTGCCCTAATCGTAAGCAGTACACTAACACTAACTAGTGACCTCACACGTACACTAAACCTTAAGCGTTGTGGTCCCCTAAACTGTGACCTAATATCTCCCCATTCCCTAACCCTAACCCTAACCCGAATTCTATCCCTGACCCTCACCCGGAACCTTACCCTCACCCGTGCCCTAATCTTAACCAGGACACCAACACTAACTCGTGCCCTCACACGTACGTCCACCCTTAATCGCAGTCGTACCCTAAACTGTACCCTAATCCCTCCCCATTCCCTAACCCTAACCCTAACCCGAATCCTAACCCTGACCCTCACCTGAAGCCTTACCCTCATCCGTGCCCTAATCTTAACCAGGACACCAAGACTAACTCGTGCCCTCACACGTACGCTAACACTAAACCGCAGCGGTACCCTAACCTGTACCCTAATCCCTCTCCATTCCCTAACCCTAACCCTAACCTGAAACCTAACCATGACACTCACCCGAAATTTTACCCTCACCCGTGTCCTAATTTTAAGCAGTACATCAACACTAACCCATGCCCTCTTACGTACGCTAACCCTAAGCCATTGCCGTACCCTAACCTGTACCCTAATCAATCCCCATTCCCTAACCCTAACCCTAACCCTAACCCATAACGTGACCCTCTTCCGAGGCCTTACCCTCACCCGTGCCCTAATCGTAAGCAGTACACTAACACTAACTAGTGACCTCACACGTACGCTAAACCTTAAGCGTTGTGGTACCCTAAACTGTGCCCTAATATCTCCCCATTCCCTAACTCTAACCCTAACCCGAATTCTATCCCTGACACTCACCTGAACCTTACCCTCACCCGTGCCCTAATCTTAACCAGGACACCAACACTAACTCGTACCCTCACATGTACGCCCACCCTTAATCGTTGTCGTACCCTAAACTGTACCCTAATCCGTCCCCATTCCCTATCCCTAACCCTAACCCGAATCCTAACCCTGACCCTCACCTGAAGCCTTACCCTCACCCGTGCCCTAATCTTAACCAGGACACTAACACTAACCCTTGCCCTCACACGAACGATAACCCTTAAGCACTGTCGTACCCTAAGCTGTACCCTAATCCCTCTGCATTCCTTAACCCTAACCCTAACACGAATCCTAACCCTGAACCTCACCCGAGGCCTTACCCTCACCCGTGCCCTAATCTTAACCAGGACACCAACACTAACTCGTGCCCTCACACGTACACTAAACCTTAAGCGTTGTCGTACCCTAAATTGTACCCTAATCCCTCCCCATTCCTTAACACTAAGCCTAACACCATCCCTAAACCTGACCCACGTCTGATGCCCTACCCTAACCAATGCCCTAATCTTAACCAGTACACAAACACTAACTCCTGCCCTCAAACGTACGTTAACCCTTAAGCATTGTCGTACCCTATCCTGTACCCTAATCCCTCCCCATTCCCTAACCCTAACCCTAAGCGAAACCCTGGACGTGACACTTTTCCGAGTCCTTGCCCTCATCGGTGCCTTTGTCTTAACCAGTACACCAACACTAACTCGTGCCCTCACACTTATGCTAACCCTTAAGCATTGTCGTACCCTAACCTGTACCCTAATCCCTCTCCATTCCCTAACCCTAACCCTAACCCGAATCCTAACCCTGACCCTCACCCAAAGCCTTACCCTCACCCGTGCCCTAATCTTAACCAGGACACCAAGACTAACTCGTGCCCTCACACGTACGCTAACACTAAACCGCAGCGGTACCATAACCTGTACCCTAATCCCTCTCCATTCCCTAACCCTAACCCTAACCTGAAACCTAACCATGACACTCACCCGAAACTTTACCCTCACCCGTGTCCTAATTTTAACCAGTACATCAACACTAACCCATGCCCTCTAACATATGCTAACCCTAAGCCATTGCTGTACACTAACCTGTACCCTAATCAATCCACATTCCCTAACCCTAACCCTAACCCTAACCCTTAACGTGACCCTCTTCCGAGGCCTTACCCTCACCCGTGCCCTAATCGTAAGCAGTACACTAACACTAACTAGTGACCTCACACGTACGCTAAACCTTAAACGTTGTGGTCCCCTAAACTGTGCCCTAATATCTCCCCATTCCCTGACCCTAACCCTAACCCGAATCCTAACCCTGACCCTCACCCGAAGCCTTACCCTCACCCGTGCCCTAATCTTAACCAGGACACCAACACTAACACGGGCCCTCACACGTACGCCCACCCTTAATCGTTGTCGTGTCCTAAACTGTATCATAATCCCTCCCCATTCCCTAACCCTGACCCTAACCCGAATCCTAACCCTGACCCTCACCTGAAACCTTACCCTCACCCGTGCCCTAATCTTAACCAGGACACTAACACTAACCCTTGCCCTCACACGAACGCTAACCCTTAAGCACTGTCGTACCCTAAGCTGTACCCTAATGCCTCTGCATTCCTTAACCCTAACCCTAACACGAATCCTAACCCTGACCCTCACCCGAAGCCTTACCCTCACCCGTGCCCTAATCTTAACCAGGAAACCAACACTAACTCGTGCCCTCACACGTACGCTAAACCTTAAGCGTTGTCGTACCCTAAATTGTACCCTAATCCCTCCCCATTCCTTAACCCTAACACTAACTCCATCCCTAAACCTGACCCACGTCCGATGCCCTACCCTAACCATTGCCCTAAACTTAACCAGTACACAAACACTAACTCATGCCCTCAAACGTACGTTAACCCTTAAGCATTGTCGTACCCTATCCTGTACCCTAATACCTCCCCATTCACTAACCCTAACCCTAAGCGAAACCCTGAACGTGACACTTTTCCGAGGTCTTACCCTCATCGGTGCCCTTGTCTTAACCAGTACACCAACACTAACTTGTGCCCTCACACTTACGCTAACCCTTAAGCATTGTCGTACCCTAACCTGTACCCTAATCCCTCTCCATTCCCTAACCCTAACCCTAACCCGAATCCTAACCCTGACCCTCACCCGAAGCCTTACCCTCACTCGTGCCCTAATCTTAACCAGGACACCAACACTAACTCGTGCCCTCACACGTACGCTAAACCTTAAGCGTTGTCGTACCCTAAATTGTACCCTAATCCCTCCCCATTCCTTAACCCTAACACTAACTCCATCCCTAAACCTGACCCACGTCCGATGCCCTACCCTAACCATTGCCCTAAACTTAACCAGTACACAAACACTAACTCATGCCCTCAAACGTACGTTAACCCTTAAGCATTGTCGTACCCTATCCTGTACCCTAATACCTCCCCATTCCCTAACCCTAACCCTAAGCGAAACCCTGAACGTGACACTTTTCCGAGGTCTTACCCTCATCGGTGCCCTTGTCTTAACGAGTACACCAACACTAACTTGTGCACTCACACTTACGCTAACCCTTAAGCATTGTCGTACCCTAACCTGTACCCTAATCCCTCTCCATTCCCTAACCCTAACCCTAACCCGAATCCTAACCCTGACCCTCACCCGAAGCCTTACCCTCACTCGTGTCCTAATCTTAACCAGGACACCAAGACTAACTCGTGCCCTCACACGTACGCTAACACTAAACCGCAGCGGTACCCTAACGTGTACCCTAATCCCTCTCCATTCCCTAACCCTAACCCTAACCTGAAACCTAATCATGACACTCACCCGAAACTTTACTCTCACCCGTGTCCTAATTTTAACCAGTACATCAACACTAACCCATGCCCTCTAACGTACGCTAACCCTAAGACATTGCCGTACCCTGACCTGTACCCTAATCAATCCCCATTCACTAACCCTAACCCTAACCTTAACCCTTAACGTGACCCTATTCCGAGGCCTTACCCTCACCCGTGCCCTAATCGTAAGCAGTACACTAACACTAAATAGTGACCTCACACGTACGCGAAACCTTAAGCGTTGTGGTACCCTAAACTGTGCCCTAATATCTCCCCATTCCCTAAACCTAACCCTAACCCGAATTCTATCCCTGACCCTCACCCGAATCCTTACCCTCACCCGTGCACTAATCTTAACCAGGACACCAACACTAACTCGTGACCTCACACGTACGCCCACCCTTAATCGTTGTCGTACCCTAAACTGTACCCTAATCCCTCCCCATTCCCTAACCCTAACCCTAACCCGAATCCTAACCCTGACCCTCACCTGAAGCCTTACCCTCACCCGTGCCCTAATCTTAACCAGGACACTAAAACTAACCCTTGCCCTCACACGAACGCTAACCCTTAAGCACTGTCGTACCCTAAGCTGTACCCTAATCCCTCTGCATTCCTTAACCCTAACCCTAACACGAATCCTAACCCTGACCCTCACCCGAAGCCTTACCCACACCCGTGCCTTAATCTTAACCAGGACACCAACACTAACTCGTGCCCTCACACGTACACTAAACCTTAAGCGTTGTCGTACCCTAAATTGTACCCTAATCCCTCCCCATTCCTTAACACTAACCCTAACCCCATCCCTAAACCTGACCCACGTCTGATGCCCTACCCTAACCAATGCCCTAATCTTAACCAGTACACAAACACTAACTCATGCCCTCAAACGTACGTTAACCCTTAAGCATTGTCGTACCCTATCCTGTACCCTAATCCCTCTCCATTCCTTAACCCTAACCCTAACCTGAAACCTAAACATGACACTCACCCGAAACTTTACCCTCACCCCTGTCCTAATTTTAAACAGTACATCAACACTAACCCATGCCCTCTAACGTACGCTAACCCAAAGCCATTGCCGTACCCTAACCTGTACCCATATCAATCCCCATTCCCTAACCCTAACGCTAACCCTAACCCTTAACGTGACCCTCTTCCGAGGCCTTACCCTCAACCGTGCCCTAATCGTAAGCAGTACACTAACACTAACTAATGACCTCACACGTACGATAAACCTTAAGCGTTGTGGTACCCTAAACTGTGCCCTAATCAATCCCCATTCCCTAACCCTAACCCTAACCCGAATTCTATCCCTGACCCTCACCCGAAACCTTACCCTCACCCGTGCCCTAATCTTAACCAGGACACCAACACTAACTCGTGCCCTCACACGTACGCCCACCCTTAATCGTTGTCGTACCCTAAACTGTACCTTAATCCCTCCCCATTCCGTAACCCTAACCCTAACCCGAATCCTAACCCTGACCCTCACCTGAAGCCTTACCCTCACCTGTGCCCTAATCTTAACCAGGACACTAACACTAACCCTTGCCCTCACACGAACGCTAACCCTTAAGCACTGTCGTACCCTAAGCTGTACCCTAATCCCTCTGCATTCCTTAACCCTAACCCTAACACGAATTCTAACCCTGACCCTTACCCGAAAACTTACCCTCACCCGTGCCCTAATCTTAACCAGGACACCAACACTAACTCGTGCCCTCACACATACGCTAAACCTTAAGCGTTGTCGTACCCAAAATTGTACCCTAATCCCTCCCCATTCCTTAACCCTAACACTAACTCCATCCCTAAACCTGACCCACGTCCGATGCCCTACCCTAACCATTGCCCTAAACTTAACCAGTACACAAACACTAACTCATGCCCTCAAACGTACGTTAACCCTTAAGCATTGTCGTACCCTATCCTGTACCCTAATACCTCCCCATTCCCTAACCCTAACCCTAAGCGAAACCCTGAACGTGACACTTTTCCGAGGTCTTACCCTCATCGGTGCCCTTGTCTTAACCAGTACACCAACACTAACTTGTGCCCTCACACTTACGCTAACCCTTAAGCATTGTCGTACCCTAACCTGTACCCTAATCCCTCTCCATTCCCTAACCCTAACCCTAACCCGAATCCTAACCCTGACCCTCACCCGAAGCCTTACCCTCACTCGTGCCCTAATCTTAACCAGGACACCAAGACTAACTCGTGCCCTCACACGTACGCTAACACTAAACCGCAGCGGTACCCTAACGTGTACCCTAATCCCTCTCCATTCCCAAACCCTAACCCTAACCTGAAACCTAACCATGACACTCACCCGAAACTTTACTATCACCCGTGTCCTAATTTTAACCAGTACATCAACACTAACCCATGCCCTCTAACGTATGCCAACCCTAAGCCATTGCCGTACACTAACCTGTACCCTAATCAATCCCCATTTCCTAACCTTAACCCTAACCCTAACCTTTAACGTGTCCCTCTTCCGAGGCCTTACCCTCACCCGTGCCCTAATCGTAAGCAGTACACTAACACTAACTAGTGACCTCACACGTACACTAAACCTTAAGCGTTGTGGTCCCCTAAACTGTGACCTAATATCTCCCCATTCCCTAACCCTAACCCTAACCCGAATTCTATCCCTGACCCTCACCCGAAACCTTACCCTCACCCGTGCCCTAATCTTAACCAGGACACCAACACTAACTCGTGCCCTCACACGTACGTCCACCCTTAATCGCAGTCGTACCCTAAACTGTACCCTAATCCCTCCCCATTCCCTAACCCTAACCCTAAGCGAAACCCTGAACGTGACCCTTTTCCGAGGTCTTACCCTCATCGGTGCCCTTGTCTTAACCAGTACACCAACACTAACTCGTGCCCTCACACTTACGCTAAGCCTTAAGCATTGTCGTACCCTAACCTGTACCCTAATCCCTCTCCATTCCCTAACCCTAACCCTAACCCGAATCCTAACCCTGACCCTCACCCGAAGCCTTACCCTCACCCGTGCCCTAATCTTAACCAGGACACCAACACTAACTCGTGCCCTCACACGTACGCTAACACTAAACCGCAGCGATACCCTAACCTGTACCCTAACCCCTCTCCAAACCCTAACCCTAACCCTAAACTGAAACCTAACCATGACACTCATCCGAAACTTCACCCTCACCCGTGTCCTAATTTTAACCAGTACATCAACACTAACCCATGCCCTCTAACGTATGCTAACCCTAAGCCATTGCCGTACCCTAACTTGTACCCTAATCAATCCCCATTCCCTAACACTAACCCTTACCCTAACCCTTAACGTGACCCTCTTCCGAGGCCTTACCCTCACCCTTGCGCTAATCGTAAGCAGTACACTAACACTAACTAGTGACCTCACACGTACGCTAAACTTTAAGCGTTGTGGTACCCTAAACTGTGCCCTAATATCTCCCCATTCCCTAACCCTAACCCTAACCTGAATTCTATCCCTGACCCTCACCCGAAACCTTACCCTCACCCATGCCCTAATCTTAACCAGGACACTAACACTAACCCTTGCCCTCACACGAACGCTAACCCTTAAGCACTGTCGTACCCTAAGCTGTACCCTAATCCCTCTGCATTCCTTAACCCTAACCCTAACACGAATCCTAACCCTGACCCTCACCCGAAGCCTTACCCTCACCCGTGCCCTAATCTTAACCAGGACACCAAGACTAACTCGCGCCCTCACACGTACGCTAAACCTAAACCACAGCGGTACCCTAACCTGTACCCTAATCCCTCTCCATTCCCTAACACTAACCCTAACCTGAAACCTAACCATGACACTCACCCGAAACTTTACCCTCACCCGTGTCCTAATTTTAACCAGTACATCAACACTACACCATGCCCTCTAACGTACGCAAACCCTAAGCCATTGCCGTACCCTAACCTGTACCGTAACCAATCCACATTCCCTAACCCTAACCCTAACCCTAACCCTTAACGTGACCCTCTTCCGAGGCTTTACCCTCACCCGTGCCCTAATCGTAAGCAGTACACTAACACTAACTAGTGACCTCACACGTACGCTAACCCTTAATCGTTGTCGTACCCTAAGCTGTACCCTAATCCCTCTGCATTCCTTAACCCTAACCCTAGCACGAATATTAACCCTGACCCTCAACCGAAGCCTTACCCTCACCCGTGCCCTAATCTTAACCAGGACACCAACACTAACTCGTGCCCTCACACGTACGCTAAACCTTAAGAGTTGTTGTACCCTAAATTGTACCCTAATCCCTCCCCATTCTTTAACCCTAACCCTAACCCCATCCCTAAACCTGACCCACGTCCGATGCCCTACCTTAACCAATGCCCTAATCTTAACCAGTACACAAACACTAACTCCTGCCCTCAAAAGTACGTGAACGCTTAAGCATTGTCGTACCCTATCCTGTACCCTAATCCCTCCCCATTCCCTAACCCTAACCCTAAGCGAAACCCTGAACGTGACCCTTTTCCGAGGCCTTACCCTCATCGGTGCCCTTGTCTTAACCAGTACACCAACACTAACTCGTGCCCTCACACTTACGCTAACCCTTAAGCATTGTCGTACCCTAACCTGTACCCTAATCCCTCTCCATTCCCTAACCCTAACCCTAACCCGAATCCTAAACCTGACCCTCACCCGAAGCCTTACCCTCACCCGTGCCCTAATCTTAACCAGGACACCAAGACTAACTCGTGCCCTCACACGTACGCTAAACGTAAACCGCCGCGGTACCCTAACCTGTACCCTAATCCCTCTCCATTCCCTAACCCTAACCCTAACCTGAAACCTAACCATGACCCTCACCCGAAACTTTACCCTCATCCGTGTCCTAATTTTAACCAGTACATCAACACTAACCCATGCCCTCTAACGTATGCTAACCCTAAGCCATTGCCGTACCCTATCCTGTACCCTAATCAATCCCCATTCCCTAACCCTAACCCTAACCCTAACCCTTAACGTGACACTCTTCCGAGGCCTTACCCTCACCCGTGCCCTAATCGTAAGCAGTACACTAACACTAACTAGTGACCTCACACGTACGCTAAACCTTAAGCGTTGTGGTACCCTAAATTGTGCCCTAATATCTCCCCATTCCCTAACCCTCACCCTAACCCGAATGCTATCCCTGACCCTCACCCGGAACCTTACCCTCACCCGTGCCCTAATCTTAACCAGGACACCAACACTATCTCGTGCCCTCACACGTACGCCCACCCTTAATCGTTGTCGTACCCTAAACTGTACCCTAATCCCTCCCCATTCCCTAACCCTAACCCTAAACCGAATACTAACCCTGACCCTCAGCTGAAGCCATACACTCACCCGTGCCCTAAACTTAACCAGGACACTAACACTAACCCTTGCCCTCACACGAACGCTAACCCTTAAGCACTGTCGTACCCTAAGCTGTACCCTAATCCCTCTCCATTCCCTAACCCTAACCCTAACCCGAATCCTAACCCTGACCCTCACCCGAAGCCTTACCCTCACCCGTGCACTAATCTTAACCAGGACACCAAGGCTAACTCGTGCCCTCACACGTACGCTAACACTAAACCACAGCGGTACCCTAACCTGTACCCTAATCCCTCTCCATTCACTAACCCTAACCCTAACCTGAAACCTAACCATTACACTCACCCGAAACTTTACCCTCACCCGTGTCCTAATTTTAACCAGTACATCAACACTAACCAATGCTCTCTAACGTACGCAAACCCTAAGCCATTGCCGTACCCTAACCTGTACCCTAACCAATCCACATTCCCTAACCCTAACCCTAACCCTAACCCTTAACGTGAACCTCTTCCTAGGCCTTACCCTCACCCGTGCCCTAATCGTAAGCAGTACACTAACACTAACTAGTGACCTCACACGTACGCTAAACCTTAAGCTTTGTGGTACCCTAAACTGTGCCCTAATATCTCCCCATTCCCTAACCCTAACCCTAACCCGAATTCTAACCCTGACCCTCACCTGAAACCTTACCCTCACCCGTGCCCTAATCTTAACCAGGACACCAACACTAACTCGTGCCCTCACACGTACGCTCACCCTTATTCGTTGTCGTACCCTAAACTGTACCCTAATCCCTCCCCATTCCCTAACCCTAACACTAACCAGAATCCTAACCCTGACCCTCACCTGAAGCCTTACCCTCACCCGTGCCCTAATCTTAACCAGGACACTAACACTAACCCTTGCCCTCACACGAACGCTAACCCTTAAGCACTGTCGTACCCTAAGCTGTACCCTAATCTCTCTGCATTCTTTAACCCTAACCCTAGCACGAATCCTAACCCTGACCCTCACCCGAAGCCTTTCCCTCACTCGTGCCCTAATCTTAACCAGGCCACCAACACTAACTCGTGCCCTCACACGTACGCTAAACCTTAAGAGTTGTCGTACCCTAAATTGTACCCTAATCCCTCCCCATTCCTTAACCCTAACCCTAACCCCATCCCTAAACCTCACCCACGTCCGATGCCCTACCCTAACCAATGCCCTAATCTTAACCAGTACACAAACCCTAACTCATGCCTTCAAACGTACGTTAACCCTTAAGCATTGTCGTACCCTATCCTGTACCCTAATCCCTCCCCATTCCCTAACCCTAACCCTAAGCGAAACCCTGAACGTGACCCTTTTCCGAGGCCTTAACCTCATCGGTGCCCTTGTCTTAACCAGTACACCAACACTAACTCGTGCCCTCACACTTACGCTAACCCTTAAGCATTGTCGTACCCTAACCTGTACCCTAATCCCTCTCCATTCCCTAACCCTAACCCTAACCCGAATCCTAACCCTGACCCTCACCCGAAGCCTTACCCTCACCCGTGCCCTAATCTTAACCAGGACACCAAGACTAACTCATGCCCTCACACGTACGCTAACACTAAACCGCAGCGGTACCCTAACCTGTACCCTAATCCCTCTGCATTCCTTAACCCTAACCCTAACACGAATCCTAACCCTGACCCTCACCCGAAGCCTTACCCTCACCCGTGCCCTAATCTTAACCAGGACACCAACACTAACTCGTGCCCTCACACTTACGCTAGCCCTTAAGCATTGTCGTACCCTAACCTGTACCCTAATCCCTCTCCATTCCCTAACCCTAACCCTAACCTGAAACCTATCCATGACACTCACCCGAAACTTTACTCTCACCCGTGTCCTAATTTTAACCAGTACATCAACACTAAACCATGCCCTCTAACGTACGCAAAACCTAAGCCATCGCCGTACCCTAACCTGTACCCTAATCAATCCCTATTCCCTAACCCTAACCCTAACCGTAACTCTTAACGTGACCCTCTTCCGAGGCCTTACCCTCACCCGTGCCCTAATCGTAAGCAGTACACTAATACTAACTAGTGACCTCACACGTACGCTAAACCTTAAACATTGTGGTACCCAAAACTGTGCCCTAATATCTCCCCATTCCCAACCCTAACCCTAACCCGAATTCTATCCCTGACCCTCACCCGAAACCTTACCCTCACCCGTGCCCTAATCTTAACCAGGACACCAACACTAACTCGTGCCCTGACATGTACGCTAACCCTTAATCGTTGTCGTACCCTAAACTGTACCCTAATCCCTCCCCATTCCCTAACACTAACCCTAACCCGAATCCTAACCCTGACCCTCACATGAAGCCTTACCCTCACCCGTGCCCTAATCTTAACCAGGACACTAACACTAACCCTTGCCCTTACACGAACGCTAAACCTTAAGCACCGTCGTACCCTAAGCTGTACCCTAATCCCTCTGCATTACTTAACCCTAACCCTAACCCGAATCCTAACCCTGACCCTCACCCAAAGCCTTACCCTCACCCGTGCCCTAATCTTAACCAGGACACCAAGACTAATTCGTGCCCTCACACGTACGCCAACACTAAACTGCAGCGGTACCCTAACCTGTACCCTAATCCCTCTCCATTCCCTAACCCTAACCCTAACCTGAAACCTAACCATGACACTCACCCCAAACTTTACCCTCACCCGTGTCCTAATTTTAACCAGTACATCAACACTAACCCAAGCCCTCTAACGTACGCAAACCCTAAGCCATTGCCGTACCCTAACCTGTACCCTAATCAATTCCCATTCCCTAACCCTAACCCTTAACGTGACCCTCTTCCGAGGCCTTACCCTCACCCGTGCCCTAATCGTAAGCAGTACACTAACACTAACTAGTGACCTCACACGTACGCTAAACCTTAAGCGTTGTGGTACCCTAAACTGTGCCCTAATATCTCCCCATTCCCTAACCCTAATCCTAACCCGAATTCTATCCCTGACCCTCACCCAAAACCTTACCCTCACCCGTGCCCTAATCTTAACCAGGACACCAACACTAACTCGTGCCCTCACACGTACGCTAACCCTTAATCGTTGTCGTACCCTAAACTGTACCCTAATCCCTCCCCATTCCCTAACCCTAACCCTAACCCGAATCCTAACCCTGACCCTCACCTGAAGCCTTACCCTCACCCGTGCCCTAATCTTAACCAGGACACTAACACTAACCCTTGCCCTCACACGAACGCTAACCCTTAAGCACTGTCGTACCCTAAGCTGTACCCTAATCCCTCTGCATTCCTTAACACTAACCCTAGCACGAATATTAACCCTGACCCTCACCCGAAGCCTTACCCTCACCCGTGCCCTAATCTTAACCAGGTCACCAACACGAACTCGTGCCCTCACACGTACGCTAAACCTTTAGAGTTGTCGTACCCTAAATTGTACCCTAATTCCTCCCCATTCATTAACCCTAACCCTAACCCCATCCCTAAACCTGACCCACGTCCGATACCCTACCCTAACCTATGCCTTAATCTTAACCAGTACACAAACACTAACTCCTGCCCTCAAACGTACGTTAACCCTTAAGCATTGTCGTACCCTATCCTGTACCCTAATCCCTCCCCATTCCCTAAACCTAACCCTAAGCGAAACCCTGAACGTGACCATTTTCCGAGGCCTTACCATCATCGGTGCCCTTGTCTTAACCAGTACACCAACAGTAACTCGTGCCCTCACACTTACGCTAACCCTTAAGCATTGTCGTACCCTAACCTGTACCCTAATCCCTCTCCATTCCCTAACCCTAACCCTAACCCGAATCCTATCCCTGACCCTCACCCGAAGCCTTACCCTCACCCGTGCCCAAATCTTAACAAGGACACCAACACTAACTCGTGCCCTCACACGTACGCTAACCCTTATTCGTTGTCGTACCCTAAACTGTGCCCTAATATCTCCCCATTCCCTAACCCTAACCCTAACCCGAATTCTATCCCTGACCCTCACCTGAAACCTTACCCTCACCCGTGCCCTAATCTTAACCAGGACACTAACACTAACCCTTGCCCTCACACGAACGCTAAACCTTAGGCACTGTCGTACCCTAAGCTGTACCCTAATCCCTCTGCATTCCTTAACCCTAACCCTAGCACGAATCCTAACCCTGACTCTCACCCGAAGCCTTACCCTCACTCGTGCCCTAATCTTAACCAGGACACCAACACTAACACGTGCCCTCACACGTACGCTAAACCTTAAGAGTTCTCGTACCCTAAATTGTAACCTAATCCCTCCCCATTCCTTAACCCTAACACTAACCCCATCCCTAAACCTGACCCATGTCCGATACCCTACCCTAACCAATGCCCCAATCTTACCCAGTACACAAACACTAACTCATGCCTTCAAACGTACGTTAACCCTTAAGCATTGTCGTACCCTATCCTGTACCCTAATCCCTCCCCATTCCCTAACCCTAACCCTAAGCGAAACGCTGAACGTGACCCTTTTCCGAGGCCTTACCCTCATCGGTGCCCTTGTCTTAACCAGTACACCAACACTAACTCGTGCCCTCACACTTACGCTAACCCTTAAGCATTGTCGTACCCTAACCTGTACCCTAATCCCTCTCCATTCCCTAACCCTAACCCTAACCCGAATCCTAAACCTGACCCTCACCCGAAGCCTTACCCTCACCCGTGCCCTAATCTTAACCAGGACACCAAGACTAACTCGTGCCCTCACACGTACGCTAAACCTAAACCGCCGCGGTACCCTAACCTGTACCCTAATCCCTCTCCATTCCCTAACCCTAACCCTAACCTGAAACCTAACCATGACCCTCACCCGAAACTTTACCCTCATCCGTGTCCTAATTTTAACCAGTACATCAACACTAACCCATGCCCTCTAACGTATGCTAACCCTAAGCCATTGCCGTACCCTATCCTGTACCCTAATCAATCCCCATTCCCTAACCCTAACCCTAACCCTAACCCTTAACGTGACACTCTTCCGAGGCCTTACCCTCACCCGTGCCCTAATCGTAAGCAGTACACTAACACTAACTAGTGACCTCACACGTACGCTAAACCTTAAGCGTTGTGGTACCCTAAATTGTGCCCTAATATCTCCCCATTCCCTAACCCTCACCCTAACCCGAATGCTATCCCTGACCCTCACCCGGAACCTTACCCTCACCCGTGCCCTAATCTTAACCAGGACACCAACACTATCTCGTGCCCTCACACGTACGCCCACCCTTAATCGTTGTCGTACCCTAAACTGTACCCTAATCCCTCCCCATTCCCTAACCCTAACCCTAAACCGAATACTAACCCTGACCCTCAGCTGAAGCCATACACTCACCCGTGCCCTAAACTTAACCAGGACACTAACACTAACCCTTGCCCTCACACGAACGCTAACCCTTAAGCACTGTCGTACCCTAAGCTGTACCCTAATCCCTCTCCATTCCCTAACCCTAACCCTAACCCGAATCCTAACCCTGACCCTCACCCGAAGCCTTACCCTCACCCGTGCACTAATCTTAACCAGGACACCAAGGCTAACTCGTGCCCTCACACGTACGCTAACACTAAACCACAGCGGTACCCTAACCTGTACCCTAATCCCTCTCCATTCACTAACCCTAACCCTAACCTGAAACCTAACCATTACACTCACCCGAAACTTTACCCTCACCCGTGTCCTAATTTTAACCAGTACATCAACACTAACCAATGCTCTCTAACGTACGCAAACCCTAAGCCATTGCCGTACCCTAACCTGTACCCTAACCAATCCACATTCCCTAACCCTAACCCTAACCCTAACCCTTAACGTGAACCTCTTCCTAGGCCTTACCCTCACCCGTGCCCTAATCGTAAGCAGTACACTAACACTAACTAGTGACCTCACACGTACGCTAAACCTTAAGCTTTGTGGTACCCTAAACTGTGCCCTAATATCTCCCCATTCCCTAACCCTAACCCTAACCCGAATTCTAACCCTGACCCTCACCTGAAACCTTACCCTCACCCGTGCCCTAATCTTAACCAGGACACCAACACTAACTCGTGCCCTCACACGTACGCTCACCCTTATTCGTTGTCGTACCCTAAACTGTACCCTAATCCCTCCCCATTCCCTAACCCTAACACTAACCAGAATCCTAACCCTGACCCTCACCTGAAGCCTTACCCTCACCCGTGCCCTAATCTTAACCAGGACACTAACACTAACCCTTGCCCTCACACGAACGCTAACCCTTAAGCACTGTCGTACCCTAAGCTGTACCCTAATCTCTCTGCATTCTTTAACCCTAACCCTAGCACGAATCCTAACCCTGACCCTCACCCGAAGCCTTTCCCTCACTCGTGCCCTAATCTTAACCAGGCCACCAACACTAACTCGTGCCCTCACACGTACGCTAAACCTTAAGAGTTGTCGTACCCTAAATTGTACCCTAATCCCTCCCCATTCCTTAACCCTAACCCTAACCCCATCCCTAAACCTCACCCACGTCCGATGCCCTACCCTAACCAATGCCCTAATCTTAACCAGTACACAAACCCTAACTCATGCCTTCAAACGTACGTTAACCCTTAAGCATTGTCGTACCCTATCCTGTACCCTAATCCCTCCCCATTCCCTAACCCTAACCCTAAGCGAAACCCTGAACGTGACCCTTTTCCGAGGCCTTAACCTCATCGGTGCCCTTGTCTTAACCAGTACACCAACACTAACTCGTGCCCTCACACTTACGCTAACCCTTAAGCATTGTCGTACCCTAACCTGTACCCTAATCCCTCTCCATTCCCTAACCCTAACCCTAACCCGAATCCTAACCCTGACCCTCACCCGAAGCCTTACCCTCACCCGTGCCCTAATCTTAACCAGGACACCAAGACTAACTCATGCCCTCACACGTACGCTAACACTAAACCGCAGCGGTACCCTAACCTGTACCCTAATCCCTCTGCATTCCTTAACCCTAACCCTAACACGAATCCTAACCCTGACCCTCACCCGAAGCCTTACCCTCACCCGTGCCCTAATCTTAACCAGGACACCAACACTAACTCGTGCCCTCACACTTACGCTAGCCCTTAAGCATTGTCGTACCCTAACCTGTACCCTAATCCCTCTCCATTCCCTAACCCTAACCCTAACCTGAAACCTATCCATGACACTCACCCGAAACTTTACTCTCACCCGTGTCCTAATTTTAACCAGTACATCAACACTAAACCATGCCCTCTAACGTACGCAAAACCTAAGCCATCGCCGTACCCTAACCTGTACCCTAATCAATCCCTATTCCCTAACCCTAACCCTAACCGTAACTCTTAACGTGACCCTCTTCCGAGGCCTTACCCTCACCCGTGCCCTAATCGTAAGCAGTACACTAATACTAACTAGTGACCTCACACGTACGCTAAACCTTAAACATTGTGGTACCCAAAACTGTGCCCTAATATCTCCCCATTCCCAACCCTAACCCTAACCCGAATTCTATCCCTGACCCTCACCCGAAACCTTACCCTCACCCGTGCCCTAATCTTAACCAGGACACCAACACTAACTCGTGCCCTGACATGTACGCTAACCCTTAATCGTTGTCGTACCCTAAACTGTACCCTAATCCCTCCCCATTCCCTAACACTAACCCTAACCCGAATCCTAACCCTGACCCTCACATGAAGCCTTACCCTCACCCGTGCCCTAATCTTAACCAGGACACTAACACTAACCCTTGCCCTTACACGAACGCTAAACCTTAAGCACCGTCGTACCCTAAGCTGTACCCTAATCCCTCTGCATTACTTAACCCTAACCCTAACCCGAATCCTAACCCTGACCCTCACCCAAAGCCTTACCCTCACCCGTGCCCTAATCTTAACCAGGACACCAAGACTAATTCGTGCCCTCACACGTACGCCAACACTAAACTGCAGCGGTACCCTAACCTGTACCCTAATCCCTCTCCATTCCCTAACCCTAACCCTAACCTGAAACCTAACCATGACACTCACCCCAAACTTTACCCTCACCCGTGTCCTAATTTTAACCAGTACATCAACACTAACCCAAGCCCTCTAACGTACGCAAACCCTAAGCCATTGCCGTACCCTAACCTGTACCCTAATCAATTCCCATTCCCTAACCCTAACCCTTAACGTGACCCTCTTCCGAGGCCTTACCCTCACCCGTGCCCTAATCGTAAGCAGTACACTAACACTAACTAGTGACCTCACACGTACGCTAAACCTTAAGCGTTGTGGTACCCTAAACTGTGCCCTAATATCTCCCCATTCCCTAACCCTAATCCTAACCCGAATTCTATCCCTGACCCTCACCCAAAACCTTACCCTCACCCGTGCCCTAATCTTAACCAGGACACCAACACTAACTCGTGCCCTCACACGTACGCTAACCCTTAATCGTTGTCGTACCCTAAACTGTACCCTAATCCCTCCCCATTCCCTAACCCTAACCCTAACCCGAATCCTAACCCTGACCCTCACCTGAAGCCTTACCCTCACCCGTGCCCTAATCTTAACCAGGACACTAACACTAACCCTTGCCCTCACACGAACGCTAACCCTTAAGCACTGTCGTACCCTAAGCTGTACCCTAATCCCTCTGCATTCCTTAACACTAACCCTAGCACGAATATTAACCCTGACCCTCACCCGAAGCCTTACCCTCACCCGTGCCCTAATCTTAACCAGGTCACCAACACGAACTCGTGCCCTCACACGTACGCTAAACCTTTAGAGTTGTCGTACCCTAAATTGTACCCTAATCCCTCCCCATTCATTAACCCTAACCCTAACCCCATCCCTAAACCTGACCCACGTCCGATACCCTACCCTAACCTATGCCTTAATCTTAACCAGTACACAAACACTAACTCCTGCCCTCAAACGTACGTTAACCCTTAAGCATTGTCGTACCCTATCCTGTACCCTAATCCCTCCCCATTCCCTAAACCTAACCCTAAGCGAAACCCTGAACGTGACCATTTTCCGAGGCCTTACCATCATCGGTGCCCTTGTCTTAACCAGTACACCAACAGTAACTCGTGCCCTCACACTTACGCTAACCCTTAAGCATTGTCGTACCCTAACCTGTACCCTAATCCCTCTCCATTCCCTAACCCTAACCCTAACCCGAATCCTATCCCTGACCCTCACCCGAAGCCTTACCCTCACCCGTGCCCAAATCTTAACAAGGACACCAACACTAACTCGTGCCCTCACACGTACGCTAACCCTTATTCGTTGTCGTACCCTAAACTGTGCCCTAATATCTCCCCATTCCCTAACCCTAACCCTAACCCGAATTCTATCCCTGACCCTCACCTGAAACCTTACCCTCACCCGTGCCCTAATCTTAACCAGGACACTAACACTAACCCTTGCCCTCACACGAACGCTAAACCTTAGGCACTGTCGTACCCTAAGCTGTACCCTAATCCCTCTGCATTCCTTAACCCTAACCCTAGCACGAATCCTAACCCTGACTCTCACCCGAAGCCTTACCCTCACTCGTGCCCTAATCTTAACCAGGACACCAACACTAACACGTGCCCTCACACGTACGCTAAACCTTAAGAGTTCTCGTACCCTAAATTGTAACCTAATCCCTCCCCATTCCTTAACCCTAACACTAACCCCATCCCTAAACCTGACAAATGTCCGATACCCTACCCTAACCAATGCCCCAATCTTACCCAGTACACAAACACTAACTCATGCCTTCAAACGTACGTTAACCCTTAAGCATTGTCGTACCCTATCCTGTACCCTAATCCCTCCCCATTCCCTAACCCTAACCCTAAGCGAAACGCTGAACGTGACCCTTTTCCGAGGCCTTACCCTCATCGGTGCCCTTGTCTTAACCAGTACACCAACACTAACTCGTGCCCTCACACTTACGCTAACCCTTAAGCATTGTCGTACCCTAACCTGTACCCTAACCTGTACCCTAATCCCTCTCCATTCCCTAACTCTAACCCTAACACGACTCCTATCCTGACCCTCACCCGAAGCCTTACCCTCACCCGTGCCCTAATCTTAACCAGGACACCAAGACTAACTCGTGCCCTCACACGTACGCTAACACTAAACCACAGCGGTACCCTAACCTGTACACTAATCCCTCTCCATTCCCTACCCCTAACCCTAACCTGAAACCTAAACATGACACTCACCCGAAGCTTTACCCTCACCCGTGTCCTAATTTTAACCAGTACATCAACACTAACCCATGCCCTCTAACGTACGCTAACCCTAAGCCATTGCCATACCCTAACCTGTACCCTAATCAATCCCCATTCCCTAACCCTAACCCTAACCCTATCATTTAACGTGACCCTCTTCCTAGGCCTTACCCTCACCCGTGCCCTAATCGTAAGCAGTACACTAACACTAACTAGTGACCTCACACGTACGCTAAACCTTAAGCGTTGTGGTACCCTAAACTGTGCCCTAATATCTCCCCATTCCCTAACCCTAACCCTAGCCCGAATGCTATCCCTGACCCTCACCCGAAACCTTACCCTCACCCGTGCCCTAAACATAACCAGGACACCAACACTAACTCGTGCCCTCACACGTAGGCTCACCCTTAATCGTTGTCGTACCCTAAACTGTACCCTAATCCCTCCCCATTCCCTAACCCTAACCCTAACCCGAATCCTAACCCTGACCCTCACCTGAAGCCTTACTCTCACCCGTGCCCTAAACTTAACCAGGACACTAACACTAACCCTTGCCCTCACACGAACGCTAACCCTTAAGCACTGTCGTACCCTAAGCTGTACCCTAATCCCTCTGCATTCCTTAACCCTAAACCTAGCACGAATATTAACCCTGACCCTCACCCGAAGCCTTACCCACACCCGTGCCTAATCTTAACCAGGACAACAACACTAACTCGTGCCCTCACACGTACGCTAAAACTTAAGCGTTGTCGTACCCTAAATTGTACCCTAATCCCTCCCCATTCCTTAACCCTAAGCCTAACCCCATCCCTAAACCTGACCCACGTCCGATGCCCTACCCTAACCAATGCCCTAATCTTAACCAGTACACAAACACTAACTCCTGCCCTCAAACGTACGTTAACCCTTAAGCATTGTCGCACCCTATCCTGTACCCTAATCCCTCCCCATTCCCTAAACATAACCCTAAGCGAAACCCTGAACGTGACCCTTTTCCGAGGCCTTACCCTCATCGGTGTCCTTGTCTTAACCAGTACACCAACACTAACTCGTGCCCTCACACTTACGCTAACCCTTAAGCATTGTCGTACCCTAACCTGTACCCTAATCCCTCTCCATTCCCTAACCCTACCCCTAACCCGAATCCTAACCCTGACCCTCACCCGAAGCCTTACCCTCACCCGTGCCCTAATCGTAACCAGGACACCAACACTAACTCGTGCCCTCACACGTATGCTAAACCTTAAGCACTGTCGTACCCTGAACTGTACCCTAATCCCTCCCCATTCCCTAACCCTAACCCTAACCCGAATACTAACCCTGACCCTCACCTGAAGCCATACCCTCACCCGTGCCCCAATCTTAACCAGGACACTAACACTAACACTTGCCCTCACACGAACGCTAACCCTTAAGCACTGTCGTACCCTAAGCTGTACCCTAATCCCTCTGCATTCCTTACCCCTAACACTAACCCCATCCCTAAACCTGACCCACGTCCGATGTCCTGCCCTAACCAATGCCCTAATCTTAACCAGTACACAAACACTAACACATGCCCTCAAACGTACGTAAACCCTTAAGCATTGTCGTACCCTATCCTCTACCCTAATCCCTCCCCTTTCCGTAACCCTAACCCTAAGCGAAACCCTGAACGTGACCCTTTTCCGAGGCCTTACCCTCATCGGTGCCCTTGTCTTAACCAGTACACCAACACTAACTCGTGCCCTGACACTGACGCTAACCCTTAAGCACTGTCGTACCCTAACCTGTACCCTAATCCCTCTCCATTCCCTAACCCTAACCCTAACCTGAAACCTAACCATGACACTCACCCGAAACTTTACCCTTACCCGTGTCCTAATTTTAACCAGTACATCAACACTAACCCATGCCCTCTAACGTATGCTAACCCTAAGCCATTGCCGTACCCTAACCTGTACCCTAATCAATCCACATTCCCTAACCCTAACCCTAACCCTAACCCTGAACGTGACCCTTTTCCGAGGCCTTACCCTCATCGTTCTCGTCTTAACCAGTACACCAACACTAACTCGTGCCCTCACACTTACGCTAACCCTTAAGCATTGTCGTACACTAACCTGTACCCTAATACCTCTCCATTCCCTAACCCTAACCCTAACCCGAATCCTAACCCTGACCCTCACCCGAAGCCTTACCCTCACCCGTGCCCTAATCTTAACCAGGACACCAACACTAACTCGTGCCCTCACACGTGCGCTAAAACTTAAGCGTTGTGGTACCCTAAATTATACCCTAATCCCTCCCCATTCCTTAACCCTAACCCTAACCCCATCCCTAAACCTGACCCACGTCCGATGCCATACCCCAACCAATGCCCTAAACTTAACCAGTACACAAACACTAACTCATGCCCTCAAACGTACGTTAACCCTTAAGCATTGTCGTACCCTATCCTCTACCCTAATCCCTCCCCATTCCCTAACCCTAACCCTAAGCGAAACCCTGAACGTGACCCTTTTCCGAGGCCTTACCCTCATCGGTGCCCTTGTCTTAACCAGTACACCACCACTAACTCGTTCCCTCACACTTACGCTAACCCTTAAGCATTGTCGTACCCTAACCTGTACCCTCATCCCTCTCCATTCCCTAACCCTAACCCTAACCCGAATCCTAACCCTGACCCTCACCCGAAGCCTTACCCTCACCCGTGCCCTAATCTTAACCAGGACACCAAGACTAACTCGTGCCCTCACACGTACGCTAACACTAAACCGCAGCGGTACCCTAACCTGTAGCCTAATCCCTCTCCATTCCCTAACCCTAACCCTAACCTGAAACCTAACCATGACACTCACCCGAAACGTTACCCTCACCCCTGTCCTAATTTTAACCAGTACATCAACACTAACCCATGCCCTCTAACGTACGCTAACCCTAAGCCATTGCCGTACCCTAACCTGTACCCTAACCCCTCTCCATTCCCGAAACCTAACCCTAACCCGAATCCTAACCCTGACCCTCACCTGAAGCCTTACCATCACCCGTGCCCTAATCTTAACCACGACACTAACACTAACACTTGCCCTCACATGAACGCTAACCCTTAAGCACTGTCGTACCCTAAGCTGTACCCTAATCCCTCCGCATTCCTTAACCCTAATTCTAACCCCATCCCTAAACCTAACCCACTTCCGATGTCCTACACTAACCAATGCCCTAATTTTAACCAGTACACAAACACTAACTCATGCCCTCAAACGTACGCTAACCCTTAAGCATTGTCGTACCCTATCCTGAACCCTAATCCCTCCCCATTCCCTAACCCTAACCCTAAGCGAAACTCTGAACATGACCGTTTTCCGAGGCCTTACCCTCATCGGTGCCCTTGTCTTAACCAGTACACCAACAATAACTCGTGCCCTCACACTTAAGCTAAACCTTAAGCATTGTCGTACCCTAACATGTACCCTAATCCCTCTCCATTCCCTAAACCTAACCCTAACCCGAATCCTAACCCTGACCCTCACCCGAAGCCTTACCCTAACCCGTGCCCTAATCTTAACCAGAACACCAACACTAACTCGTGCCCTCACACGTACGCTAACACTAAACCGCAGCGGTACCCTAACCTGTAGCCTAATCCCTCTCCATTCCCTAACCCTAACCCTAACCTGAAACCTAACCATGACACTCACCCGAAACTTTACCCTCACCCCTGTCCTAATTTTAACCAGTACATCAACACTAACCCATGCCCTCTAACGTACGCTAACCCTAAGCCATTACCGTACCCTAACCTGTACCCTAACCCCTCTCCATTCCCGAAACCTAACCCTAACCCGAATCCTAACCCTGACCCTCACCTGAAGCCTTACCCTCACCCGTGCCCTAATCTTAACCACGACACTAACACTAACACTTGCCCTCACATGAACGCTAACCCTTAAGCACTGTCGTACCCTAAGCTGTACCCTAATCCCTCCCCATTCCTTAACCCTAATTCTAACCCCATCCCTAAACCTAACCCACTTCCGATGTCCTACACTAACCAATGCCCTAATTTTAACCAGTACACAAACACTAACTCATGCCCTCAAACGTACGCTAACCCTTAAGCATTGTCGTACCCTATCCTGAACCCTAATCCCTCCCCATTCCCTAACCCTAACCCTAAGCGAAACTCTGAACGTGACCCTTTTCCGAGGCCTTACCCTCATCGGTGCCCTTGTCTTAACCAGTACACCAACAATAACTCGTGCCCTCACACTTAAGCTAAACCTTAAGCATTGTCGTACCCTAACATGTACCCTAATCCCTCTCCATTCCCTAAACCTAACCCTAACCCGAATCCTAACCATGACCCTCACCCGAAGCCTTACCCTCACCCTTGCCCTAATCTTAACCAGGACACCAAGACTAACTCGTGCTCTCACATGTACGCTAACACTAAACCGCAGCGGTACCCTAACCTGTACCCTAATCCCTCTCCATTCCCTAACCCTAACCCTAACCTGAAACCTAACCATGACACTCACACGAAACTTTACCCTCACCCCTGTCCTAATTTTAAACAGTACATCAACACTAACCCATGCCCTCTAACGTACGCTAACCCTAAGCCATTGCCGTACCCTAACCTGTACCCTAATCAATCCCCATTCCCTAACCCTAACCCAAACCGTAACCCTTAACGTGACCCTCTTCCGAGGCCTTACCCTCACCCGTGCCCTAATAGTAAGCAGTACACTGACACTAACTAGTGACCTCACACGTACGCTAAACCTTAAGCGTTATGGTACCCTAAACTGTGCCCTAATATCTCCCGATTCCCTAACACTAACCCTAACCCGAATTCTATCCCTGACCCTCACCCGAAACCTTACTCTAACCCGTGCCCTAATCTTAACCAGGACACCAACACTAACTCGTGCCCTCACACGTACGCTAACCCTTAATCGTTGTCGTACCCATAACTGTACCCTAATCCCTCCCCATTCCCTAACCCTAACCCTAACCCGAATCCTAACCCTGACCCTCACCCGAAGCCTTACCCTCACCCGTGCCCTAATCTTAACCAGGACACCAACACTAACTCGTGCCCTCACACGTACGCTAAACCTTAAGCGTTGGCGTACCCTAAATTGTACCCTAATCCCTCCGCATTCCTTAACCCTAACCCTAACCCCATCCCTAAACCTGACCCACTTCCGATGCCTTACCCTAACCAATGCCCTAATCTTAACCAGTACACAAACACTAACTCATGCCCAAAAACGTACGTTAACCCTTAAGCATTGTCGTACCATTTCCTGTACCCTAATCCCTCCCCATTCCCTAACCCTAACCCTAAGCGAAACCCTGATCGTGACCCTTTTCCGAGGCCTTACCCTCATCGGTGCCCTTGTCTTAAGCAGTACACCAACAATAACTCGTGCCCCCACACTGAAGCTAACCCTTAAGCATTGTCGTACCCTAACATGTACCCTAATCCCTCTCCATTCCCTAAACCTAACCCTAACCCGAATCCTAACCCTGAACCTCACCCGAAGCCTTACCCTCACCCGTGCCCTAATCTTAACCAGAACACCAACACTAACTCGTGCCCTCACACGTACGCTAACACTAAACCGCAGCGGTACCCTAACCTGTACCCTAATCCCTCTCCATTCCCTAACCCTAACCCTAACCTGAAACCTAACCATGACACTCACCCGAATCTTTACCCTCAGCCGTGTCCTAATTTTAACCAGTACATCAACACTAACCCATGCCCTCTAACGTACGCTAACCCTAAGCCATTGCTGTACCCTAACATGTACCCTAATAAATCCCCATTCCCTAACCCTAACCCTAACCCTAACCCTTAACGTGACCCTCTTCCGAGGCCTTACCCTCACCCGTGCCCTAATAGTAAGCAGTACACTAACACTAACTAGTGACCTCACACGTACGCTAAACCTTAAGCGTTGTGGTACCCTAAACTGTGCCCTAATATCTCCCCATTCCCTAACCCTAACCCTAACCCGAATTCTATCCCTGACCCTCACCCGAAACCTTACCCTCACCCTTGCCCTAATCTTAACCAGGACACCAAGACTAACTCGTGCCCTCACACGTATGCTAACCCATAATCGTTGTCGTACCGTAAACTGTACCCTAATCCCTCCCCATTCCCTAACCCTAACCCTAACCCGAATCCTATCCCTGACCTTCACCTGAAGCCTTACCCTCACCCGTGCCCTAATCTTAAACAGAACACTAACAATAACCCTTGCCATCACACGAACGCTAACCCTTAAGCACTGTCGTACCCTAAGCTGTACCCTAATCCCTCTGCATTCCTTAACCCTAACCCTAACACGAATCCGAACCCTGACACTCACCCGAAGCCTTACCCTCACCCGTGCCCTAATCTTAACCAGGACACCAACACTAACTCGTGCCCTCACACGTACGCTAAACCTTAAGCGTTGTCGTACCCTAAATTGTACCCTAATCCCTCCCCATTCCTTAACCCTAACCCTAACCCCATCCCTAAACCTGACCCACGTCCGATGCCCTACCCTAACCAATGCCCTAATCTTAACCAGTACACAAACACTAACTCATGCCTTCAAACGTACGTTAACCCTTAAGCATTGTCGTACCCTATCCTGTACCCTAATCCCTCCCCATTCACTAACCCTAACCCTAAGCGAAACCCTGAACGTGACCCTTTTCCGAGGCCTTACCCTCATCGTTGCCCTTGTCTTAAGCAGTACACCAACACTAACTCGTGCCCTCACACTTACGCTAACCTTTAAGCATTGTCGTACCTTAACCTGTACCCTAATCCCTCTCTATTCCCTAACCCTAACCCTAACCCGATTCGTAACCCTGACCCTCACTCGAAGCCTAACCCTCACCCGTGCCCTAATCTTAACCAGGACACGAAGACTAACTCGTGCCCTCACACGTACGCTAACACTAAACTGCAGCGGTACCCTAAACTGTACCCTAATCAATCCCCATTCCCTAACCCTAACCCTAACCCTAATCCTTAACGTGACCCTCTTCCGAAGCCTTACCCTCACCCGTGCCCTAATTGTAAGCAGTACACTAACAGTAACTAGTGACCTCACAGGTACGCTAAACCTTAAGCGTTGTGGTACCCTAAACTGTGCCGTAATATCTCTCCATTCCCTAACCCTAACCCTAACCCGAATTCTATCCCTGACCCTCACCCGAAATCTTACCATCACCCGTGACCTAATCTTAACCAGGACACCAACACTAACTCGTGCCCTGACACGTACGCCCACACTTAATCGTTTTCGTACCCTAAACTGTACCCTAATCCCTCCCCATTCCCTAAACCTAACCCGAAGCGAAACCCTGAACGTGACCCTTTTCCGAGGCCTTACCCTCATCGGTGCCCTTGTCTTAACCAGTACACCAACACTAACTCGTGCCCTCACACTTACGATAACACTTGAGCATTGTCGTACCCTAACCTGTACCCTCATCCCTCTCCATTCCCTAACCCTAACCCTAACCCGAATGCTAACCCTGACCCTCACCCGAAGCCTTACCCTCACCCATGCCCTAATCTCAACCAGGACACCAAGACTAACTCGTGCCCTCACACGTACGCTAACACTAAACCGCAGCGGTACCCTAACCTGTACCCTAATCCCTCTCCATTCCCTAACCCTAACCCTAACCTGAAACCTAACCATGACACTCACCCGAAACTTTACCCTCACCCCTGTCCTAATTTTAACCAGTGCATCAACACTAACCCATGCCCTCTAATGTACGCTAACCCTAAGCCATTGCCGTACCCTAACCTGTACCCTAACCCCTCTCCATTCCCGAACCCTAACCCTAACCCGAATCCTAACCCTGACCCTCACCTGAAGTCTTACCCGCACCCGTGCCCTAATCTTAACCAGAACACTAACACTAACACTTGCCCTCACACGAACGCTAACCCTTAAGCACTGTCGTACGCTAAGCTGTAACCTAATCCCTCTGCATTCCTTTACCCTAACCCTAACACGAATCCTAACCCTGACCCTCACCCGAAGCCTTACCCTCACCCGTGCCCTAATCTTAACCAGGACACCAACACTAACTCCTGCCCTCACACGTACGCTAAACCTTAAGCGTTGTCATACCCTAAATTGTACCCTAATCCCTACCCATTCCTTAACCCTAATCCTAACCCCATCCCTAAACCTAACCCACTTCCGATGTCCTACTCTAACCAATGCCCTAATCTTAACCAGTACACAAACACTAACTCACTCCCTCAAACGTACGCTAACCCTTAAGCATTGTCGTACCCTATCCTGTACCCTAATCCCTCCCCATTCCCTAACCCTAACCCTAAGCGAAACCCTGAACGTGACCCTTTTCCGAGGCCTTACCCTCATCGGTGCCCTTGTCTTAACCAGTACACCAACAATAACTCGTGCCCTCAAACTTACGCTAACCCTTAAGCATTGTCATACCCTAACATGTAACCTAATCCCTCTCCATTCCCTAAACCTAACCCTAACCCGAATCCTAACCCTGACCCTCACCCGAAGCCTTACCCTCACCCATGCCCTAATCTTAATCAGGACACCAAGACTAACTCGTGCCCTCACACGTACGCTAACACTAAACCGCAGCGGTATCCTAACCTGTACCCTAATCCCTCTCCATTCCCTAACCCTAACCCTAACCTGAAACCTAACCATGACACTCACCCGAAACTTTACCCTCACCCCTATCCTAATTTTAACCAGTACATCAACACTAACCCATGCCCTCTAACGTACGCTAACCCTAAGCCGTTGCGGTACCCTAACCTGTACCCTAATCAATCCCCATTCCCTAACCCTAACCCTAACCCTAACCCTTACCGTGACCCTCTTCCGAGGCCTTAACCTCACCCGTGCCCTAATCGTAAGCAGTACACTAACACTAACTAGTGACCTCACACGTACGCTAAACCTTAATCGTCTGGTACCCTAAACTGTGCCCTAATATCTCCCCATTCCCTAACCCTAACCCTAACCCGAATTCTATCCCTGACCCTCACCCGAAACCTTACTCTCACCCGTGCCCTAATCTTAACCAGGACAACAACACTAACTCGTGCCCTCACACGTACCCTAACCCATAATCGTTTTCGTACCCTAAACTGTACCCTAATCCCTCCCCATTCCCTAACCCTAACCCTAACCCGAATCCTAACCCTGACCCTCACGTGAAGCCTTACCCTCACCCGTGCCCTAATCTTAACCAGGACACTAACACTAACCCTTGCCCTAACACGAACGCTAACCCTTAAGCACTGGTGTACCCTAAGCTGTACCCTAATCCCTCTGCATTCCTTAACCCTAACTCTAACACGAATCCTAACCCTGACCCTCACCCGAAGCCTTACCCTCACCCGTGCCCTAATCTTAACCAGGACACCAACACTAACTCGTGCCCTCAAACGTACGTTAAACCTTAAGCGTTGTCATACCCTAAATTGTACCCTAATCCCTCCCCACTCCTTAACATTAACCCTAACCCCATCCCTAAACCTGACACACTTCCGATGCCCTACCCTAACAAAAGCCCTAATCTTAACCAGTACACAAACACTAACTCATGCCCAAAAACGTACGTTAACCCTTAAGCATTGTCGTACCCTATCCTGTACCCTAATCCCTCCCCTTACCCTAACCCTAACCCTAAGCGAAACCCTGAACGTGACCCTTTTCCGAGGCCTTACCCTCATCGGTGTCCTTGTCTTAACCAGAACACCAACACTAACTCGTGCCCTCACACTTACGCTAACCCTTAAGCATTGTCGTACCCTAACCTGTACCCTAATCCCTCTCCATTCCCTAACCCTAACCCTAACCCGAATCCAAACCCTGACCCTCACCTGAAGTCTTACCCTCACCCGTGCCCTAATCTTAACCAGAACACTAACACTAACACTTGCCCTCACACGAACGCTAACCCTTAAGCACTGTCGTACCCTAAGCTGTACCCTAATCCCTCTGCATTCCTTAACCCTAACCCTAACACGAATCCTAACCCTGACCCTCACCCGAAGCCTTACCCTCACCCGTGCCCTAATCTTAACCAGGACACCAACACTAACTCCTGCCCTCACACGTACGCTAAACCTTAAGCGTTGTCGTACCCTAAATTGTACCCTAATCCCTCCCCATTCCTTAACCCTAATCCTAACCCCATCCCTAAACCTAACCCACTTCCGATGTCCTACTCTAACCAATGCCCTAATCTTAACCAGTACACAAACACTAACTCATTCCCTCAAACGTAAGCTAACCCTTAAGCATTGTCGTACCCTAACCTGTACCCTCATCCCTCTCCATTCCCTAACCCTAAACCTAACCCGAATCCTAACCCTGACCCTCACCCGAAGCCTTACCCTCACCCATGCCCTAATCTCAACCAGGACACCAAGACAAACTCGTGCCCTCACACGTACGCTAACACTAAACCGCAGCGGTACCCTAACCTGTACCCTAATCCCTCTCCATTTCCTAACCCTAACCCTAACCTGAAACCTAACCATGACACTCACCCGAAACTTTACCCTCACCCCTGTCCTAATTTTAACCAGTACATCAACACTAACCCATGCCATCTTATGTACGCTAACCCTAAGCCATTGCCGTACCCTAACCTGTACCCTAAACCCTCTCCATTCCCGAACCCTAACCCTAACCCGAATCCTAACCCTGACCCTCACCTGAAGTCTTACCCTCACCCGTGCCCTAATCTTAACCAGAACACTAACACTAACACTTGCCCTCACACGAACGCTAACCCTTAAGCACTGTCGTACGCTAAGCTGTAACCTAATCCCTCTGCATTCCTTAACCCTAACCCTAACACGAATCCTAACCCTGACCCTCACCCGAAGCCTTACCCTCACCCGTGCCCTAATCTTAACCAGGACACCAACACTAACTCGTGCCCTCACACGTACGCTAAACCTTAAGCGTTATGGTACCTTAAACTGTGCCCTAATATCTCCCGATTCCCTAACACTAACCCTAACCCGAATTCTATACCTGACCCTCACCCGAAACCTTACTCTCACCCGTGCCCTAATCTTAACCAGGACACCAACACTAACTCGTGCCCTCACACGTACGCTAACCCTTAATCGTTGTCATACCCATAACTGTACCCTAATCCCTCCCCATTCCCTAACCCTAACCCTAACCCGAATCCTAACCCTGACCCTCACCTGAAGCCTTACCCTCACCCGTGCCCTAATCTTAACCAGGACACTAACACTAACCCTTGCCCTAACACGAACGCTAACCCTTAAGCACTGGCGTACCCTAAGCTGTACACTAATCTCTCTGCATTCCTTAACCCTAACTCTAACACGAATACTAACCCTGACCCTCACCCGAAGCCTTACCCTCACCCGTGCCCTAATCTTAACCAGGACACCAACACTAACTCGTGCCCTCAAACGTACGTTAAACCTTAAGCGTTGTCATACCCTAAATTGTACCCTAATCCCTCCCCACTCCTTAACCCTAACCCTAACCCCATCCCTAAACCTGACACACTTCCGATGCCCTACCCTAACAAAAGCCCTAATCTTAACCAGTACACAAACACTAACTCATGCCCAAAAACGTACGTTAACCCTTAAGCATTGTCGTACCCTATCCTGTACCCTAATCCCTCCCCTTACCCTAACCCTAACCCTAAGCGAAACCCTGAACGTGACCCTTTTCCGAGGCCTTACCCTCATCGGTGTCCTTGTCTTAACCAGTACACCAACACTAACTCGTGCCCTCACACTTACGCTAACCCTTAAGCATTGTCGTACCCTAACCTGTACCCTAATCCCTCTCCATTCCCGAACCCTAACCCTAACCCGAATCCTAACCCTGACCCTCACCCGAAGCCTTACCCTCACCCGTGCCCTAATCTTAACCAGGACACCAAGACTAACTCGTGCCCTCACATGTACGCTAACACTAAACCGCAGCGGTACCCTAACCTGTACCCTAATCCCTCTCCATTCCCTAACCCTAACCCTAACCTGAAACCTAACCATGACACTCACCCGAAACTTTACCCTCACCCCTGTCCTAATTTTAAACAGTACATCAACACTAACCCATGCCCTCTAACGTACGCTAACCAAAAGCCATTGCCGTACCCTAACCTGTACCCTAATCAATCCCCATTCCCTAACCCTAACGCAAATCCTAACCCTTAACGTGACCCTCTTCCGAGGCCTTACCCTCACCCGTGCCGTAATAGTAAGCAGTACACTAACACTAACTAGTGACAAACGTACGCTAAACCTTAAGTGTTGTGGTACCCTAAACTGTGCCCTAATATCTCCCCATTCCCTAACCCTAACCCTAACCCGAATTCTATCCCAGACCCTCACCCGAAACCTTACTCTCACCCGTGCCTTAATCTTAACCAGGACACCAACACTAACTCGTGCCCTCACACGTACGCTAACCCTTAATCGTTGTCGTACCCTAAACTGTACCCTAATCCCTCCCCATTCCCTAACCCTAACCCTAACCCGAATCCTAACCCTGACCCTCACCTGAAGTCTTAACCTCACCCGTGCCCTAATCTTAACCAGAACACTAACACTAACACTTGCCCTCACACGAACGCTAACCCTTAAGCACTGTCGTACCCTAAGCTGTACCCTAATCCCTCTGCATTCCTTAACCCTAACCCTAACACGAATCCTAACCCTGACCCTCACTCGAAGCCTTACCCTCACCCGTGCCCTAATCTTAACCAGGTCACCAACACTAACTCCTGCCCTCACACGTACGCTAAACCTTAAGCGTTGTCGTACCCTAAATTGTACCCTAATCCCTCCCCATTCCTTAACCCTAATCCTAACCCCATCCCTAAACCTAACCCACTTCCGATGTCCTACTCTAACCAATGCCCTAATCTTAACCAGTACACAAACACTAACTCATTCCCTGAAACGTACGCTAACCCTTAAGCATTGACGTACCCTAACCTGTACCTTCATCCCTCTCCATTCCCTAACCCTAAACCTAACCCGAATCCTAACCCTGACCCTCACCCGAAGCCTTACCCTCACCCATGCCCTAATCTCAACCAGGATACCAAGACTAACTCGTGCCCTCACACGTACGCTAACACTAAACAGCAGCGGTACCCTAACCTGTACCCTAATCCCTCTCCATTTCCTAACCCTAACCCTAACCTGAAACCTAACCATGACACTCACCCGAAACTTTACCCTCACCCCTGTCCTAATTTTAGCCATTACATCAACACTAACCCATGCCCTCTAACGTACGCTAACCCTAATCCGTTGCCGTACCCTAACCTGTACCCTAATCAATCCCCATTCCCTAACCCTAACCCTAACCCTAACCCTTAACGTGACACTCTTCCGAGGCCTTACCCTCACCCGTGCCCTAATCGTAAGCAGTACACTAACACTAACTAGTGACCTCACACGTACGCTAAACCTTAAGCGTTGTGGTACCCTAAACTGTGCCCTAATATCTCCCCATTCCCTAACCCTCACCCTAACCCGAATGCTATCCCTGACCCTCACCCGGAACCTTACCCTCACCCGTGCCCTAATCTTAACCAGGACACCAAAACTAACTCGTGCCCTCACACGTATGCCCACCCTTAATCGTTGTCGTACCCTAAACTGTACCCTAATCCCTCTCCATTCCCTAACCCTAACCCTAAACCGAATACTAACCCTGACCCTCAGCTGAAGCCTTACCCTCACCCGTGCCCTAAACTTAACCAGGACACTAACACTAACCCTTGCCCTCACACGAACGCTAACCCTTAAGCACTGTCGTACCCTAAGCTGTACCCTAATCCCTCTGCATTCCTTAACCTTAACCCTAACACGAATTTTAACCCTGACCCTCACCCGAAGCCTTACCCTCACCCGTGCCCTAATCTTAACCAGGACACCAAGGCTAACTCGTGCCCTCACACGTACGCTAACACTAAACCACAGCGGTACCCTAACCTGTACCCTAATCCCTCTCCATTCCCTAACCCTAACCCTAACCTGAAACCTAACCATGACACTCACCCGAAACTTTACCCTCACCCGTGTCCTAATTTTAATCAGTACATCAACACTAACCAATGCTCTCTAACGTACGCAAACCCTAAGCCATTGCCGTACCCTAACCTGTACCCTAACCAATCCACATTCCCTAACCCTAACCCTAACCCTAACCCTTAACGTGAACCTCTTCCTAGGCCTTACCCTCACCCGTGCCCTAATCGTAAGCAGTACACTAACACTAACTAGTGACCTCACACGTACGCTAAACCTTAAGCTTTGTGGTACCCTAAACTGTGCCCTAATATCTCCCCATTCCCTAACCCTAACCCTAACCCGAATTCTAACCCTGACCCTCACCTGAAACATTACCCTCACCCGTGCCCTAATCTTAACCAGGACACCAACACTAACTCGTGCCCTCACACGTACGCTAACACTTATTCGTTGTCGTACCCTAAACTGTACCCTAATCCCTCCCCATTCCCTAACCCTAACACTAACCAGAATCCTAACCCTGACCCTCACCTGAAGCCTTACCCTCACCCGTGCCCTAATCTTAACCAGGACACTAACACTAACCCTTGCCCTCACACGAACGCTAACCCTTAAGCACTGTCGTACCCTAAGCTGTACCCTAATCTCTCTTCATTCTTTAACCGTAACCCTAGCACGAATCCTAACCCTGACCCTCACCCGAAGCCTTACCCTCACTCGTGCCCTAATCTTAACCAGGACACCAACACTAACTCGTGCCCTCACACGTACGCTAAACCTTAAGAGTTGTCGTACCCCAAATTGTACCCTAATCCCTCCCCATTCCTTAACCCTAACCCTAACCCCATCCCTAAACCTCACCCACGTCCGATGCCCTACCCTAACCAATGCCCTAATCTTAACCAGTACACAAACCCTAACTCATGCCTTCAAACGTACGTTAACCCTTAAGCATTGTCGTACCCTATCCTGTACCCTAATCCCTCCCCATTCCCTAACCCTAACCCTAAGCGAAACCCTGAACGTGACCCTTTTCCGAGGCCTTAACCTCATCAGTGCCCTTGTCTTAACCAGTACACCAACACTAACTCGTGCCCTCACACTTACGCTAACCCTTAAGCATTGTCGTACCCTAACCTGTACCCTAATCCCTCTCCATTCCCTAACCCTAACCCTAACCCGAATCCTAACCCTGACCCTCACCCGAAGCCTTACCCTCACCCGTGCCCTAATCTTAACCAGGACACCAAGACTAACTCATGCCCTCACACGTACGCTAACACTAAACTGCAGCGGTACCCTAACCTGTACCCTAATCCCTCTCCATTCCCTAACTCTAAACCTAACCTGAAACCTAAACATGACACTCACCCGAAACTTTACCCTCACCAGTGTCCTAATTTTAACCAGTACATCAACACTAACCCATGCCCTCTAACGTACGCAAACCCTAAGCCATTGCCGTACCCTAACCTGTACCCTAATCAATTCCCATTCCCTAACCCTAACCCTTAACGTGACCCTCTTCCGAGGCCTTACCCTCCCCCGTGCCCTAATCGTAAGCAGTCCACTAACACTAACTCGTGCCCTCACACGTACGCTAAACCTTAAGTGTTGTCGTACCCTAAATTGTACCCTAATCCCTCCCCATTCCTTAACCCTAACCCTAACCCCATCCCTAAACCTGACCCACGTCCGATGCCCTACCCTAACCAATGCCCTAATCTTAACCAGTACACAAACACTAACTCATGCCCTCACACGTACGTTAACCCTTAAGCATTGTCGTACCCTATCCTCTACCCTAATCCCTCCCCATTCCCTAACCCTAACCCTAAGCGAAACCCTGAACGTGACCCTTTTCCGAGGCCTTACCCTCATCGGTGCCCTTGTCTTAACCAGTACACCAACACAAACTGGTGCCCTCACACTTACACTAACCCTTAAGCATTGTCGTACCCAAACCTGTACCCTAATCCCTCTCCATTCCCTAACCCTAACCCTAACCAGAAACCTGACCCTGACCCTCACCCGAAGACTTACCCTCACCCGTGCCCTAATCTTAACCAGGACACCAAGACTAATTCGAACCCTCACACGTACGCTAACACTAAACCGCAGCGGTACCCTAACCTGTACCCTAATCCCTCTCCATTCCCTAATCCTAACCCTAACCTGAAACCTAACCATGACACTCACCCGAAACTTTACCCTCACCCCTGTCCTAATTTTAATCAGTACATCAACACTACCCCATGCCCTCTAATGTACGCTAACCCTAAGCCATTGCCGTACCCTAACCTGTACCCTAATCAATCCCCATTCCCTAACCCTAACCCAAACCCTTAACGTGACCCTCTTCCGAGGCCTTACCCTCACCCGTGCCCTAATCGTGAGCAGTACACTAACACTAACTAGTGACCTCACACGTACGCTAAACCTTAAGCGTTGTGGTACCCTAAACTGTGCCCTAATATCTCCCCATGCCCTAACCCTAACCCTAACCCGAATTCTATCCCTGACCCTCACCCGAAACCTTACCCTCACCCGTGCCCTAATCTTAACCAGGACACCAACACTAACTCGTGCCCTCACACGTACGCTAAACCTTAAGCGTTGTCTTACCCTAAATTGTACCCTAATCCCTCCCCATTCCTTAACCCTAACCCTAAGCTCATCCCTAAACCTGACACACTTCCGATGCCCTACCCTAACCAATACCCTAATCTTAACCAGTACACAAACACTAACTCATGCCCAAAAACGTACGTTAACCCTTAAGCATTGTCGTACCCTATCCTGTACCCTAATCCCTCACCATTCCCTAACCCTAACGCTAAGCGAAACCCTGAACGTGACCCTTTTCCGAGGCCTTACCCTCATCTGTGTCCTTGTCTTAACCAGTACACCAACACTAACTCGTGCCCTCACACTTACGCTAGCCCTTAAGCATTGTCGTACCCTAACCTGTACCCTAATCCCTCTCCATTCCCTAACCCTAACCCTAACCTGAAACCTATCCATGACACTCACCCGAAACTTTACTCTCACCCGTGTCCTAATTTTAACCAGTACATCAACACTAAACCATGCCCTCTAACGTACGCAAAACCTAAGCCATTGCCGTACCCTAACCTGTACCCTAATCAATCCCCATTCCCTAACCCTAACCCTAACCGTAACTCTTAACGTGACCCTCTTCCGAGGCCTTACCCTCACCCGTGCCCTAATCGTAAGCAGTACACTAATACTAACTAGTGACCCCACACGTACGCTAAACCTTAAACATTGTGGTACCCTAAACTGTGCCCTAATATCTCCCCATTCCCAACCCTAACCTTAACCCGAATTCTATCCCTGACCCTCACCCGAAACCTTACCCTCACCCGTGCCCTAATCTTAACCAGGACACCAACACTAACTCGTGCCCTGACATGTACGCTAACCTTTAATCGTTGTCGTACCCTAAACTGTACCCTAATCCCTCCCCATTCCCTAACACTAACCCTAACCCGAATCCTAACCCTGACCCTCACCTGAAGCCTTACCCTCACCCGTGCCCTAATCTTAACCAGGACACTAACACTAACCCTTGCCCTTACACGAACGCTAAACCTTAAGCACTGTCGTACCCTAAGCTGTACCCTAATCCCTCTGTATTACTTAACCCTAACCCTAACCCGAATCCTAACCCTGACCCTCACCCGAAGCCTTACCCTCACCCGTGCCCTAATCTTAACCAGGACACCAAGACTAACTCGTGCCCTCACACGTACGCTAACACTAAACCGCAGCGGTACCCTAACCTGTACCCTAATCCCTCTCCATTCCCTAACCCTAACCCTAACCTGAAACCTAACCATGACACTCACCCCAAACTTTACCCTCACCCGTGTCCTAATTTTAACCAGTACATCAACACTAACCCAAGCCCTCTAACGTACGCAAACCCTAAGCCATTGCCGTACCCTAACCTGTACCCTAATCAATTCCCATTCCCTAACCCTAACCCTTAACGTGACCCTCTTCCGAGGCCTTACCCTCACCCGTGCCCTAATCGTAAGCAGTACACTAACACTAACTAGTGACCTCACACGTACGCTAAACCTTAAGCGTTGTGGTACCCTAAACTGTGAACTAATATCTCCCCATTCCCTAACCCTAACCCTAACCCGAATTCTATCCCTGACCCTCACCCAAAACCTTACCCTCACCCGTGCCCTAATCTTAACCAGTACACCAACACTAACTCGTGCCCTCACACTTACGCTAACGCTTAAGCATTGTCGTACCCTAACCTGTACCCTAATCCCTCTCCATTCACTAACCCTAACCCTAACCAGAATCCTAACCCTGACCCTCACCCGAAGCCTTACCCTCACCCGTGCCCTAATCTTAACCAGGACACCAAGACTAACTCGTGCCCTCACACGTACGCTAACACTAAACCGCAGCGGTACCCTAACCTGTACCCTAATCCCTCTCCATTCCCTAACCCTAACCCTAATCTGAAACCTTACCATGACACTCACCCGAAACTTTACCCTCACCCGTGTCCTAATTTTAACCAGTACATCAACACTAACCCATGCCCTCTAACGTACGCAAACCCTAAGCCATTGCCGTACCCTAACCTGTACCCTAATCAATCCCCATTCCCTAACCCTAACCCTAACCCTAACCCTTAACGTGACCCTCTTCCGAGGCCTTACCCTCACCCGTGCCCTAACCGTAAGCAGTACACTAACACTAAATTGTGACCTCACACGTACGCTAAACCTTAAGCGTTGTGGTACCCTAAACTGTGCCCTAATATCTCCCCATTCCCTAACCCTAACCCTAACCCGAATTCTATCCCTGACCCTCACCCAAAACCTTACCCTGAGCCGTGCCCTAATCTTAACCAGGACACCAACACTAACTCGTGCCCTAACACGTACGCTAACATTTAATCGTTGTCGTACTCTAAACTGTACCCTAATCCCTCCCCATTCCCTAACCCTAACCCTAACCCGAATCCTAACCCTGACCCTCACCCGAAGCCTTACCCTCACCCGTGCCCTAATCTTAACCAGGACACTAACACTAACACTTGCCCTCACACGAACGCTAACCCTTAAGCACTGTCGTACCCTAAGCTGTACCCTAATCCCTCTGCATTCCTTAACACTAACCCTAGCACGAATATTAACCCTGACCCTCACCCGAAGCCTTACCCTCACCCGTGCCCTAATCTTAACCAGGTCACCAACACGAACTCGTGCCCTCACACGTACGCTAAACCTTAAGAGTTGTCGTACCATAAATTGTACCCTAATCCCTCCCCATTCATTAACACTAACCCTAACCCCATCCCTAAACCTGACCCATGTCCGATACCCTACCCTAACCTATGCCTTAATCTTAACCCGTACACAAACACTAACTCCTGCCCTCAAACGTGCGTTAACCCTTAAGCATTGTCGTACCCTATCCTGTACCCTAATCCCTCCCCATTCCCTAAACCTAACCCTAAGCGAAACCCTGAACGTGACCATTTTCTGAGGCCTTACCATCATCGGTGCCCTTGTCTTAACCAGTACACCAACAGTAACTCGTGCCCTCACACTTACGGTAACCCTTAAGCATTGTCGTACCCTAACCTGTACCCTAATCCCTCTCCATTCCCTAACCCTAACCCTAACCCGAATCCTATCCCTGACCCTCACCCGAAGCCTTACCCTCACCCATGACCTAATCTTAACCAGGACACCAAGACTAACTCGTGCCCTCACACGTACGCAAACACTAAACCGCAGTGGTACCCTAACCTGTACCCTAATCCCTCTCCATTCCCTAACCCTAACCCTAACCTGAAACCTAACCATGACACACACCCGAAACTTTACCCTCACCCGTGTCCTAATTTTAACCAGTACATCAACACTAACCCATGCCCTCTAACGTACGCAAACCCTAAGCCATTGCCGTACCCTAACCTGTACCCTAATCAATCCACATTCCCTAACCCTAAACCTTAACTTGACCCTCTTCCGAGGCCTTACCCTCCCCGTGCCCTAATCGTAAGCAGTACACTGACACTAACTAGTGACCTCACACGTACGCTAAACCTTAAGCGTTGTGGTACCCTTAACTGTGCCCTAATATCTCCCCATTCCCTAACCCTAACCCTAACCCGAATTCTATCCCTGACCCTCACCTGAAACCTTACCCTCACCCGTGCCCAAATCTTAACAAGGACACCAACACTAACTCGTGCCCTCACACGTACGCTAACCCTTATTCGTTGTCGTACCCTAAACTGTGCCCTAATATCTCCCCATTCCCTAACCCTAACCCTAACCCGAATTCTATCCCTGACCCTCACCTGAAACCTTACCCTCACCCGTGCCCTAATCTTAACCAGGACACTAACACTAACCCTTGCCCTCACACGAACGCTAAACCTTAGGAACTGTCGTACCCTAAGCTGTACCCTAATCCCTCTGCATTCCTTAACCCTAACCCTAGCACGAATCCTAACCCTGACTCTCACCCGAAGCCTTACCCTCACTCGTGCCCTAATCTTAACCAGGACACCAACACTAACACGTGCCCTCACACGTACGCTAAACCTTAAGAGTTCTCGTACCCTAAATTGTACCCTAATCCCTCCCCATTCCTTAACCCTAACACTAACCCCATCCCTAAACCTGACCCACGTCCGAAACCCTACCCTAACCAATGCCCCAATCTTAACCAGTACACAAACACTAACTCATGCCTTCAAACGTACGTTAACCCTTAAGCATTGTTGTACCCTATCCTGTACCCTAATCCCTCCCCATTCCCTAACCCTAACCCTAAGCGAAACCCTGAACGTGACCCTTTTCCGAGGCCTTACCCTCATCTGTGCCCTTGTCTTAACCAGTACACCAACACTAACTCGTGCCCTCACACTTACGCTAACCCTTAAGCATTGTCGTACCCTAACCTGTACCCTAATCCCTCTCCATTCCCTAACTCTAACCCTAACACGACTCCTATCCTGACCCTCACCCGAAGCCTTACCCTCACCCGTGCCCTAATCTTAACCAGGACACCAAGACTAACTCGTGCCCTCACACGTACGCTAACACTAAACAACAGCGGTACCCTAACCTGTACCCTAATCCCTCTCCATTCCCTACCCCTAACCCTAACCTGAAACCTAAACATGACACTCACCCGAAGCTTTACCCTCACCCGTGTCCTAATTTTAACCAGTACATCAACACTAACCCATGCCCTCTAACGTACGCTAACCCTAAGCCATTGCCGTACCCTAACCTGTACCCTAATCAATCCCCATTCCCTAACCCTAACCCTAACCCTATCATTTAACGTGACCCTCTTCCGAGGCCTTACCCTCACCCGTGCCCTAATCGTAAGCAGTACATTAACACTAACTAGTGACCTCACACTTACGCTAAACCTTAAGCGTTGTGGTACCCTAAACTGTGCCCTAATATCTCCCCATTCCCTAACCCTAACCCTAGCCCGAATGCTATCCCTGACCCTCACCCGAAACCTTACCCTCACCCGTGCCCTAATCTTAACCAGGACACCAACACTAACTCGTGCCCTCACACGTAGGCTCACCCTTAATCGTTGTCGTACCCTAAACTGTACCCTAATCCTTCCCCATTCCCTAACCCTAACCCTAACCCGAATCCTAACCCTGACCCTCACCTGAAGCCTTACTCTCACCCGTGCCCTAAACTTAACCAGGACACTAACACTAACCCTTGCCCTCACACGAACGCTAACCCTGAAGCACTGTCGTACCCTAAGCTGTACCCTAATCCCTCTGCATTCCTTAACCCTAAACCTAGCACGAATATTAACCCTGACCCTCACACGAAGCCTTACCCTCACCCGTGCCCTAATCTTAACCAGGACACCAACACTAACTCGTGCCCTCACACGTACGCTAAAACTTAAGCGTTGTCGTACCCTAAATTGTACCCTAATCCCTCCCCATTCCTTAACCCTAAGCCTAACCCCATCCCTAAACCTGACCCACGTCCGATGCCCTACCCTGACCAATGCCCTAATCTTAACCAGTACACAAACACTAACTCCTGCCCTCAAACGTACGTTAACCCTTAAGCATTGTCGTACCCTATCCTGTACCCTAATCCCTCCCCATTCCCTAAACATAACCCTAAGCGAAACCCTGAACGTGACCCTTTTCCGAGGCCTTACCCTCATCGGTGTCCTTGTCTTAACCAGTACACCAACACTAACTCGTGCCCTCACACTTACGCTAACCCTTAAGCATTGTCGTACCCTAACCTGTACCCTAATCCCTCTCCATTCCCTAACCCTACCCCTAACCCGAATCCTAACCCTGACCCTCACCCGAAACCTTACCCTCACCCGTGCCCTAATCTTAACGAGGACACCAACACTAACTCATGCCCTCACACGTACGCTAACACTAAACCGCAGCGGTACCCTAACCTGTACCCTAATTCCTCTCCATTCCCTAACCCTAACCCTAACCTGAAACATAACCATGACACTCACCCGAAACTTTACCCTCACCCGTGTCCTAATTTTAACCAGTACATCAACACTAACCCATGCCCTCTAACGTACGCAAACCCTAAGCCATTGCCGTACCCTAACCTGTACCCTAATCAATCCCCATTCCCTAACCCTAACCCTAACCCTAACCCTTAACGTGACCCTCTTCCGAGGCCTTACCCTCACCCGTGCCCTAATCGTAAGCAGTACACTAACACTAACTTGAGACCTCACACGTACGCTAAACCTTAAGCCTTGTGGTACCCTAAACTGTGCCCTAATATCTCCCCATTCCCTAACCATAACCCTAACCGGAATTCTATCCCTGACCCTCATCCGAAACCTTACCCTCACCCGTGCCCTAATCTTAACCAGGACACCAACACTAACTCGTGCCCTCACACGTACGCTAACACTTAATCGTTGTCGTACCCTAAACTGTACCCTAATCCCTCCCCATTCCCTAACCCTAACCCTAACCCGAATCCTAACCCTGACCCTCACCTGAAGCCTTACCCTCACCCGTGCCCTAATCTTAACCAGGACACTAACACTAACCCTTGCCCTCACACGAACGCTAACCCTTAAGCACTGTGGTACCCTAAGCTGTACCCTAATCCCTCTGCATTTCTTAACCCTAACCCTAACACGATTCCTAACCCTGACCCTCACCCGAAGCCTCACCCTCACCCGTGCCCTAATCGTAACCAGGACACCAACACTAACTCGTGCCCTCACACGTAGGCTCACCCTTAATCGTTGTCGTACCCTAAACTGTACCCTAATCCCTCCCCATTCCCTAACCCTAACCCTAACCCGAATCCTAACCCTGACCCTCACCTGAAGCCTTACTCTCACCCGTGCCCTAAACTTAACCAGGACACTAACACTAACCCTTGCCCTCACACGAACGCTAACCCTGAAGCACTGTCGTACCCTAAGCTGTACCCTAATCCCTCTGCATTCCTTAACCCTAAACCTAGCACGAATATTAACCCTGACCCTCACCCGAAGCCTTACCCTCACCCGTGCCCTAATCTTAACCAGGACACCAACACTAACTCGTGCCCTCACACGTACGCTAAAACTTAAGCGTTGTCGTACCCTAAATTGTACCCTAATCCCTCCCCATTCCTTAACCCTAAGCCTAACCCCATCCCTAAAGCTGACCCACGTCCGATGCCCTACCCTAACCAATGCCCTAATCTTAACCAGTACACAAACACTAACTCCTGCCCTCAAACGTACGTTAACCCTTAAGCATTGTCGTACCCTATCCTGTACCCTAATCCCTCCCCATTCCCTAAACATAACCCTAAGCGAAACCCTGAACGTGACCCTTTTCCGAGGCCTTACCCTCATCGGTGTCCTTGTCTTAACCAGTACACCAACACTAACTCGTGCCCTCACACTTACGCTAACCCTTAAGCATTGTCGTACCCTAACCTGTACCCTAATCCCTCTCCATTCCCTAACCCTACCCCTAACCCGAATCCTAACCCTGACCCTCACCCGAAACCTTACCCTCACCCGTGCCCTAATCTTAACGAGGACACCAACACTAACTCGTGCCCTCACACGTACGCTAACACTAAACCACAGCGGTACCCTAACCTGTACCCTAATTCCTCTCCATTCCCTAACCCTAACCCTAACCTGAAACCTAACCATGACACTCACCCGAAACTTTACCCTCACCCGTGTCCTAATTTTAACCAGTACATCAACACTAACCCATGCCCTCTAACGTACGCAAACCCTAAGCCATTGCCGTACCCTAACCTGTACCCTAATCAATCCCCATTCCCTAACCCTAACCCTAACCCTAACCCTTAACGTGACCCTCTTCCGAGGCCTTACCCTCACCCGTGCCCTAATCTTAACCAGGACACTAACACTAACCCTTGCCCTCACACGAACGCTAACCCTTAAGCACTATGGTACCCTAAGCTGTACCCTAATCCCTCTGCATTTCTTAACCCTAACCCTAACACGATTCCTAACCCTGACCCTCACCCGAAGCCTCACCCTCACCCGTGCCCTAATCGTAACCAGGACACCAACACTAACTCGTGCCCTCACATGTATGCTAAACCTTAAGCACTGTCGTACCCTGAACTGTACCCTAATCCCTCCCCATTCCCTAACCCTAACCCTAACCCGAATACTAACCCTGACCCTCACTTGAAGCCATACCCTCACCCGTGCCCCAATCTTAACCAGGACACTAACACTAACACTTGCCCTCACACGAACGCTAACCCTTAAGCACTGTCGTACCCTAAGCTGTACCCTAATCCCTCTGCATTCCTTACCCCTAACACTAACCCAACCCTAAACCGGACCCACGTCCGATGTCCTGCCCTACCAATGCCCTAATCTTAACAAGTACACAAACACTAACACATGCCCTCAAACGTACGTTAACCCTTAAGCATTGTCGTACCCTATCCTCTACCCTAATCCCTCCCCTTTCCCTAACCCTAACGCTAAGCGAAACCCTGAACGTGACCCTTTTCCGAGGCCTTACCCTCATCGGTGCCCTTGTCTTAACCAGTACACCAACACGAACTCGTGCCCTGACACTTACGCTAACCCTTAAGCACTGTCGTACCCTAACCTGTACCCTAATCCCTCTCCATTCCCTAACCCTAACCCTAACCTGAAACCTAACCATGACAATCACCCGAAACTTTACCCTTACCCGTGTCCTAATTTTAACCAGTACATCAACACTAACCCATGCCCTCTAACGTATGCTAACCCTAAGCCATTGCCGTACCCTAACCTGTACCCTAATCAATCCACATTCCCTAACCCTAACCCTGAACGTGACCCTTTTCCGAGGCCTTACCCTCATCGTTCTCTTGTCTTAACCAGTACACCAACACTAACTCGTGCCCTCACACTTACGCTAACCCTTAAGCATTGTCGTACACTAACCTGTACCCTAATACCTCTCCATTACCTAACCCTAACCCTAACCCGAATCCTAACCCTGACCCTCACCCGAAGCCTTACCCTCACCCGTGCCCTAATCTTAACCAGGACACCAACACTAACTCGTGACCTCACACGTACGCTAACCCTAAACCGCAGGGGTACCCTAACCTGTACCCTAATCCCTCTCCATTCCCTAACCCTAACGCTAACCTGAAACCTAACCATGACACTCACCCGAAACTTTACCCTCACCCGTGTCCTAATTTTAAGCAGTACATCAACACTAACCCATGCCCTCTAACGTACGCTAACCCTAAGCCATTACCGTACCCTAACATGTACCGTAATCAATCCCCATTCCCTAACCCTAACCCTAACCCTAACCCTTAACGTGAACCTCTTCCGAGGCCTTACTCTCACCCGTGCCCTAATCGTAAGCAGTACGCTAACACTAACTAGTGACCTCACACGTACGCTAAACCTTAAGCGTTGTGGTACCCTAAACTGTGCCCTAATATCTCCCCATTCCCTAACCCTAACCCTAACACGAATTCTATCCCTGACCCTCACCCGAAACCTTACCCTCACCCGTGCCCTAATCTTAACCAGGACACCAACACTAACTCATGCCCTCACACGTACGCCCACCCTTAATTGTTGTCGTACCCTAAACTGTACACTAATCCCTACCCATTCCCTAACCCTAACCCTAACCCGAATCCTAACACTGACCCTCACCTGAAGCCTTACCCTCACCCGTGCCCTAATCTTAACCAGGACACTATCACTAACCTTTGCCCTCACACGAACGCTAACCCTTAAGCACTGTTGTACCCTAAGCTGTACCCTAATCCCTCTGCATTCCTTAACCCTAACCCTAACACGAATCCTAACCCTGACCCTCAACCGATGCCTTACCCTCACCCGTTCTCTAATCTTAACCAGGACACCAACACTAACTCGTGCTCTCACACATGCGCTAAACCTTAAGCGTTGTGGTACCCTAAATTATACCCTAATCCCTCCCCATTCCTTAACCCTAACCCTAACCCCATCCCTAAACCTGACCCACGTCCGATGCCATACCCCAACCAATGCCCTAAACTTAACCAGTACACAAACACTAACTCATGCCCTCAAACGTACGTTAACCCTTAAGCATTGTCGTCCCCTATCCTCTACCCTAATCCCTCCCCATTCCCTAACCCTAACCCTAAGCGAAACCCTGAACGTGACCCTTTTCCGAGGCCTTACCCTCATCGGTGCCCTTGTCTTAACCAGTACACCACCACTAACTCGTGCCCTCACACTTACGCTAACCCTTAAGCATTGTCGTACCCTAACCTGTACCCTCATCCCTCTCCATTCCCTAACCCTAACCCTAACCCGAATCCTAACCCTGACCCTCACCCGAAGCCTTATCCTCACCAGTGACCTAATCTTAACCAGGACACCAAGACTAACTCGTGCCCTCACACGTACGCTAACACTAAACCGCAGCGGTACCCTAACCTGTAGCCTAATCCCTCTCCATTCCCTAACCCTAACCCTAACCTGAAACCTAACCATGACACTCACCCGAAACTTTACCCTCACCCCTGTCCTAATTTTAACCAGTACATCAACACTAACCCATGCCCTCTAACGTACGCTAACCCTAAGCCATTGCCGTACCCTAACCTGTACCGTAATCAATCCCCATTCCCTAACCCTAACCCTAAACGTAACCCTTAACGTGACCCTCTTCCGAGGCCTTACCCTCACCCGTGCCCTAATCGTAAGCACTACACTAACACTAACTAGTGACCTCACAGGTACGCTAAACCTTAAGCGTTCTGGTACCCTAAACTGTGCCCTAATATCTCCCCATTCCCTAACCCTAACCCTAACCCGAATTCTATCCCTGACCCTCACCCGAAACCTTACCCTCACCCGTGCCCTAATCTTAACCAGGACACCAAGACTAACTCGTGCCCTCACACGTACGCTAACCCATAATCGTTGTCGTACCGTAAACTGTACCCTAATCCCTCCCCATTCCCTAACCCTAACCCTAACCCGAATCCTAACCCTGACCCTCACCCGAAGCCTTACCCTTACCCATGCCCTAATCTTAACCAGGACACCAACACTAACTCGTGCCCTCACACGTACGCTAAACCTTAAGCATTGGCGTACCCTAAATTGTACCCTAATCCCTCCGCATTCCTTAACCCTAACCCTAATCCCATCCCAAAACCTGACCCACTTCCGATGCCTTACCCTAACAAATGCCCTAATCTTAACCAGTACACAAACACTAACTCATGCCCAAAAACGTACGTTAACCCTTAAGCATTGTCGTACCATATCCTGTACCCTAATCCCTCTCCATTCCCTAACCCTAACCCTAAGCGAAACCCTGAACGTGACCCTTTTCCGAGGCCTTACCCTCATCGGTGCCCTTGTCTTAAGCAGTACACCAACAATAACTCGTGCCCTCACACTGAAGCTAACCCTTAAGCATTGTCGTACCCTAACATGTACCCTAATCCCTCTCCATTCCCTAAACCTAACCCTAACCCGAATCCTAACCCTGAACCTCACCCGAAGCCTTACCCTCACCCGTGCCCTAATCTTAACCAGAACACCAACACTAACTCGTGCCCTCAAACGTACGCTAACACTAAACCGCAGCGGCACCCTAACCTGTACCCTAATCCCTCTCCATTCCCTAACCCTAACCCTAACCTGAAACCTAACCATGACACTCACCCGAAACTTTACCCTCAGCCGTGTCCTAATTTTAACCAGTACATCAACACTAACCCATGCCCTCTAACGTACGCTAACCCTAAGCCATTGCCGTACCCTAACCTGTACCCTAATCAATCCCCTTTCCCTAACCCTAACCATAACCCTAACCCTTAACGTGACCCTCTTCCGAGGCCTTACCCTCACCCGTGCCCTAATAGTAAGCAGTACACTAACACTAACTAGTGACCTCACACGTACGCTAAACCTTAAGCGTTGTGGTACCCTAAACTGTGCCCTAATATCTCCCCATTCCCTAACCCTAACCGTAACCCGAATTCTATCCCTGACCCTCACCCGAAACCTTACCCTCACCCTTGCCCTAATCTTAACCAGGACACCAAGACTAACTCGTGCCCTCACACGTACGATAACCCATAATCGTTGTCGTACCGTAAACTGTACCCTAATCCCTCCCCATTCCCTAACCCTAACCCTAACCCGAATCCTAACCCTGACCTTCACCTGAAGCCTTACCCTCACCCGTGCCCTAAACTTAACCAGGACACCAACACTAACTCGTGCCCTCACACGTACGCTAAACCTTAAGCGTTGGCGTACACTAAATTGTATCCTAATCCCTCCCCATTCCTTAACCCTAACCCTAACCCCATCCCTAAACCTGACCCACTTCCGATGCCCTACCCTAACCAATGATCTAATCTTAACCAGTACACAAACACTAACTCATGCCCAAAAACGTACGTTTACCCTTAAGCATTGTCGTACCCTATCCTGTACCCTAATCCCTCCCCATTCCCTAACCCTAACCGTAAGCGAAACCCTGAACGTGACCCTTTTCCGAGGCCTTACCCTCATCGGTGCCCTTGTCTTAACCAGTACACCAACACTAACTCGTGCCCTCACACTTACGCTAACCCTTAAGCATTGTCGTACCCTAACCTGTACCCTAATCCCTCTCCATTCCCGAACACTAACCCTAACCCGAATCCAAACCCTGACCCTCACCCGAAGCCTTACCCTCACCCGTGCCCAAATCTTAACCAGGACACCAAGACTAACTCGTGCCCTCACATGTACGCTAACACTAAACCGCAGCGGTACCCTAACCTGTACCCTAATCCCTCTCCATTCCCTAACCCTAACCCTAACCTGAAACCTAACAATGACACTCACACGAAACCTTACCCTCATCCCTGTCCTAATTTTAAACAGTACATCAACACTAACCCATGCCCTCTAACGTACGCTAACCCTAAGCCATTGCCGTACCCTAACCTGTACCCTAATCAATCCCCATTCCCTAACCCTAACCCAAACCCTAACCCTTAACGTGACCCTCTTCCGAGGCCTTACCCTCACCCGTGCCCTAATAGTAAGCAGTACACTGACACTAACTAGTGACCTCACACGTACGCTAAACCTTAAGCGTTATGGTACCCTAAACTGTGCCCTAATATCTCCCGATTCCCTAACACTAACCCTAACCCGAATTCTATCCCTGACCCTCACCCGAAACCTTACTCTCACCCGTGCCCTAATCTTAACCAGGACACCAACACTAACTCGTGCCCTCACACGTACGCTAACCCTTAATCGTTGTCGTACCCATAACTGTACCCTAATCCCTCCCCATTCCCTAACCCTAACCCTAACCCGAATCCTAACCCTGACCCTCACCCGAAGCCTTACCCTCACCCGTGCCCTAATCTTAACCAGGACACCAACACTAACTCGTGCCCTCACACGTACGCTAAACCTTAAGCGTTGGCGTACCCTAAATTGTACCCTAATCCCTCCGCATTCCTTAACCCTAACCCTATCCCCATCCCTAAACCTGACCCACTTCCGATGCCTTTCCCTAACCAATGCCCTAATCTTAACCAGTACACAAACACTAACTCATGCCCAAAAACGTACGTTAACCCTTAAGCATTGTCGTACCATATCCTGTACCCTAATCCCTCTCCATTCCCTAACCCTAACCCTAAGCGAAACCCTGAACGTGACCCTTTTCCGAGGCCTTACCCTCATCGGTGCCCTTGTCTTAAGCAGTACACCAACAATAACTCGTGCCCTCACACTGAAGCTAACCCTTAAGCATTGTCGTACCCTAACATGTACCCTAATCCCTCTCCATTCCCTAAACCTAACCCTAACCCGAATCCTAACCCTGAACCTCACCCGAAGCCTTACCCTCACCCGTGCCCTAATCTTAACCAGAACACCAACACTAACTCGTGCCCTCAAACGTACGCTAACACTAAACCGCAGCGGCACCCTAACCTGTACCCTAATCCCTCTCCATTCCCTAACCCTAACCCTAACCTGAAACCTAACCATGACACTCACCCGAAACTTTACCCTCAGCCGTGTCCTAATTTTAACCAGTACATCAACACTAACCCATGCCCTCTAACGTACGCTAACCCTAAGCCATTGCCGTACCCTAACCTGTACCCTAATCAATCCCCTTTCCCTAACCCTAACCATAACCCTAACCCTTAACGTGACCCTCTTCCGAGGCCTTACCCTCACCCGTGCCCTAATAGTAAGCAGTACACTAACACTAACTAGTGACCTCACACGTACGCTAAACCTTAAGCGTTGTGGTACCCTAAACTGTGCCCTAATATCTCCCCATTCCCTAACCCTAACCGTAACCCGAATTCTATCCCTGACCCTCACCCGAAACCTTACCCTCACCCTTGCCCTAATCTTAACCAGGACACCAAGACTAACTCGTGCCCTCACACGTACGATAACCCATAATCGTTGTCGTACCGTAAACTGTACCCTAATCCCTCCCCATTCCCTAACCCTAACCCTAACCCGAATCCTAACCCTGACCTTCACCTGAAGCCTTACCCTCACCCGTGCCCTAAACTTAACCAGGACACCAACACTAACTCGTGCCCTCACACGTACGCTAAACCTTAAGCGTTGGCGTACACTAAATTGTATCCTAATCCCTCCCCATTCCTTAACCCTAACCCTAACCCCATCCCTAAACCTGACCCACTTCCGATGCCCTACCCTAACCAATGATCTAATCTTAACCAGTACACAAACACTAACTCATGCCCAAAAACGTACGTTTACCCTTAAGCATTGTCGTACCCTATCCTGTACCCTAATCCCTCCCCATTCCCTAACCCTAACCGTAAGCGAAACCCTGAACGTGACCCTTTTCCGAGGCCTTACCCTCATCGGTGCCCTTGTCTTAACCAGTACACCAACACTAACTCGTGCCCTCACACTTACGCTAACCCTTAAGCATTGTCGTACCCTAACCTGTACCCTAATCCCTCTCCATTCCCGAACACTAACCCTAACCCGAATCCTAACCCTGACCCTCACCCGAAGCCTTACCCTCACCCGTGCCCAAATCTTAACCAGGACACCAAGACTAACTCGTGCCCTCACATGTACGCTAACACTAAACCGCAGCGGTACCCTAACCTGTACCCTAATCCCTCTCCATTCCCTAACCCTAACCCTAACCTGAAACCTAACAATGACACTCACACGAAACCTTACCCTCATCCCTGTCCTAATTTTAAACAGTACATCAACACTAACCCATGCCCTCTAACGTACGCTAACCCTAAGCCATTGCCGTACCCTAACCTGTACCCTAATCAATCCCCATTCCCTAACCCTAACCCAAACCCTAACCCTTAACGTGACCCTCTTCCGAGGCCTTAACCTCACCCGTGCCCTAATAGTAAGCAGTACACTGACACTAACTAGTGACCTCACACGTACGCTAAACCTTAAGCGTTATGGTACCCTAAACTGTGCCCTAATATCTCCCGATTCCCTAACACTAACCCTAACCCGAATTCTATCCCTGACCCTCACCCGAAACCTTACTCTCACCCGTGCCCTAATCTTAACCAGGACACCAACACTAACTCGTGCCCTCACACGTACGCTAACCCTTAATCGTTGTCGTACCCATAACTGTACCCTAATCCCTCCCCATTCCCTAACCCTAACCCTAACCCGAATCCTAACCCTGACCCTCACCCGAAGCCTTACCCTCACCCGTGCCCTAATCTTAACCAGGACACCAACACTAACTCGTGCCCTCACACGTACGCTAAACCTTAAGCGTTGGCGTACCCTAAATTGTACCCTAATCCCTCCGCATTCCTTAACCCTAACCCTATCCCCATCCCTAAACCTGACCCACTTCCGATGCCTTTCCCTAACCAATGCCCTAATCTTAACCAGTACACAAACACTAACTCATGCCCAAAAACGTACGTTAACCCTTAAGCATTGTCGTACCATATCCTGTACCCTAATCCCTCCCCATTCCCTAACCCTAACCCTAAGCGAAACCCTGATCGTGACCCTTTTCCGAGGCCTTACCCTCATCGGTGCCCTTGTCTTAAGCAGTAAACCAACAATAACTCGTGCCCTCACACTGAAGCTAACCCTTAAGCATTGTCGTACCCTAACATGTACCCTAATCCCTCTCCATTCCCTAAACCTAACCCTAACCCAAATCCTAACACTGAACCTCACCCGAAGCCTTACCCTCACCCGTGCCCTAATCTTAACCAGAACAGCAACACTAACTCGTGCCCTCACACGTACGCTAACACTAAACCGCAGCGGTACCCTAACCTGTACCCTAATCCCTCTCCATTCCCTAACCCTAACCCTAACCTGAAACCTAACCATGACACTCACCCGAAACTTTACCCTCAGCCGTGTACTAATTTTAACCAGTACATCAACACTAACCCATGCCCTCTAACGTACGCTAACCCTAAGCCATTGCTGTACCCTGACATGTACCCTAATAAATCCCCATTCCCTAACCCTAACCCTAACCCTAACCCTTAACGTGACCCACTTCCGAGGCCTTACCCTCACCCGTGCCCTAATAGTAAGCAGTACACTAACACTAACTAGTGACCTCACACGTACGCTAAACCTTAAGCGTTGTGGTACCCTAAACTGTGCCCTAATATCTCCCCATTCCCTAACCCTAACCCTAACCCGAATTCTATCCCTGACCCTCACCCGAAACCTTATCCTCACCCTTGCCCTAATCTTAACCAGGACACCAAGACTAACTCGTGCCCTCACACGTATGCTAACCCATAATCGTTGTCGTACCGTAAACTGTACCCTAATCCCTCCCCATTCCCTAACCCTAACCCTAACCCGAATCCTAACCCTGACCCTCACCTGAAGCCTTACCCTCAACCGTGCCCTAATCTTAAGCAGGACACTAACACTAACCCTTGCCCTCACACGAACGCTAACCCTTAAGCACTGTCGTACCCTAAGCTGTACCCTAATCCCTCTGCATTCCTTAACCCTAACCCTAACCCGAATCCTAACCATGACCCTAACCCGAAGCCTTACCCTCACCCGTACCCTAATCTTAACCAGGACACCAACACTAACTCGTGCCCTCACACGTGCGCTAAACCTTAAGCCTTGTCGTACCCTATATTATACCCTAATCCCTCCCCATTCCTTAACCCTAACCCTAACCCCATCCCTAAACCTGACCCACGTCCGATGCCCTACCCTAACCAATGCCCTAATCTTAACCAGTACACAAACACTAACTCATGCCTTCAAACGTACGTTAACCCTTAAGCATTGTCGTACCCTATCCTGTACCCTAATCCCTCCCCATTCACTAAACCTAACCCTAAGCGAAACCCTGAACGTGACCCTTTTCCGAGGCCTTACCCTCATCGTTGCCCTTGTCTTAAGCAGTACACCAACACTAACTCGTGCCCTCACACTTACGCTAACCTTTAAGCATTGTCGTACCTTAACCTGTACCCTAATCCCTCTCTATTCCCTAACCCTAACCCTAACCCGATTCGTAACCCTGACCCTCACTCGAAGCCTAACCCTCACCCGTTCCCTAATCTTAACCAGGACACTAAGACTAACTCGTGCCCTCACACGTACGCTAACACTAAACCACAGCGGTACCCTAACCTGTACCCTAATCCCTCTCCATTCCCTACCCCTAACCCTAACCTGAAACCTAAACATGACACTCACCCGAAGCTTTACCCTCACCCGTGTCCTAATTTTAACCAGTACATCAACACTAACCCATGCCCTCTAACGTACGCTAACCCTAAGCCATTGCCGTACCCTAACCTGTACCCTAATCAATCCCCATTCCCTAACCCTAACCGTAACCCTATCATTTAACGTGACCCTCTTCCGAGGCCTTACCCTCACCCGTGCCCTAATCGTAAGCAGTACACTAACACTAACTAGTGACCTCACACGTACGCTAAACCTTAAGCGTTGTGGTACCCTAAACTGTGCCCTAATATCTCCCCATTCCCTAACCCTAACCCTAACCCGAATGCTATCCCTGACCCTCACCCGAAATCTTACCATCACCCGTGACCTAATCTTAACCAGGACACCAACACTAACTCGTGCCCTGACACGTACGCCCACCCTTAATCGTTTTCGTACCCTAAACTGTACCCTAATCCCTCCCCATTCCCTAACCCTAACCCTAACGCGAATCCTAACCCTGACCCTCACCTGAAGCCTTACCCTCAACCGTGCCCTAATCTTAAGCAGGACACTAACACTAACCCTTGCCCTCACACGAACGCTAACCCTTAAGCACTGTCGTACCCTAAGCTGTACCCTAATCCCTCTGCATTCCTTAACCCTAACACTAACCCGAATCCTAACCATGACCCTCACCCGAAGCCTTACCCTCACCCGTACCCTAATCTTAACCAGGACACCAACACTAACTCGTGCCCTCACACGTGCGCTAAACCTTAAGCGTTGTCGTACCCTATATTATACCCTAATCCCTCCCCATTCCTTAACCCTAACCCTAACCCCATCCCTAAACCTGACCCACGTCCGATGCCCTACCCTAACCAATGCCCTAATCTTAACCAGTACACAAACACTAACTCATGCCCTCAAACGTACGTTAACCTTTAAGCATTGTCGTACCCTATCCTCTACCCTAATCCCTCCCCACTCCCTAAACCTAACCCTAAGCGAAACCCTGAACGTGACCCTTTTCCGAGGCCTTACCCTCATCGGTGCCCTTGTCTTAAGCAGTACACCAACACTAACTCGTGCCCTCACACTTACGCTATCCCTTGAGCATTGTCGTACCCTAACCTGTACCCTCATCCCTCTCCATTCCCTAACCCTAACCCTAACCCGAATCCTAACCCTGACCCTCACCCGAAGCCTTACCCTCACCCATGCACTAATCTCAACCAGGACACCAAGACTAACTCGTGCCCTCACACGTACGCTAACACTAAACCGCAGCGGTACCCTAACCTGCACCCTAATCCCTCTCCATTCCCTAACCCTAACCCTAACCTGAAACCTAACCATGACACTCACCTGAAACTTTACCCTCACCCCTGTCCTAATTTTAACCAGTACATCAACACTAACCCATGCCCTCTAATGTACGCTAACCCTAAGCCATTGCCGTACCCTAACCTGTACCCTAACCCCTCTCCATTCCCGAACTCTAACCCTAACCCGAATCCTAACCCTGACCCTCACCTGAAGTCTTACCCGCACCCGTGCCCTAATCTTAACCAGAACACTAACACTAACACTTGCCCTCACACGAACGCTAACCCTTAAGCACTGTCGTACGCTAAGCTGTAACCTAATCCCTCTGCATTCCTTAACCCTAACCCTAACACGAATCCTAACCCTGACCCTCACCCGAAGCCTTACCCTCACCCGTGCCCTAATCTTAACCAGGACACCAACACTAACTCCTGCCCTCACACGTACGCTAAACCTTAAGCGTTGTCGTACCCTAAATTGTACCCTAATCCCTCCCCATTCCTTAACCCTAATCCTAACCCCATCCCTAAACCTAACCCAATTCCGATGTCCTACTCTAACCAATGCCCTAATCTTAACCAGTACACAAACACTAACTCACTCCCTCAAACGTACGCTAACCCTTAAGCATTGTCGTACCCTATCCTGTACCCTAATCCCTCCCGATTCCCTAACCCTAACCCTAAGCGAAACCCTGAACGTGACCCTTTTCCGAGGCCTTACCCTCATCGGTGCCCTTGTCTTAACCAGTACACCAACAATAACTCGTGCCCTCACACTTACGCTAACCCTTAAGCATTGTCGTACCCTAACATGTACCCTAATCCCTCTCCATTCCCTAAACCTAACCCTAACCCGAATCCTAACCCTGACCCTCACCCGAAGCCTTACCCTCAACCATGCCCTAATCTTAACCAGGACACCAAGACTAACTCGTGCCCTCACACGTACGCTAACACTAAACCGCAGCGGTATCCTAACCTGTACCCTAATCCCTCTCCATTCCCTAACCCTAACCCTAACCTGAAACCTAACCATGACACTCATCCGAAACTTTACCCTCACCCTGTCCTAATTTTAACCAGTACATCAACACTAACCCATGCCCTCTAACGTACGCTAACCCTAAGCCGTTGCGGTACCCTAACCTGTACCCTAATCAATCCCCATTCCCTAACCCTAACCCTAACCCGAATTCTATCCCTGACCCTCACCCGAAACCTTACTCTCACCCGTGCCCTAATCTTAACCAGGACAACAACACTAACTCGTGCCCTCACACGTACCCTAACCCATAATCGTTGTCGTACTCTAAACTGTACCCTAATCCCTCCCCATTCCCTAACCCTAATCCTAACCCGAATCCTAACCCTGACCCTCACCTGAAGCCTTACCCTCACCCATGCCCTAATCTTAACCAGGACACTAACACTAACCCTTGCCCTAACACGAACGCTAACCCTTAAGCACTGGCGTACCCTAAGCTGTACCCTAATCCCTCTGCATTCCTTAACCCTAACTCTAACACGAATCCTAACCCTGACCCTCATCCGAAGCCTTACCCTCACCCGTGCCCTAATCTTAACCAGGACACCAACACTAATTCGTGCCCTCAAACGTACGTTAAACCTTAAGCGTTGTCATACCCTAAATTGTACCCTAATCCCTCCCCAATCCTTAACCCTAACCCTAACCCCATCCCTAAACCTGACACACTTCCGTGGCCTACCTTAAAAAATGCCCTAATCTTAACCAGTACACAAACACTAACTCATGCCCAAAAACGTACGTTAACCCTTAAGCATTGTCGTACCCTATCCTGTACCCTAATCCCTCCCCTTACCCTAACCCTAACCCTAAGCGAAACCCTGAACGTGACCCTTCTCCGAGGCCTTACCCTCATCGGTGCCCTTGTCTTAACCAGTACACCAACACTAACTCGTGCCCTCACACTTACGCGAACCCTTAAGCATTGTCGTACCCTAACCTGTACCCTAATCCCTCTCCATTCCCGAACCCTAACCCTAACCCGAATCCTAACCCTGACCCTCACCCGTAGCCTTACCCTCACCCGTGCCCTAATCTTAACCAGGACACCAAGACTAACTCGTGCCCTCACATGAACGCTAACACTAAACCGCAGCGGTACCCTAACCTGTACCCTAATCCCTCTCCATTCCCTAACCCTAACCCTAACCTGAAACCTAACCATGACACTCACCCGAAACTTTACCCTCACCCCTGTCCTAATTTTAAACAGTACATCAACACTAACCCATGCCCTCTAACGTACGCTAACCCTAAGCCATTGCCGTACCCTAACCTGTACCCTAATCAATCCCCATTCCCTAACCCTAACGCAAATCCTAACCCTTAACGTGACCCTCTTCCGAGGCCTTACCCTCACCCGTTCCCTAATAGTAAGCAGTACACTAACACTAACTAGTGACACACGTACGCTAAACCTTAAGCGTTGTGGTACCCTAAACTGTGCCCTAATATCTCCCCATTCCCTAACCCTAACCCTAACCCGAATTCTATCACTGACCCTCACCCGAAACCTTACTCTCACCGGTGCCTTAATCTTAACCAGGACAGCAACACTAACTCGTGCCCTCACACGTACGCTAACCCTTAATCGTTGTCGTACCCTAAACTGTACCCTAATCCCTCCCCATTCCCTAACCCTAACCCTAACCCGAATCCTAACCCTGACCCTCACCTGAAGTCTTACCCTCACCCGTGCCCAATCTTAACCAGAACACTAACACTAACACTTGCCCTCACACGAACGCTAACCCTTAAGCACTGTCGTACCCTAAGCTGTACCCTAAACCCTCTGCATTCCTTAACCCTAACCCTAACACGAATCCTAACCCTGACCCTCACCCGAAGCCTTACCCTCACCCGTGCCCTAATCTTAACCAGGTCACCAACACTAACTCCTGCCCTCACACGTACGCTAAACCTTAAGCGTTGTCGTACCCTAAATTGTACCCTAATCCCTCCCCATTCCTTAACCCTAATCCTAACCCCATCCCTAAACCTAACCCACTTCCGATGTCCTACTCTAACCAATGCCCTAATCTTAACCAGTACACAAACACTAACTCATTCCCTCAAACGTACGCTAACCCTTAAGCATTGTCGTACCCTAACCTGTACCCTCATCCCTCTCCATTCCCTAACCCTAAACCTAACCCGAATCCTAACCCTGACCCTCACCCGAAGCCTTACCCTCACCCATGCCCTAATCTCAACCAGGACACCAAGACTAACTCGTGCCCTCACACGTACGCTAACACTAAACCGCAGCGGTACCCTAACCTGTACCCTAATCCCTCTCCATTTCCTAACCCTAACCCTAACCTGAAACCTAAACATGACACTCACCCGAAACTTTACCCTCACCCCTGTCCTAATTTTAACCAGTACATCAACACTAACCCATGCCCTCTTATGTACACTAACCCTAAGCCATTGCCGTACCCTAACCTGTACCCTAACCCCTCTCCATTCCCGAACCCTAACCCTAACCCGAATCCTAACCCTGACCCTCACCTGAAGTCTTACCCGCACCCGTGCCCTAATCTTAACCAGAACACTAACACTAACACTTGCCCTCACACGAACGCTAACCCTTAAGCACTGTCGTACGCTAAGCTGTAACCTAATCCCTCTGCATTCCTTAACCCTAACCCTAACACGAATCCTAACCCTGACCCTCTCCCGAAGCCTTACCCTCACCCGTGCCCTAATCTTAACCAGGACACCAACACTAACTCCTGCCCTCACACGTACGCTAAACCTTAAGCGTTGTCGTACCCTAAATTGTACCCTAATCCCTCCCCATTCCTTAACCCTAATCCTAACCCCATCCCTAAACCTAACCCACTTCCGATGTCCTACTCTAACCAATGCCCTAATCTTAACCAATACACAAACACTAACTCATTCCCTCAAACGTACGCTAACCCTTAAGCATTGTCGTACCCTATCCTGTGCCCTAATCCCTCCCGATTCCCTAACCCTAACCCTAAGCGAAACCCTGAACGTGACCCTTTTCCGAGGCCTTACCCTCATCGGTGCCCTTGTCTTAACCAGTACACCAACAATAACTCGTGCCCTCACACTTACGCTAACCCTTAAGCATTGTCGTACCCTAACATGTACGCTAAACCCTCTCCATTCCCTAAACCTAACCCTAACCCGAATCCTAACCCTGACCCTCACCCGAAGCCTTACCGTCACCCATGCCCTAATTTTAACCAGGACACCAAGACTAACTCGTGCCCTCACACGTACGCTAACACTAAACCGCAGCGGTATCCTAACCTGTACCCTAATCCCTCTCCATTCCCTAACCCTAACCCTAACCTGAAACCTAACCATGACACTAACCCGAAACTTTACCCTCACCCCTGTCCTAATTTTAACCAGTACATCAACACTAACCCATGCACTCTAACGTACGCTAACCCTAAGCCGTTGCCGTACCCTAACCTGTACCCTAATCAATCCCCATTCCCTAACCCTAACCCTAACCCTAACCCTTACCGTGACCCTCTTCCGAGGCCTTAACCTCACCCGTGCCCTAATCGTAAGCAGTACACTAACACTAACTAGTGACCTCACACGTACGCTAAACCTTAAGCGTCTGGTACCCTAAACTGTGCCCTAATATCTCCCCATTCCCTAAACCTAACCCTAACCCGAATTCTATCCCTGACCCTCACCCGAAACCTTACTCTCACCCGTGTCCTAATCTTAACCAGGACAACAACACTAACTCGTGCCCTCACACGTACCCTAACCCATAATCGTTGTCGTACCCTAAACTGTAACTTAATCCCTCCCCATTCCTTAACCCTAACCCTAACCCCATCCCTAAACCTGACCCACTTCCGATGCCCTACCCTAACCAATGTCCTAATCTTAACCAGTACACAAACACTATCTCATGCCCTCAAACGTACGCTAACCCTTAAGCATTGTCGTACCCTATCCTGTACCCTAATCCCTCCCCATTCCCTAACCCTAACCCTAAGCGACACCCTGAACGTGACCCTTTTCCGAGGCCTTACCCTCATCGGTGCCCTTGTCTTAACCAGTACACCAACACTAACTTGTGCCCTCACACTTACGCTAACCCTTAAGCATTGTCGTACCCTAACCTGTACCCTAATCCCTCTCCATTACCTAACCCTAACCCTAACCCGAATCCTAACTCTGACCCTCACCCGAAACCTTACCCTCACCCGTGCCCTAATCTTAACCAGGACACCAAGACTAACTCGTGCCCTCACACGTACGCTAACACTAAACCGCAGCGGTACCCTAACCTGTATCCTAATCCCTCTCCATTCCCTAACCCTAACCCTAACCTGAAACCTAACCATGACACTCACCCGAAACTTTACCCTCACCCATGTCCTAATTTTAACCAGTACATCAACACTAACCCATACCCACTAACGTACGCTAACCCTAAGCCATTGCCGTACCCTAACCTGTACCCTAATCAATCCCCATTCCCTAACCCTAACCCTAACCCTAACCCTTAACATGACCCTCTTCCGAGGCCTTACACTCACACGTGCCCTATTCGTAAGCAGTACACTAACACTAACTAGTGACCTCACACGTATGCTAAACCTTAAGCGTTGTGGTACCCTAAACTGTGCCCTAATATCTCCCCATTCCCTATCCCTAACCCTAACCCGAATTCTATCCCTGACCCTCACCCGAAACCTTACCCTCACCCGTGCCCTAATCTTAACCAGGACACCAACACTAACTTGCGCCCTCACACGTACGCTAACCCTTAATCGTTGTCGTACCCTAAACTGTACCCTAATCCCTCCCCATTCCTTAACCCTAACCCTAAACCTAACCCTAACCCTAACGCTAATCCCTCCCCATTCCCTAACCCTAACCCTAATCCGAATCCTAACCCTGACCCTCACCTGAAACCTTACCCTCACCCGTGCCCTAATCTTAACCAGGACACTAAGACTAACTCTTGCCCTCACACGTACGCTAACACTAAACCGCAGCGGTACCCTAACCTGTACCCTAATCCCTCTCCATTCCCTAACCCTAAACCTAACCTGAAACCTAACCATGACACTCACCCGAAACTTTACCATCACCCGTGTTCTAATTTTAACCAGTACATGAACACAAGCCCATGCCCTCTAACGTACGCTAACCCTAAGCCATTGCCGTACCTAACCTGTACCCTAATCAATCCCCATTCCCTAACCCTAACCCTAACCCTAACCCTTAACGTGACCCTATTCCGAGGCCTTACCCTCCCCCGTGCCCTAATCGTAAGCAGTACACTAACACTAACTAGTGACCTCACATGTACGCTAAACCTTAAGTTTTGTGGTACCCTAAACTGTGCCCTAATATCTCCCCATTCCCTAACCCTAACCCTAACCCGAATCCTAACCCTGACCCTCACCTGAAGCCTTACCATCACCTGTGCCCTAATCTTAACCAGGACACTAACACTAACACTTGCCCTCACACGAACGCTAACCCTTAAGCACTGTCGTACCCTAAGCTGTACCCTAATCCCTCTGCATTCCTTAACCCTAACCCTAACACGAATCCTAACCCTGACCCTCACCCGAAACCTTACCCTCACCCGTGCCCTAATCTTAACCAGGACACCAAGACTAACTCGTGCCCTCACACGTACGCTAACTCTAAACCGCAGCGGTTCCCTAACCTGTACCCTAATCCCTCTCCATTCCCTAACCCTAACCCTAACCTGAAACCTAACCATGACACTCACCCGAAACTTTACCCTCACCCGTGTCCTAATTTTAACCAGTACATCAACACTAACCCATGCCCTCTAACATACGCTAACCCTAAGCCATTGCCGTACCCTAACCTGTACCCTAATCAATCCCCATTCCCTAACCCTAACCCTAACCCTAACCCTTAACATGACCCTCGTCGGTGGCCTTACCCTCACCCGTGCCCTAATCGTAAGCAGTACACTAACACTAACTAGTGACCTCACACGTATGCTAAACCTTAAGCGTTGTGGTACCCTAAACTGTGCCCTAATATCTCCCCATTCCCTAACCCTAACCCTAACCCAAATTCTATCCCTGACCATCATCCGAAACCTTACCCTCACCCGTGCCCTAATCTTAACCAGGACACCAACACTAACTCGTGCCCTCACACGTACGTTAACCCTTAATCGTTGTCGTACCCTAAACTGTACCCTAATCCCTCCCCATTCCCTAACCCTAACCCTAACCCCAATCCTAACCGTGACCCTCACCTGAAGCCTTACCCTCACCCGTGCCCTAATCTTAACCAGGACACTAACACTAAACCTTGCCCTCACACGAACGCTAACCCTTAAGCACTGTCGTACCCTAAGCTGTACCCTAATCCCTCTGCATTCCTTAACCCTAACCCTAACACGAATCCTAACCCTGACCCTCACCCGAAGCCTTACGCTCACCCGTGCCCTAAACTTAACCAGGACACCAACACTAACCCATGCCCTCTAATGTACGCTAACCCTAAGCCATTGCCGTACCCTAACCTGTACCCTAACCCCTCTCCATTCCCGAACTCTAACCCTAACCCGAATCCTAACCCTGACCCTCACCTGAAGTCTTACCCGCACCCGTGCCCTAATCTTAACCAGAACACTAACACTAACACTTGCCCTCACACGAACGCTAACCCTTAAGCACTGTCGTACGCTAAGCTGTAACCTAATCCCTCTGCATTCCTTAACCCTAACCCTAACACGAATCCTAACCCTGACCCTCACCCGAAGCCTTACCCTCACCCGTGCCCTAATCTTAACCAGGACACCAACACTAACTCCTGCCCTCACACGTACGCTAAACCTTAAGCGTTGTCGTACCCTAAATTGTACCCTAATCCCTCCCCATTCCTTAACCCTAATCCTAACCCCATCCCTAAACCTAACCCAATTCCGATGTCCTACTCTAACCAATGCCCTAATCTTAACCAGTACACAAACACTAACTCACTCCCTCAAACGTACGCTAACCCTTAAGCATTGTCGTACCCTATCCTGTACCCTAATCCCTCCCCATTCCCTAACCCTAACCCTAAGCGAAACCCTGAACGTGACCCTTTTCCGAGGCCTTACCCTCATCGGTGCCCTTGTCTTAACCAGTACACCAACAATAACTCGTGCCCTCACACTTACGCTAACCCTTAAGCATTGTCGTACCCTAACATGTACCCTAATCCCTCTCCATTCCCTAAACCTAACCCTAACCCGAATCCTAACCCTGACCCTCACCCGAAGCCTTACCCTCACCCATGCCCTAATCTTAACCAGGACACCAAGACTAACTCGTGCCCTCACACGTACGCTAACACTAAACCGCAGCGGTATCCTAACCTGTACCCTAATCCCTCTCCATTCCCTAACCCTAACCCTAACCTGAAACCTAACCATGACACTCACCCGAAACTTTACCCTCACCCTGTCCTAATTTTAACCAGTACATCAACACTAACCCATGCCCTCTAACGTACGCTAACCCTAAGCCGTTGCGGTACCCTAACCTGTACCCTAATCAATCCCCATTCCCTAACCCTAACCCTAACCCGAATTCTATCCCTGACCCTCACCCGAAACCTTACTCTCACCCGTGCCCTTATCTTAACCAGGACAACAACACTAACTCGTGCCCTCACACGTACCCTAACCCATAATCGTTGTCGTACCCTAAACTGTACCCTAATCCCTCCCCATTCCCTAACCCTAACCCTAACCCGAATCCTAACCCTGACCCTCACCTGAAGCCTTACCCTCACCCGTGCCCTAATCTTAACCAGGACACTAACACTAACCCTTGCCCTAACACGAACGCTAACCCTTAAGCACTGGCGTACCCTAAGCTGTACCCTAATCCCTCTGCATTCCTTAACCCTAACTCTAACACGAATCCTAACCCTGACCCTCACCCGAAGCCTTACCCTCACCCGTGCCCTAATCTTAACCAGGACACCAACACTAATTCGTGCCCTCAAACGTACGTTAAACCTTAAGCGTTGTCATACCCTAAATTGTACCCTAATCCCTCCCCAATCCTTAACCCTAACCCTAACCGCATCCCTAAACCTGACACACTTCCGATGCCCTACCCTAACAAATGCCCTAATCTTAACCAGTACACAAACACTAACTCATGCCCAAAAACGTACGTTAACCCTTAAGCATTGTCGTACCCTATCCTGTACCCTAATCCCTCCCCTTACCCTAACCCTAACCCTAAGCGAAACCCTGAACGTGACCCTTCTCCGAGGCCTTACCCTCATCGGTGCCCTTGTCTTAACCAGTACACCAACACTAACTCGTGCCCTCACACTTACGCGAACCCTTAAGCATTGTCGTACCCTAACCTGTACCCTAATCCCTCTCCATTCCCAAACCCTAACCCTAACCCGAATCCTAACCCTGACCCTCACCCGTAGCCTTACCCTCACCCGTGCCCTAATCTTAACCAGGACACCAAGACTAACTCGTGCCCTCACATGAACGCTAACACTAAACCGCAGCGGTACCCTAACCTGTACCCTAATCCCTCTCCATTCCCTAACCCTAACCCTAACCTGAAACCTAACCATGACACTCACCCGAAACTTTACCCTCACCCCTGTCCTAATTTTAAACAGTACATCAACACTAACCCATGCCCTCTAACGTACGCTAACCCTAAGCCATTGCCGTACCCTAACCTGTACCCTAATCAATCCCCATTCCCTAACCCTAACGCAAATCCTAACCCTTAACGTGACCCTCTTCCGAGGCCTTACCCTCACCCGTTCCCTAATAGTAAGCAGTACACTAACACTAACTAGTGACACACGTACGCTAAACCTTAAGCGTTGTGGTACCCTAAACTGTGCCCTAATATCTCCCCATTCCCTAACCCTAACCCTAACCCGAATTCTATCACTGACCCTCACCCGAAACCTTACTCTCACCGGTGCCTTAATCTTAACCAGGACAGCAACACTAACTCGTGCCCTCACACGTACGCTAACCCTTAATCGTTGTCGTACCCTAAACTGTACCCTAATCCCTCCCCATTCCCTAACCCTAACCCGAATCCTAACCCTGACCCTCACCTGAAGTCTTACCCTCACCCGTGCCCAATCTTAACCAGAACACTAACACTAACACTTGCCCTCACACGAACGCTAACCCTTAAGCACTGTCGTACCCTAAGCTGTACCCTAAACCCTCTGCATTCCTTAACCCTAACCCTAACACGAATCCTAACCCTGACCCTCACCCGAAGCCTTACCCTCACCCGTGCCCTAATCTTAACCAGGTCACCAACACTAACTCCTGCCCTCACACGTACGCTAAACCTTAAGCGTTGTCGTACCCTAAATTGTACCCTAATCCCTCCCCATTCCTTAACCCTAATCCTAACCCCATCCCTAAACCTAACCCACTTCCGATGTCCTACTCTAACCAATGCCCTAATCTTAACCAGTACACAAACACTAACTCATTCCCTCAAACGTACGCTAACCCTTAAGCATTGTCGTACCCTAACCTGTACCCTCATCCCTCTCCATTCCCTAACCCTAAACCTAACCCGAATCCTAACCCTGACCCTCACCCGAAGCCTTACCCTCACCCATGCCCTAATCTCAACCAGGACACCAAGACTAACTCGTGCCCTCACACGTACGCTAACACTAAACCGCAGCGGTACCCTAACCTGTACCCTAATCCCTCTCCATTTCCTAACCCTAACCCTAACCTGAAACCTAAACATGACACTCACCCGAAACTTTACCCTCACCCCTGTCCTAATTTTAACCAGTACATCAACACTAACCCATGCCCTCTTATGTACGCTAACCCTAAGCCATTGCCGTACCCTAACCTGTACCCTAACCCCTCTCCATTCCCGAACCCTAACCCTAACCCGAATCCTAACCCTGACCCTCACCTGAAGTCTTACCCGCACCCGTGCCCTAATCTTAACCAGAACACTAACACTAACACTTGCCCTCACACGAACGCTAACCCTTAAGCACTGTCGTACGCTAAGCTGTAACCTAATCCCTCTGCATTCCTTAACCCTAACCCTAACACGAATCCTAACCCTGACCCTCACCCGAAGCCTTACCCTCACCCGTGCCCTAATCTTAACCAGGACACCAACACTAACTCCTGCCCTCACACGTACGCTAAACCTTAAGCGTTGTCGTACCCTAAATTGTACCCTAATCCCTCCCCATTCCTTAACCCTAATCCTAACCCCATCCCTAAACCTAACCCACTTCCGATGTCCTACTCTAACCAATGCCCTAATCTTAACCAATACACAAACACTAACTCATTCCCTCAAACGTACGCTAACCCTTAAGCATTGTCGTACCCTATCCTGTGCCCTAATCCCTCCCGATTCCCTAACCCTAACCCTAAGCGAAACCCTGAACGTGACCCTTTTCCGAGGCCTTACCCTCATCGGTGCCCTTGTCTTAACCAGTACACCAACAATAACTCGTGCCCTCACACTTACGCTAACCCTTAAGCATTGTCGTACCCTAACATGTACGCTAAACCCTCTCCATTCCCTAAACCTAACCCTAACCCGAATCCTAACCCTGACCCTCACCCGAAGCCTTACCGTCACCCATGCCCTAATTTTAACCAGGACACCAAGACTAACTCGTGCCCTCACACGTACGCTAACACTAAACCGCAGCGGTATCCTAACCTGTACCCTAATCCCTCTCCATTCCCTAACCCTAACCCTAACCTGAAACCTAACCATGACACTAACCCGAAACTTTACCCTCACCCCTGTCCTAATTTTAACCAGTACATCAACACTAACCCATGCACTCTAACGTACGCTAACCCTAAGCCGTTGCCGTACCCTAACCTGTACCCTAATCAATCCCCATTCCCTAACCCTAACCCTAACCCTAACCCTTACCGTGACCCTCTTCCGAGGCCTTAACCTCACCCGTGCCCTAATCGTAAGCAGTACACTAACACTAACTAGTGACCTCACACGTACGCTAAACCTTAAGCGTCTGGTACCCTAAACTGTGCCCTAATATCTCCCCATTCCCTAAACCTAACCCTAACCCGAATTCTATCCCTGACCCTCACCCGAAACCTTACTCTCACCCGTGTCCTAATCTTAACCAGGACAACAACACTAACTCGTGCCCTCACACGTACCCTAACCCATAATCGTTGTCGTACCCTAAACTGTACCCTAATCCCTCCCCATTCCTTAACCCTAACCCTAACCCCATCCCTAAACCTGACCCACTTCCGATGCCCTACCCTAACCAATGTCCTAATCTTAACCAGTACACAAACACTATCTCATGCCCTCAAACGTACGCTAACCCTTAAGCATTGTCGTACCCTATCCTGTACCCTAATCCCTCCCCATTCCCTAACCCTAACCCTAAGCGACACCATGAACGTGACCCTTTTCCGAGGCCTTACCCTCATCGGTGCCCTTGTCTTAACCAGTACACCAATACTAACTTGTGCCCTCACACTTACGCTAACCCTTAAGCATTGTCGTACCCTAACCTGTACCCTAATCCCTCTCCATTACCTAACCCTAACCCTAACCCGAATCCTAACTCTGACCCTCACCCGAAACCTTACCCTCACCCGTGCCCTAATCTTAACCAGGACACCAAGACTAACTCGTGCCCTCACACGTACGCTAACACTAAACCGCAGCGGTACCCTAACCTGTATCCTAATCCCTCTCCATTCCCTAACCCTAACCCTAACCTGAAACCTAACCATGACACTCACCCGAAACTTTACCCTCACCCATGTCCTAATTTTAACCAGTACATCAACACTAACCCATACCCACTAACGTACGCTAACCCTAAGCCATTGCCGTACCCTAACCTGTACCCTAATCAATCCCCATTCCCTAACCCTAACCCTAACCCTAACCCTTAACATGACCCTCTTCCGAGGCCTTACACTCACACGTGCCCTATTCGTAAGCAGTACACTAACACTAACTAGTGACCTCACACGTATGCTAAACCTTAAGCGTTGTGGTACCCTAAACTGTGCCCTAATATCTCCCCATTCCCTATCCCTAACCCTAACCCGAATTCTATCCCTGACCCTCACCCGAAACCTTACCCTCACCCGTGCCCTAATCTTAACCAGGACACCAACACTAACTTGCGCCCTCACACGTACGCTAACCCTTAATCGTTGTCGTACCCTAAACTGTACCCTAATCCCTCCCCATTCCTTAACCCTAACCCTAAACCTAACCCTAACCCTAACGCTAATCCCTCCCCATTCCCTAACCCTAACCCTAATCCGAATCCTAACCCTGACCCTCACCTGAAACCTTACCCTCACCCGTGCCCTAATCTTAACCAGGACACTAAGACTAACTCTTGCCCTCACACGTACGCTAACACTAAACCGCAGCGGTACCCTAACCTGTACCCTAATCCCTCTCCATTCCCTAACCCTAAACCTAACCTGAAACCTAACCATGACACTCACCCGAAACTTTACCATCACCCGTGTTCTAATTTTAACCAGTACATGAACACAAGCCCATGCCCTCTAACGTACGCTAACCCTAAGCCATTGCCGTACCTAACCTGTACCCTAATCAATCCCCATTCCCTAACCCTAACCCTAACCCTAACCCTTAACGTGACCCTATTCCGAGGCCTTACCCTCCCCCGTGCCCTAATCGTAAGCAGTACACTAACACTAACTAGTGACCTCACATGTACGCTAAACCTTAAGTTTTGTGGTACCCTAAACTGTGCCCTAATATCTCCCCATTCCCTAACCCTAACCCTAACCCGAATCCTAACCCTGACCCTCACCTGAAGCCTTACCATCACCTGTGCCCTAATCTTAACCAGGACACTAACACTAACACTTGCCCTCACACGAACGCTAACCCTTAAGCACTGTCGTACCCTAAGCTGTACCCTAATCCCTCTGCATTCCTTAACCCTAACCCTAACACGAATCCTAACCCTGACCCTCACCCGAAGCCTTACCCTCACCCGTGCCCTAATCTTAACCAGGACACCAAGACTAACTCGTGCCCTCACACGTACGCTAAACCTTAAGCGTTGTCGTACCCTAAATTGTAACCTAATCCCTCCCAATTCCTTAACCCTTACCCTAACCCCATCCCTAAACCTGACCCACTTCCGATGCCCTACCCTAACCAATGCCCTAATCTTAACCAGTACACAAACAATAACTCATGCCCTCAAACGTACGCTAACCTTTAAGCATTGTTGTACCCTATCCTGTACCCTAATCTCTCCCCATTCCCTAACCCTAACCCTAAGCGAAACCCTGAACGTGACCCTTTTCCGAGGCCTTACCCTCATCGGTGCCCTTGTCTTAACCAGTACACCAACACTAACTCGTGCCCTCACACTTACGCTAACCCTTAGGCATTGTCGTACCCTAACCAGTACCCTAATCCCTCTCCATTCCCTAACCCTAACCCTAAGCCGAATCCTAACCCTGACCCTCACCCGAAACCTTACACTCACCCGTGCCCTAATCTTAACCAGGACACCAAGACTAACTCGTGCCCTCACACGTACCCTAACACTAAACCGCAGCGGTACCCTAACCTGTACCCTAATCCCTCTCCATTCCCTAACCCTAACCCTAACCTGAAACCTAACCATGACACTCACCCAAAACTTTACCCTCACCCGTGTCCTAATTTTAACCAGTACATCAACACTAACCCATGCCTTCTAACGTACGCTAACCCTAAGCCATTGCCGTACCCTAACCTGTACCCTAATCAATCCCCATTCCCTAACACAAACCCTAACCCTGACCCTTAACGTGACCCTCTTCCGAGGCCTTACCCTCCCCCGTGCCCTATTCGTAAGCAGTACACTAACACTAACTAGTGACCTCACACGTACGCTAAACCTTAAGCGTTGTGGTACCCTAAACTGTGACCTAATATCTCCCCTTTCCCTAACCCTAACCCTAACCCGAATCCTAACCCTGACCCTCACCTGAAGCCTTACCCTCACCCGTGCCCTAATCTTAACCAGGACACTAACACTAACCCTTGCCCTCACACGAACGCTAACCCTTAAGCACTGTCGTACCCTAAACTGTACCCTAAGCCCTCTGCATTCCTTAACCCTAACCCTAACACGAATCCTAACCCTGACCCTCACCGGAAGCCTTACCCTCACTCGTGCCCTAATCTTAACCAGGACACCAACACTAACTCGTGCCCTCACACGTACGCTAAACCTTAAGCATTGTCGTACCCTAAATTGTACCCTAATCCCTCCCCATTCCTTAAACCTAACGCTAACCCAATCCCTAAACCTGACCCTCTTCCGATGCCCTACACTAACCAATGCCCTAATCTTAAACAGTACACAAACACTAACTCATGCCCTCAAATGTACGCTAACCCTTAAGCATTGTCGTACCCTATCCTGTACCCTAATCCCTCCCCATTCCCTAACCCTAACCCTAAGCAAAACCCTGAACGTGACCCTTTTCCGAGGCCTTACCCTCATCGGTGCCCTTGTCTTAACCAGTACACCAACACTAACTCGTGCCCTCACACTTACGCTAACCCTTAAGCATTGTCGTACCCTAACCTGTACCCTAATTCCTCTCCATTCCCTAACCCTAACCCTAACCCGAATCCTAACCCTTACCCTCACCCGAAACCTTACCCTCACCCGTGCCCTAATCTTAACCAGGACACCAAGACTAACTCGTGCCCTCACACGTACGCTAACACTAAACCGCAGCGGTACACTAACCTGTACCCTAATGCCTCTCCATTCCCTAACCCTAACCCTAACCTGAAACCTAACCATGACACTCACCCAAAACTTTACCCTCACCCGTGTCCTAATTTTAACCAGTACATCAACACTAACCCATGCCCTCTAACGTACGCTAACCCTAAGCCATTGCCGTACCCTAACCTGTACCCTAATCAATCCCCATCCCCTAACCCTAACCCTAACCCTTAACATGACCCTCTTCCGAGGCCTTACCCTCACCCGTGCCCTAATCGTAAGCAGTACACTAACACTAACTAGTGACTTCACACGTATGCTAAACCTTAAGCGTTGTGGTACCCTAAACTGTGCCCTAATATCTCCCCATTCCCTAACACTAACCCTAACCCGAATTCTATCCCTGACCCTCACCCGAAACCTTACCCTCACCCATGTCCTAATTTTAACCAGTACATCAACACTAACCCATGCCCTCTAACGTACGCTAACCCTAAGCCATTGCCGTACACTAACCTGTACCCTAATCAATCCCCATTCCCTAACCCTAACCCTAACCCTAACCCTTAACGTGACCCTCTTCCGAGGCCTTACCCTCACCCGTGCCCTAATCGTAAGCAGTACACTAACACTAACTAGTGACCTCACACGTGTGCTAAACCATAAGCGTTGTGGTACCCTAAACTGTGCCGTAATATCTCCCTATTCCCTAACACTAACTCTAACCCTAATTCTATCCCTGACCCTCACCCGAAACGTTACCCTCACCCGTGCCCTAATCTTAACCAGGACACCAACACTAACTCGTGCCCTCACACGTACGCTAACCCTTAATCGTTGTTGTACCCTAAACTGTACCCTAATCCCACCCCAATCCCTAACCCTGACCCTAACCCGAATCCTAACCCTGACCCTCATCTGAAGCCTTACCCTCACCCGTGCCCTAATCTTAACCAGGACACTAACACTAACCCTTGCCCTCACACGAACGCTAACCCTTAAGCACTGTCATACCCTAAGCTGTACCCTAATCCCTCTGCATTCCTTAATCCTAACCCTAACACGAATCCTAACCCTGACCCTCACCCGAAGCCGTACCTTCACCCATGCCCTAATCTTAACCAGTTCACCAACACTAACTCATGCCCTCACACGTACGCTAAACATTAAGCGTTGTCGTACCGTAAATTGTACCCTAATCCCTCCCCATTCCTTAACCCTAACCCTAACCCAATCCCTAAACCTGACCCACTTCCGATGCCTTACACTAACCAATGCCCTAATCTTAAACAGTACACAAACACTAACTCATGCCCTCAAAAGTACGGTAACCCTTAAGCATTGTCGTACCCTATCCTGTACCCTAATCCCTCCCCATTCCCTAACCCTAACCCTAAGCGAAACCCTGAACGTGACCCTTTTCCGAGGCCTTACCCTCATCGGTGCCCTTGTCTTAACCAGTACACCAACACTAACTCGTGCCCTCACACTTACGCTAACCCTTAAGCATTGTCGTACCCTAACCTGTACCCTAATCCCTCTCCATTCCCTAACCCTAACACTAACCCGAATCCTAACCCTGAACCTCACCCGAAACCTTACCCTCACCCGTGCCCTAATCTTAACCAGGACACCAAGACTAACTCGTGCCCTCACACGTACGCTAACACTAAACCGCAGCGGTACCCTAACCTGTACCCTAATCCCTCTCCATTCCCTAACCCTAACCCTAACCTGAAACCTAACCATGACACTCACCCGAAACTTTACCCTCACCCGTGTCCTAATTTTAACCAGTACATCAACACTAACCCATGCCCTCTAACGTACGCTAACCCTAAGCCATTGCCGTACCCTAACCTGTACCCTAAACAATCCCCATTCCCTAACCCTAACCCTAACACGAATCCTAACCCTGACCCTCACCTGAAGCCTTACCCTCACCCGTGCCCTAATCTTAACCAGGACACTAACACTAACTCTTGCCCTCACACGAACGCTAACCCTTAAGCACTGTCGTACCCTAAGCTGTACCCTAATCCCTCCCCATTCCCTAACACAAACCCTAACCCTAACCCTTAACGTGACCCTCTTCCGAGGCCTTACCCTCTCCCGTGCCCTAATCGTAAGCAGTACACTAAGACTAACTAGTGACCTCACACGTACGCTAAACCTTAAGCGTTGTGGTACCCTAAACTGTGCCCTAATATCTCCCCTTTCCCTAACCCTAACCCTAACCCGAATCCTAACCCTGACCCTCACCTGAAGCCTTACCCTCACCCGTGCCCTAATCTTAACCAGGACACTAACACTAACCCTTGCCCTCACACGAACGCTAACCCTTAAGCACTGTCGTACCCTAAGCTGTACCCTAAGCCCTCTGCATTCCTTAACCCTAACCCTAACACGAATCCTAACCCTGACCCTCACCCGAAGCCTTACCCTCACCCGTGCCCTAATCTTAACCAGGACACCAACACTAACCCTTGCCCTCACACGAACGATAACCCTTAAGCACTGTCGTACCCTAAACTGTACCCTAAGCCCTCTGCATTCCTTAACCCTAACCCTAACACGAATCCTAACCCTGACCCTCACCGGAAGCCTTACCCTCACTCGTGCCCTAATCTTAACCAGGACACCAACACTAACTCGTGCCCTCACACGTACGCTAAACCTTAAGCATTGTCGTACCCTAAATTGTACCCTAATCCCTCCCCATTCCTTAACCCTAACGCTAACCCAATCCCTAAACCTGACCCTCTTCCGATGCCCTACACTAACCAATGCCCTAATCTTAAACAGTACACAAACACTAACTCATGCCCTCAAATGTACGATAACCCTTAAGCATTGTCGTACCCTATCCTGTACCCTAATCCCTCCCCATTCCCTAACCCTAACCCTAAGCAAAACCCTGAACGTGACCCTTTTCCGAGGCCTTACCCTCATCGGTGCCCTTGTCTTAACCAGTACACCAAAACTAACTCGTGCCCTCACACTTACGCTAACCCTTAAGCATTGTCGTACCCTAACCTGTACCCTAATCCCTCTCCATTCCCTAACCCTAACCCTAACCAGAATCCTAACCCAGAACCTCACCCGAAACCTTACCCTCACCCGTGCCCTAATCTTAACCAGGACACCAAGACTAACTCGTGCCCTCACACATACGCTAACACTAAACTGCAGCGGTACCCTAACCTGTACCCTAATCCCTCTCCATTCCCTAACCCTAACCCTAACATGAAACCTAACCATGACACTCACCCGAAACTTTACCCTCACCCGTGTCCTAATTTTAACCAGTACATCAACACTAACCCATGCCCTCTAACGTACGCTAACCCTAAGCCGTTGCCGTACCCTAACCTGTACCCTAATCAATCCCCATTCCCTAACACTAACCCTAACCCTAACCCTTAACGTGACCCTCTTCCGAGGCCTTACCCTCACCCGTGCCCTAATCGTAAACAGTACACTAACACTAACTAGTGACCTCACAGGTACGCTAAACCTTAAGCGTTGTGGTACCCTAAATTGTGTCCTAATATCTCCCCATTCCCTTATCCTAAGCCTAACCCGAATCCTAACTCTGACCGTCACCTGAAGCCTTACCCTCACCCGTGCCCTAATCTTAACCAGGACACTAACACTAACCCTTGCCCTCACACGAAGGCTAACCCTTAAGCACTATCGTACCCTAAGCTGTACCCGAATCCCTCTGCCTTCCTTAACCCTAACCCTAACACGAATCCTAACCCTGACCCTCACCCGAAGCCTTACCCTCACCCGTGCCCTAATCTTAACCAGGACACCAACACTAACTCGTGCCCTCACACGTACGCTAAACCTTAAGCGTTGTCGTACCCTAAATTGTAACCTAATCCCTCCCCATTACTTAACCCTAACCCTAACCCCATCCCTAACCCTGACCCACTTCCGATGCCCTACCCTAACCAATGCCCTAATCTTAACCAGTACACAAACACTAACTCATGCCCTCAAACGTACGCTAACCCTTAAGCATTGTCGTACCCTATCCTGTACCCTAATCCCTCCCCATTCCCTAACCCTAACCCTAAGCGAAACCCTGAACGTGACCCTTTTCCGAGGCCTTACCCTAATCGGTGCCCTTGTCTTAACCAGTACACCAACACTAACTCGTGCCCTCACACTTACGCTAACCCTTAAACATTGTCGTAACCTAACCAGTACCCTAATCCCTCTCCATTCCCTAACCCAAACACTAACCCGAACCCTAACCCTGACCCTCACCCGAAGCCGTACCCTCACACGTGCCCTAATCTTAACCAGGACACAAAGACTAACTCGTGCCCTCACACGTACACTAACACTAAACCGCAGCGGTACCCTAACCTGTACCCTAATCCCTCTCCATTCCCTAACCCTAACCCTAACCTGAAACCTATCCATGACACTCACCCGAAACTTTACCATCACCTGTGTCCTAATTTTAACCAGTACATCAACACTAACCCATGCCCTCTAACGTACGCTAACCCTAAGTCATTGCCGTACCCTAACCTGTACCCTAATCAATCCCCATTCCCTAACCCTAACCCTAACCCTAACCCTTAACGTGACCCTCTTCCGAGGCCTTACCCTCCCCGGTGCCCTAATCGTAAGCAGTACACTAACACTAACTAGTGACCTCACAGGTACGCTAAAACTTAAGCGTTGTGGTACCCTAAACTGTGCCCTAATATCTCCCCTTTCCCTAACCCTAATCCTAACCCGAATCCTAACCCTGACCCTCACCTGAAACCTTACCCTCACCCGTGCCCTAATCTTAACCAGGACACTAACACTAACCCTTGCCCTCACACGAACGCTAACCCTTAAGCACTGTCGTTCCCTAAGCTGTACCCTAATCCCTCTGCATTCCTTAACCCTAACCCTAACACGAATCCTAACCCTGACCCTCACCCGAAGCCTTACCCTCACCCGTGCCCTAATCTTAACCAGGACACCAACACTAACTCGTGCCCTCACACGTACGCTAAACCTTAAGCGTTGTCGTACCCTAAATTGTACCCTAATCCCTCCCCATTCCTTAACCTTAACCCTAACCCCATCCCTAAACCTGACCCACTTCCGATGCCCTACCCTAACCAATGCCCTAATCTTAACCAGTACACAAACACTAACTCATGCCCTCAAACGTACGCTAACCCTTAAGCATTGTCGTACCCTATCTTGTATCCTAATCCCTCCCCTTACACTAACCCTAACCCTAAGCGAAACCCTGAACGTGACCCTTTTCCGAGGCCTTACCCTCATCGGTGCCCTTGTCTTAACCAGTACACCAACACTAACTCGTGCCCTCACACTTACGCGAACCCTTAAGCATTGTCGTACCCTAACCTGTACCCTAATCCCTCTCCATTACCTAACCCTAACCCTAACCCGAATCCTAACCCTGACCCTCACCCGAAACCTTACCCTCACCCGTGCCCTAATCTTAACCATGACACCAAGACTAACTCGTGCCCTCACACGTACGCTAACACTAAACCGCAGCGGTACCATAACCTGTACCCTAATCCCTCTCCATTCCCGAACCCTAACCCTAACCTGAAACCTAACCATGACACTCACCCGAAACTTTACCCTCACCCATGTCCTAATTTTAACCAGTACATCAACACTAACCCATGCCCTCTAACGTACGCTAACCCTAAGCCATTGCCGTACCCTAACCTGTACCCTAATCAATCCCCATTCCCTAACCCTAACCCTAACCCTTAACATGACCCTCTTCCGAGGCCTTACCCTCACCCGTGCCCTAATCGTAAGCAGTACACTAACACTAACTAGTGACTTCACACGTATGCTAAACCTTAAGCGTTGTGGTACCCTAAACTGTGACCTAATATCTCCCCATTCCCTAACACTAACCCTAACCCGAATTCTATCCCTGACCCTCACCCGAAACCTTACCCTCACCCATGTCCTAATTTTAACCAGTACATCAACACTAACCCATGCCCTCTAACATACGCTAACCGTAAGCCATTGCCGTACCCTAACCTGTACCCTATTCAATCCCCATTCCCTAACCCTAACCCTAACCCTAACCCTTAACATGACCCTCTTCGGTGGCCTTACCCTCACCCGTGCCCTAATCGTAAGCAGTACACTAACACTAACTAGTGACCTCACACGTATGCTAAACCTTAAGCGTTGTGGTACCCTAAACTGTGCCCTAATATCTCCCCATTCCCTAACCCTAACCCTAACCCAAATTCTATCCCTAACCATCATCCGTAACCTTACCCTCACCCGTGCCCTAATCTTAACCAGGACACCAACACTAACTCGTGCCCTCACACGTACGTTAACCCTTAATCGTTGTCGTACCCTAAACTGTACCCTAATCCCTCCCCATTCCCTAACCCTAACCCTATCCCTAATCCTAACCCTGACCCTCACCTGAAGCCTTACCCTCACCCGTGCCCTAATCTTAACCAGGACACTAACACTAAACCTTGCCCTCACACGAATGCTAACACTTAAGCACTGTCGTACCCTAAGCTGTACCCTAATCCCTCTGCATTCCTTAACCCTAACCCTAACACGAATCCTAACCCTGACCCTCACCCGAAGCCTTACCCTCACCCGTGCCCTAAACTTAACCAGGACACCAACACTAACTCGTGCCCTCACACGTACGCTAAACCTTAAGCGTTGTCGTACCCTAAATTGTAACCTAATCCCTCCCCATTCCTTAACCCTTACCCTAACCCCATCCCTAAACCTGACCCACTTCCGATGCCCTACCCTAACCAATGCCCTAATCTTAACCAGTACACAAACAATAACTCATGCCCTCAAACGTACGCTAACCCTTAAGCATTGTCGTACCCTATCCTGTACCCTAAACCCTCCCCATTCCCTAACCCTAACCCTAAGCGAAACCCTGAACGTGACCCTTTTCCGAGGCCTTACCCTCATCGGTGCCCTTGTCTTAACCAGTACACCAACACTAACTCGTGCCCTCACACTTACGCTAAACCTTAGGCATTTTCGTACCCTAACCAGTACCCTAATCCCTCTCCATTCCCTAACCCTAACCCTAACCCGAATCCTAACCCTGACCCTCACCCGAAACCTTACCCTCACCCGTGCCCTAATCTTAACCAGGACACCAAGACTAACTCGTGCCCTCACACGTACGCTATCACTTACCCGCAGCGGTACCCTAACCTGTACCCTAATCCCTCTCCATTCCCTAACCCTAACCCTAACCTGAAACCTAACCATGACACTCACCCGAAACTTTACCCTCACCCGTGTCCTAATTTGAACCAGTACATCAACACTAACCCATGCCCTCTAACGTACGCTAACCCTAAGCCATTGCCGTACCCTAACCTGTACCCTAATCAATCCCCATTCCCTAACCCTAACCCTAACACGAATCCTAACCCTGACCCTCACCTGAAGCCTTACCCTCACCCGTGCCCTAATCTTAACCAGGACACTAACACTAACCCTTGCCCTCACACGAACGCTAACCCTTAAGCACCGTCGTACCCTAAGCTGTACCCTAATCCCTCCCCATTCCCTAACACAAACCCTAACCCTAACCCTTAACGTGACCCTCTTCCGAGGCCTTACCCTCTCCCGTGCCCTAATCGTAAGCAGTACACTAACACTAACTAGTGACCTCACACATACGCTAAACCTTAAGCGTTGTGGTACCCTAAACTGTGCCCTAATATCTCCCCTTTCCCTAACCCTAACCCTAACCCGAATCCTAACCCTGACCCTCACCTGAAGCCTTACCCTCACCCGTGCCCTAATCTTAACCAGGACACTAACACTAACCCTTGCCCTCACACGAACGCTAACCCTTAAGCACTGTCGTACCCTAAGCTGTACCCTAAGCCCTCTGCATTCCTTAACCCTAACCCTAACACGAATCCTAACCCTGACCCTCACCCGAAGCCTTACCCTCACCCGTGCCCTAATCTTAACCAGGACACCAACACTAACTTGTGCCCTCACACGTACGCTAAACCTTAAGCGTTGTCGTACCCTAAATTGTACCCTAATCCCTCCCCATTCCTTAACCTTAACCCAAACCCCATCCCTAAAGCTGACCCACTTCCGATGCCCTACCCTAACCAATGCCCTAATCTTAACCAGTACACAAACACTAACTCATGCCCTCAAACGTACGCTAACCCTTAAGCATTGTCGTACCCTATCCTGTATCCTAATCCCTCCCCATACCCTAACCCTAACCCTAAGCGAAACCCTGAACGTGACCCTTTTCCGAGTCCTTACCCTCATCGGTGCCCTTGTCTTAACCAGTACACCAACACTAACTCGTGCCCTCACACTTACGCGAACCCTTAAGCATTGTCGTACCCTAACCTGTACCCTAATCCCTCCCCATTCCCTAACCCTAACCCTAAGCGAAACCCTGAACGTGACCCTTTTCCGAGGCCTTACCCTCATCGGTGCCCTTGTCTTAACCAGTACACAAACACTAACTCATGCCCTCAAACATACGCTAACCTTTAGCATTGTCGTACCCTATCCTGTACCCTAATCCCTCCCCATTCCCTAACCCTAACCCTAACCCGAATCCTAACCCTGACCCTCACCTGAAGCCTTACCCTCACCCGTACCCTAATCTTAACCAGGACACTACCACTAAACCTTGCCCTCACAAGAACGCTAACACTTAAGCACTGTCGTACCCTAAGCTGTACCCTAATCCCTCTGCATTCCTTAACCCTAACCCTAACACGAATCCTAACCCTGACCCTCACCCGAAGCCTTACCCTCACCCGTGCCCTAATCTTAACCAGGACACCAAGACTAACTCGTGCCCTCACACTTACGCTAACCCTTAAACATTGTCGTACCCTAAACTGTACCATAATCCCTCTCCATTCCCTAACCCTAACCCTAACCCGAATTCTAACACTGACCCTCACCCGAAGCCTTACCCTCAACCGTGCCTTAATCTTAACCAGGACACCAAGACTAACTCGTGCTCTCACACATACGCAAACACTAAACCACAGCGGTACCCTAACCTGTACCCTAATCCCTCTCCATTCCCTAACCCTAACCCTAACCTGAAACCTAACCATGACACTCACCCGAAACTTCACCCTCACCCGTGTCCTAATTTTAACCAGTACATCAACACTAACCCATGCCCTCTAACGTACGCTAACCCTAAGCCATTGCTGTACCCTAACCTGTACCCTAATCAATCCCCATTCCCTAACCCTAACCCTAACCCTTAACGTGACCCTCTTCCGAGGCCTTACCCTCACACGTGCCCTAATCGTAAGCAGTACACTAACACTAACTAGTGACCTCACACGTATGCTAAAACTTAAGCGTTGTGGTACCCTAAACTGTGCCCTAATATCTCCCCATTCCCTAACCCTAACCCTAACCCGAATCATAACCCTGACCCTCACCTGAAACCTTACCCTCACCCGTGCCCTAATCTTAACCAGGACACTAACACTAACCCTTGCCCTCACACGAACCCTAACCCTTAAGCACTGTTGTACCCTAAGCTGTACCCTAATCCCTCTGCATTCCTTAACCCTAACACTAAAACGAATCCTAACCCTGACCCTCACCCGAAGCCTTACCCTCACCCGTGCCCTAATCTTAACCAGGACACCAACACTAACTCGTGCCCTCACACGTACGCTAAACCTTTAGCGTTGTCGTACCATAAATTGTACCCTAAACCCTTCCCATTCCTTAACCCTAACCCCAACCCCATCTGTAAACCTGACCCACTTCCTATGCCCTACCCTAACCAATGCCCTAATCTTAACCAGTACAGAAGCACTAACTCATGTCCTCAAACGTACGATAACCCTTAAGCATTGTCGTATCCTTTACTGTACCCTAATCCCTCCCCATTCCCTAACCCTAACCCTAAGGGAAACCCTGAACGTGACCCTTTTCCGAGGCCTTACCCTCATTGTTGCCCTTGTCTAAACCAGTACACCAACACTAACTCGTGCCCTCACACTTACGCTAACCCTTAAGCATTCTCGTACCCTAACCTGTACCCTAATCCCTCTCCATTCCCTAACCCTAACCCTAACCCGAATCCTAACCCTGACCCTCACCCGAAGCCTTACCCTCAACCGTGCCCTAATCTTAACCAGGACACCAAGACTAACACGTGCCCTCACACGTACACTAACACTAAACCGCAGTGGTACCCTAACCTGTACCCTAATCCCTCTCCATTCCCTAACCCTAACCCTAACCTGAAACCTAACCATGACACTCACCGAAACTTCACCCTCACCCGTGTCCTAATTTTAACCAGTACATCAACACTAAACCATGCCCTCTAACGTACGCTAACCCTAAGCCATTGCCGTACCCTAACCTATACCCTAATCAATCTCCATTCCCTAACCCTAACCCTAACCCTAACTCTTAACGTGACCCTCTTCCGAGGCCTTACCCTCACCCGTGCCCTAATCGTAAGCAGTACACTAACACTAACTAGTGACCTCACACGTACGCTAAACCTTAAGCGTTGTGGTACCCTAAACTGTGCCCTAATATCTCCCCATTCCCTAACACTAACCCTAACCCGAATTCTATCCCGGACCCTCACCCGAAACCTTACCCTCACCCGTGCCCTAATCTTAACCAGGACACCAACACTAACTTGTGCCCTCACACGTACGCTAACCCTTAATCGTTGTCGTTCCCTAAACTGTACCCTAATCCCTCCCCATTCCCTAACCCTAACCCTAAAACGAATCCTAACCCTGACCCTCACTTGAAGCCTTACCCTCACCCGTGCCCTAATCTTAACCAGGACACTAACACTAACCCTTGCCCTCACACGAACGCTAACCCTTAAGCACTGTCGTACCCTAAGCTGTACCCTAATCCCTCTGCATTCCTTAACCCTAACCCTAACACGAATCCTAACCCTGACCCTCACCCGAAGCCTTACCCTCACCCGTGCCCTAGTCTTAACCAGGACACCAACACTAACTCGTGCCCTCACACATACGCTAAACCTTAAGCATTGTCGTACCCTAAATTGTAACCTAATCCCTCCCCATTCCTTAACCCTAACCCTAACCCCATCCCTAAACCTGACCCACTTCCGATGCCCTACCCTAACCAATGCCCTAATCTTAACCAGTACACAAGCACTAACTCATGCCCTCAAACGTACGCTAACCCTTAAGCATTGTCGTACATATCCCGTACCCTAATCCCTCCCCATTCCCTAACCCTAACACTAAGCGAAACCCTGAACGTGACCCTTTTCCGAGGCCTTACCCTCATCGGTGCCCTTGTCTTAACCAGTACACCAACACTAACTCGTGCCCTCACACTTACGCTAACCCTTAGGCATTGTCGTACCCTAACCAGTACCCTAATCCCTCTCCATTCCCTAACCCTAACCCTAACCCGAATCCTAACCCTGACCCTCACAAGAAGCCTTACCCTCACCCGTGCCCTAATCTTAACCAGGACACCAAGACTAACTCGTGCCCTCACACGTACGCTAACACTAAACCGCAGCGGTACCCTAACCTGTACCCTAATCCCTCTCCATTCCCTAACCCTAAACCTAACCTGAAACCTAACCATGACACTCACCCGAAACTTTACCATCACCCTTGTCCTAATTTTAACCAGAACATCAACACTAGCCCATACCCTCTAACGTACGCTAACCCTAAGCCATTGCCGTACCCTAACCTGTACCCTAATCAATCCCCATTCCCTAACCCTAACCCTAACCCTAACCCTTAACGTGACCCTCTTCCGAGGCCTTACCCTCTCCCGTGCCCTAATCGTAAGCAGTACACTAACACTAACTAGTGACCTCACACGTACGCTAACCCTTAATCGTTGTCGTACCCTAAACTGTACCCTAATCCCTCCCCATTCCCTAACCCTAACCCTAACACGAATCCTAACCCTGACCCTCACCTGAAGCCTTACCCTCACCCGTGCCCTAATCTTAACCAGGACACTAACACTAACCCTTGCCCTCACACGAACGCTAAGCCTTAAGCACTGTCGTACCCTAAGCTGTACCCTAATCCCTCTGCATTCCTGAACCCTAACCCTAACACGAATCCTAACCCTGACCCTCACCCGAAGCCTTACCCTCACCCGTGCCCTAATCTTAACCAGGACACCAACACTAACTCGTGCCCTCACACGTACGCTAAACCTTTAGCGTTGTCGTACCATAAATTGTACCCTAAACCCTTCCCATTCCTTAACCCTAACCCCAACCCCATCTGTAAACCTGACCCACTTCCGATGCCCTACCCTAACCAATGCCCTAATCTTAACCAGTACAGAAGCACTAACTCATGTCCTCAAACGTACGCTAACCCTTAAGCATTGTCGTATCCTTTACTGTACCCTAATCCCTCCCCATTCCCTAACCCTAACCCTAAGGGAAACCCTGAACGTGACCCTTTTCCGAGGCCTTACCCTCATTGTTGCCCTTGTCTAAACCAGTACACCAACACTAACTCCTGCCCTCACACTTACGCTAACCCTTAAGCATTCTCGTACCCTAACCTGTACCCTAATCCCTCTCCATTCTCTAACCCTAACCCTAACCCGAATCCTAACCCTGACCCTCACCCGAAGCCTTACCCTCAACCGTGCCCTAATCTTAACCAGGACACCAAGACTAACTCGTGCCCTCACACGTACACTAACACTAAACCGCAGTGGTACCCTAACCTGTACCCTAATCCCTCTCCATTCCCTAACCCTAACCCTAACCTGAAACCTAACCATGACACTCACCCGAAACTTCACCCTCACCCGTGTCCTAATTTTAACCCGTACATCAACACTAAACCATGCCCTCTAACGTACGCTAACCCTAAGCCATTGCCGTACCCTAACCTATACCCTAATCAATCTCCATTCCCTAACCCTAACCCTAACCCTAACTCTTAACGTGACCCTCTTCCGAGGCCTTACCCTCACCCGTGCCCTAATCGTAAGCAGTACACTAACACTAACTAGTGACCTCACACGTACGCTAAACCTTAAGCGTTGTGGTACCCTAAACTGTGCCCTAATATCTCCCCATTCCCTAACACTAACCCTAACCCGAATTCTATCCCTGACCCTCACCCGAAACCTTACCCTCACCCGTGCCCTAATCTTAACCAGGACACCAACACTAACTTGTGCCCTCACACGTACGCTAACCCTTAATCGTTGTCGTTCCCTAAACTGTACCCTAATCCCTCCCCATTCCCTAACCCTAACCCTAACACGAATCCTAACCCTGACCCTCACCTGAAGCCTTACCCTCACCCGTGCCCTAATCTTAACCAGGACACTAACACTAACCCTTGCCCTCACACGAACGCTAACCCTTAAGCACTGTCGTACCCTAAGCTGTACCCTAATCCCTCTGCATTCCTTAACCCTAACCCTAACACGAATCCTAACCCTGACCCTCACCCTAAGCCTTACCCTCACCCGTGCCCTAGTCTTAACCAGGACACCAACACTAACTCGTGCCCTCACACATACGCTAAACCTTAAGCGTTGTCGTACCCTAAATTGTAACCTAATCCCTCCCCATTCCTTAACCCTAACCCTAACCCCATCCCTAAACCTGACCCACTTCCGATGCCCTACCCTAACCAATGCCCTAATCTTAACCAGTACACAAGCACTAACTCATGCCCTCAAACGTACGCTAACCCTTAAGCATTGTCGTACATATCCCGTACCCTAATCCCTCCCCATTCCCTAACCCTAACCCTAAGCGAAACCCTGAACGTGACCCTTTTCCGAGGCCTTACCCTCATCGGTGCCCTTGTCTTAACCAGTACACCAACACTAACTCGTGCCCTCACACTTACGCTAACCCTTAGGCATTGTCGTACCCTAACCAGTACCCTAATCCCTCTCCATTCCCTAACCCTAACCCTAACCCGAATCCTAACCCTGACCCTCACAAGAAGCCTTACACTCACCCGTGCCCTAATCTTAACCAGGACACCAAGACTAACTCGTGCCCTCACACGTACGCTAACACTAAACCGCAGCGGTACCCTAACCTGTACCCTAATCCCTCTCCATTCCCTAACCCTAAACCTAACCTGAAACCTAACCATGACACTCACCCGAAACTTTACCATCACCCTTGTCCTAATTTTAACCAGAACATCAACACTAGCCCATACCCTCTAACGTACGCTAACCCTAAGCCATTGCCGTACCCTAACCTGTACCCTAATCAATCCCCATTCCCTAACCCTAACCCTAACCCTAACCCTTAACGTGACCCTCTTCCGAGGCCTTACCCTCTCCCGTGCCCTAATCGTAAGCAGTACACTAACACTAACTAGTGACCTCACACGTACGCTAACCCTTAATCGTTGTCGTACCCTAAACTGTACCCTAATCCCTCCCCATTCCCTAACCCTAACCCTAACACGAATCCTAACCCTGACCCTCACCTGAAGCCTTACCCTCACCCGTGCCCTAATCTTAACCAGGACACTAACACTAACCCTTGCCCTCACACGAACGCTAAGCCTTAAGCACTGTCGTACCCTAAGCTGTACCCTAATCCCTCTGCATTCCTGAACCCTAACCCTAACACGAATCCTAACCCTGACCCTCACCCGAAGCCTTACCCTCACCCGTGCCCTAATCTTAACCAGGACACCAACACTAACTCGTGCCCTCACACGTACGCTAAACCTTAAGCGTTGTCGTACCCTAAATTGTACCCTAATCCCTCCCCATTCCTTAACCCTAACCCTAACCCGATCCCTAAACCTGACCCACTTCCGATGCCCTACCCTAACCAATGCCCTAATCTTAACCAGTACACAAACACTAACTCATGCACTCAAACTTACGCTAACCCTTAAGCATTGTCGTACCCTATCCTGTACCCTAATCCCTCCCCATTCCCTAACCCTAACCCTAACCCGAATCCTAACCCTGACCCTCACCTGAAGCCTTACCCTCACCCGTACCCTAATCTTAACCAGGACACTACCACTAACCCTTGCCCTCACACGAACGCTAACCCTTAAGCACTGTCGTACCCTAAGCTGTACCCTAATCCCTCTGCATTCCTTAACCCTAACCCTAACACGAATCCTAACCCTGACCCTCACCCGAAGCCTTACCCTCACCCGTGCCCTAATCTTAACCAGGACACCAAGACTAACTCATGCCCTCACACTTACGCTAACCCTTAAGCATTGTCGTACCCTAAACTGTACCCTAATCCCTCTCCATTCCCTAACCCTAACCCTAACCCGAATTCTAACACTGACCCTCACCTGAAGCCTTACCCTCACCCGTGCCCTAATCTTAACCAGGACACTAACACTAACCCTTGCGCTCACACGAACGCTAACCCTTAAGCACTGTCGCACGCTAAGCTGTACCCTAATCCCTCTGCATTCCTTAACCCTAACCCTAACACGAATCCTAACCCTGACCCTCACCTGAAGCCTTACCCTCACCCGTGCCCTAATCTTAACCAGGACACCAACACTAACTCGTGCCCTCACACGTACGCTAAACCTTTAGTGTTGTCGTACCCTACATTTTACCCTAAACCCTCCCCATTCCTTAACCCTAACACTAACCCCATCTCTAAACCTGACCCACTTCCGATGCCCTACCCTAACCAATGCCCTAATCTTAACCAGTACAGAAGCACTAACTCATGCCCTCAAACGTACGCTAACCCTTAAATATTGTCGTATCCTATCCTGTACCCTAATCCCTCCCCATTCCCTAAACCTAACCCTAAGCGAAACCCTTAAAGTGACCCTTTTCCGAGGCCTTACCCTCATTGGTGCCCTTGTCTTAACCAGTACACCAAAACTAACTCGTGCCCTCACACTTACGATAACACTAAACCGCAGTGGTACCCTAACCTGTACCCTAATCCCTCTCCATTCCCTAACCCAATCCCTAAACTGAAACCTAACCATGACACTCACCCGAAACTTTACCCTCACCCCTGTCCTAATTTTAACCAGTACATCAACACTAACCCATGCCATCTAACGTACGCTAACCCTAAGCCATTGCCGTACCGTAACCTGTACCCATATCAATCCCCATTCCCTAACCTTAACGCTAACCCTAACCCTTAACGTGACCCTATTCCGAGGCCTTACCCTCACCCGTGCCCTAATCGTAAGCAGTACACTAACACTAACTAGTGACCTCACACGTACGCTAAACCTTAAGCGTTGTGGTACCCTAAACTGTGCCCTAATATCTCCCCATTCCCTAACCCTAACCCTAACCCGAATCCTAACCCTGACCCTCACCTGAAGCCTTACCCTCACCCGTGCCCTAATCTTAACCAGGACACTAACACTCACCCTTGCCCTCACACAAACGCTAACACTTAATCGTTGTCGTACCCTAAACTCTACCCTAATCCCTCCCCATTCCCTAACCCTAACCCTAACCCGAATCCTAACCCTGACCCTCACCTGAAGCCTTACCCTCACCCGTGCCCTAATCTTAACCAGGACACTAACACTAACCCTTGCCCTCAAACAAACCCTAACCCTTAAGCACTGTCGTATCCTAAGCTGTACCCTAATCCTTCTGCATTCCTTAACCCTAACCCTAACACGAATCCTAACCCTGACCCTCACCCGAAACCTTACCCTCACCCGTGCCCTAATCTTAACCAGGACACCAACACTAACTCGTGCTCTCACACGTACGCTAAACCTTAAGCGTTGTCGTACCCTAAATTGTACACTAATCCCTCCCCATTCCTTAACCCTAACCCTAACCTCATCCCTAAACCTGACCCACTTCCGATGCCCTACCATAACCAATGCCCTAATCTTAAACAGTACACAAGCACTAACTCATGCCCTCAAACCTACGCTAACCCTTAAGCATTGTCGTACCCTATCCTGTACCCTAATCCCTCCATATTCCCTAACCCTAACCCTAAGCGAAACCCTGAACGTGACCCTTTTCCGAGGCCTTACCCTCATCGGTGCCCTTGTCTTAACCAGTACACCAACACTAACTCGTGCCCTCACACTTACGCTAACCCATAAGCATTGTCGTACCCTAACCTGTACCTTAATCCCTCTCCATTTCCTAACCCTAACCCTAACCCGAATCCTAAACCTGACCCTCACCCGAAGCCTTACCCTCACCCGTGCCCTAATCTTAACCAGGACACCAAGACTAACTCGTTCTCTCACACGTATGCTAACACTAAACCACAGCGGTACCCTAACCTGTACCCTAATACCTCTCCATTCCCTAACCCTAACCCTAACCCTAACCCTTAACGTGACCCTATTCCGAGGCCTTACCCTCACCCGTGCCCTAATCGTAAGCAGTACACTAACACTAACTAGTGACCTCACACGTACGCTAAACCTTAAGCGTTGTGGTACCCTAAACTGTGCCCTAATATCTCCCCATTCCCTAACCCTAACCCTAACCCGAATTCTATCCCTGACCCTCACCCGAAACCTTACCCTCACCCGTGCCCTAATCTTAACCAGGACACCAACACTAACTCGTGCCCTCACACGTACGTCCACCCTTAATCGTTGTCGTACCCTAAACTGTACCTTAATCCCTCCCCATTCCCTAACCCTAACCCTAACCCGAATCCTAACCCTGACCCTCACCTGAAGCCTTACCCTCACCCGTGCCCTAATCTTAACCAGGACACCAAGACTAACTCGTGCCCTCACACGTACGCTAACACTAAAACGCAGCGGTACCCTAACCTGTACCCTAATCCCTCTCCATGCCCAAACCCTAACCCTAACCTGAAACCTAACCATGACACTCACCCGAAACTTCACCCTCAACCGTGTCCTAATTTTAACCAGTACATCAACACTAAACTATGCCCTCTAACGTACGCTAACCCTAAGCCATTGCCGTACACTAACCTGTACCCTAATCAATCCCCATTCCCTAACCCTAACCCTAACCCTAACCCTTAACGTGACCCTCTTCCGAGGCCTTAACCTCATCCGTGCCCTAATCGTAAGCAGTACACTAACACTAACTAGTGACCTCACACGTACGCTAAACCTTAAGCGTTGTGGTACCCTAAACTGTGCCCTAATATCTCCCCATTCCCTAACCTTAACCCTAACCCAAATTCTATCCCTGACCCTCACCCGAAACCTTACCCTCACCCGTGCCCTAATCTTAACCATGACACCAACACTAACACGTGCCCTCACACGTACGCTAATCCTTAATCGTTGTCGTACCCAAAACTGTACCCTAATCCCTCCCCATTCCCTAACCCTAACCCTAACCCGAATCCTAACCCTGACCTTCACCTGAAGCCTTACCCTCACCCGTGCCCTAATCTTAACCAGGACACTAACACTAACACTTGCCCTCACACGAACGCTAACCCTTAAGCACTGTCGTACCCTAAGCTGTACCCTAATCCCTCTGCATTCCTTAACCCTAACCCTAACCCGAATCCTAACCCTGACCCTCACCTGAAGCCTTACGCCCACCCGTGCCCTAATCTTAACCAGGACACTAACACTAACCCTTGCCCTTACACAAACGCTAACCCTTAAGCACTGTCGTATCCTAAGCTGTACCCTAATCCCTCTGCATTCCTTAAACCTAACCCTAACACGAATCCTAACCCTGACACTCACCCGAAGCCTTACCCTCACCCGTGCCCTAATCTTAACCAGGACACCAACACTAACTCGTGCTCTCACACGTACGCTAAACCTTAAGCGTTGTCGTACCCTAAATTGTACCCTAATCCCTCCCCATTCCTTAACCCTAACCCTAACCCCATCCCTAAACCTGACCCACTTCCGATGCCCTACCCTAACCAATGCCCTAATCTTAACCAGTACACAAGCACTAACTCATGCCCTCAAACCTACGCTAACCCTTAAGCATTGTCGTACATATCCCGTACCCTAATCCCTCCCCATTCCCTAACCCTAACCCTAACCTGAAACCTAACCATGACACTCACCCGAAACTTCACCCTCACCCGTGTCCTAATTTTAACCAGTACATCAACACTAAACCATGCCCTCTAACGTACGCTAACCCTAAGCCATTGCCGTACTCTAACCTGTACCCTAATCAATCCCCATTCCCTAACCCTAACCCTAACCCTAACCCTTAACGTTACCCTCTTCCGAGGCCTTACCCTCACCCGTGCCCTAATCGTAAGCAGTACACTAACACTAACTAGTGACCTCACACGTACGCTAAACCTTAAGCGTTGTGGTACCCTAAACTGTGCCCTAATATCTCCCCATTCCCTAACCCTAACCCTAACCCGAATTCTATCCCTGACCCTCACCCAAAACCTTACCCTCACCCGTGCCCTAATCTTAACCAGGACACCAAGACTAACTCGTGCCCTCACACGTACGCTAACACTAAAACGCAGCGGTACCCTAACCTGTACCCTAATCCCTCTCCATGCCCAAACCCTAACCCTAACCTGAAACCTAACCATGACACTCACCCGAAACTTCACCCTCACCCGTGTCCTAATTTTAACCAGTACATCAACACTAAACCATGCCCTCTAACGTACGCTAACCCTAAGCCATTGCCGTACACTAACCTGTACCCTAATCAATCCCCATTCCCTAACCCTAACCCTAACCCTAACCCTTAACGTGACCCTCTTCCGAGGCCTTACCCTCACCCGTGCCCTAATCGTAAGCAGTACACTAACACTAACTAGTGACCTCACACGTACGCTAAACCTTAAGCGTTGTGGTACCCTAAACTGTGCCCTAATATCTCCCCATTCTCTAACCCTAACCCTAACCCGAATCCTAACCATGACCCTCACCTGAAGCCTTACCCTCACCCGTGCCCTAATATTAACCAGGACACTAACACTCACCCTTGCCCTCACACAAACGCTAACACTTAATCGTTGTCGTACCCTAAACTGTACCCTAATCCCTCCCCATTCCCTAACCCTAACCCTAACCCGAATCCTAACTCTGACCCTCACCTGAAGCCTTACCCTCACCCGTGCCCTAATCTTAACCAGGACACTAACACTAACCCTTGCCCTCACACGAACGCTAAGCCTTAAGCACTGTCGTACCCTAAGCTGTACCCTAATCCCTCTGCATTCCTGAACCCTAAACCTAACACGAATCCTAACCCTGACCCTCACCCGAAGCCTTACCCTCACCCGTGCCCTAATCTTAACCAGGACACCAACACTAACTCGTGCCCTCACACGTACGCTAAACCTTAAGCGTTGTCGTACCCTAAATTGTACCCTGATCCCTCCCCATTCCTTAACCCTAACCCTAACCCGATCCCTAAACCTGACCCACTTCCGATGCCCTACCCTAACCAATGCCCTAATCTTAACCAGTACACAAACACTAACTCATGCCCTCAAACGTACGCTAACACTTAAGCATTGTCGTACCCTATCCTGTACCCTAATCCCTCCCCATTCCCTAACCCTAACCCTAACCCGAATCCTAACCCTGACCCTCACCTGAAGCCTTACCCTCACCCGTACCCTAATCTTAACCAGGACACTACCACTAACCCTTGCCCTCACACGAACGCTAACCCTTAAGCACTGTCGTACCCTAAGCTGTACCCTAATCCCTCTGCATTCCTTAACCCTAACCCTAACACGAATCCTAACCCTGACCCTCACCCGAAGCCTTACCCTCACCCGTGCCCTAATCTTAACCAGGACACCAAGACTAACTCGTGCCCTCACACTTACGCTAACCCTTAAGCATTGTCGTACCCTAAACTGTACCCTAATCCCTCTCCATTCCCTAACCCTAACCCTAACCCGAATTCTAACCCTGACCCTCACCTGAAGCCTTACCCTCACCCGTGCCCTAATCTTAACCAGGACACTAACACTAACCCTTGCCCTCACACGAACGCTAACCCTTAAGCACTGTCGTACGCTAAGCTGTACCCTAATCCCTCTGCATTCCTTAACCTAACCCTAACACGAATCCTAACCCTGACCCTCACCTGAAGCCTTACCCTCACCCGTGCCCTAATCTTAACCAGGACACCAACACTAACTCGTGCCCTCACACGTACGCTAAACCTTTAGCGTTGTCGTACCCTACATTTTACCCTAAACCCTCCCCATTCCTTAACCCTAACACTAACCCCATCTCTAAACCTGACCCACTTCCGATGCCCTACCCTAACCAATGCCCTAATCTTAACCAGTACAGAAGCACTAACTCATGCCCTCAAACGTACGCTAACCCTTAAATATTGTTGTATCCTATCCTGTACCCTAATCCCTCCCCATTCCCTAAACCTAACCCTAAGCGAAACCCTTAAAGTGACCCTTTTCCGAGGCCTTACCCTCATTGGTGCCCTTGTCTTAACCAGTACACCAAAACTAACTCGTGCCCTCACACTTACGCTAACACTAAACCGCAGTGGTACCCTAACCTGTACCCTAATCCCTCTCCATTCCCTAACCCTATCCCTAAACTGAAACCTAACCATGACACTCACCCGAAACTTTACCCTCACCCCTGTCCTAATTTTAACCAGTACATCAACACTAACCCATGCCATCTAACGTACGCTAACCCTAAGCCATTGCCGTACCGTAACCTGTACCCATATCAATCCCCATTCCCTAACCTTAACGCTAACCCTAACCCTTAACGTGACCCTATTCCGAGGCCTTACCCTCACCCGTGCCCTAATCGTAAGCAGTACACTAACACTAACTAGTGACCTCACACGTACGCTAAACCTTAAGCGTTGTGGTACCCTAAACTGTGCCCTAATATCTCCCCATTCCCTAACCCTAACCCTAACCCGAATCCTAACCCTGACCCTCACCTGAAGCCTTACCCTCACCCGTGCCCTAATCTTAAACAGGACACTAACACTCACCCTTGCCCTCACACAAACGCTAACACTTAATCGTTTGTTACCCTAAACTCTACCCTAATCCCTCCCCATTCCCTAACCCTAACCCTAACCCGAATCCTAACCCTGACCCTCACCTGAAGCCTTACCCTCACCCGTGCCCTAATCTTAACCAGGACACTAACACTAACCCTTGCCCTCAAACAAACCCTAACCCTTAAGCACTGTCGTATCCTAAGCTGTACCCTAATCCTTCTGCATTCCTTAACCCTAACCCTAACACGAATCCTAACCCTGACCCTCACCCGAAACCTTACCCTCACCCGTGCCCTAATCTTAACCAGGACACCAACACTAACTCGTGCTCTCACACTTACGCTAAACCTTATGCGTTGTCGTACCCTAAATTGTACACTAATCCCTCCCCATTTCTTAACCCTAACCCTAACCCCATCCCTAAACCTGACCCACTTCCGATGCCCTACCATAACCAATGCCCTAATCTTAAACAGTACACAAGCACTAACTCATGCCCTCAAACGTACGCTAACCCTTAAGCATTGTCGTACCCTATCCTGTACCCTAATCCCTCCCCATTCCCTAACCCTAACCCTAAGCGAAACCCTGAACGTGACCCTTTTCCGAGGCCTTACCCTCATCGGTGCCCTTGTCTTAACCAGTACACCAACACTAACTCGTGCCCTCACACTTACGCTAACCCATAAGCATTGTCGTACCCTAACCTGTACCTTAATCCCTCTCCATTTCCTAACCCTAACCCTAACCCGAATCCTAAACCTGACCCTCACCCGAAGCCTTACCCTCACCCGTGCCCTAATCTTAACCAGGACACCAAGACTAACTCGTGCCCTCACACGTATGCTAACACTAAACCACAGCGGTACCCTAACCTGTACCCTAATCCCTCTCCATTCCCTAACCCTAACCCGAAACCTAACCATGACACTCACCCGAAACTTCACCCTCACCCGTGTCCTAATTTTAACCAGTACATCAACACTAACCCATGCCCTCTAACGTACGCTAACCCTAAGCCATTGCCGTACCCTAACCTGTACCCTAATCAATCCCCATTCCCTAACCCTAACTCTAACCCTAACCCTTAACGTGACCCTCTTCTGAGGCCTTACCCTCACCCGTTCCCTAATCGTAAGCAGTACACTAACACTAACTAGTGACCTCACACGTACGCTAAACCTTAAGCGTTGTGGTACCCTAAACTGTGCCCTAATATCTCCCCATTCCCTAACCCTAACCCTAACCCGAATTCTATCCCTGACCCTCACCCGAAACCTTACCCTCACCCGTGCCCTAATCTTAACCAGGACACCAACACTTACTCGTGCCCTCACACGTACGTCCACCCTTAATCGTTGTCGTACCCTAAACTGTACCTTAATCCCTCCCCATTCCCTAACCCTAACCCTAACCCGAATCCTAACCCTGACCCTCACCTGAAGCCTTACCCTCACCCGTGCCCTAATCTTAACCAGGACACCAAGACTAACTCGTGCCCTCACACGTACGCTAACACTAAAACGCAGCGGTACCCTAACCTGTACCCTAATCCCTCTCCATGCCCAAACCCTAACCCTAACCTGAAACGTAACCATGACACTCACCCGAAACTTCACCCTCACCCGTGTCCTACTTTTAACCAGTACATCAACACTAAACCATGCCCTCTAACGTACGCTAACCCTAAGCCATTGCCGTACACTAACCTGTACCCTAATCAATCCCCATTCCCTAACCCTAAGCCTAACCCTAACCCTTAACGTGACCCTCTTCCGAGGCCTTACCCTCATCCGTGCCCTAATCGTAAGCAGTACACTAACACTAACTAGTGACCTCACACGTTCGCTAAACCTTAAGCGTTGTGGTACCCTAAACTGTGCCCTAATATCTCCCCATTCCCTAACCTTAACACTAACCCAAATTCTATCCCTGACCCTCACCCGAAACCTTACCCTCACCCGTGCCCTAATCTTAACCATGACACCAACACTAACACGTGCCCTCACACGTACGCTAATCCTTAATCGTTGTCGTACACAAAACTGTACCCTAATCCCTCCCCATTCCCTAACCCTAACCCTAACCCGAATCCTAACCCTGACCTTCACCTGAAGCCTTACCCTCACCCGTGCCCTAATCTTAACCAGGACACTAACACTAACACTTGCCCTCACACGAACGCTAACCCTTAAGCACTGTCGTACCCTAAGCTGTACCCTAATCCCTCTGCATTCCTTAACCCTAACCCTAACCCGAATACTAACCCTGACCCTCACCTGAAGCCTTACGCCCACCCGTGCCCTAATCTTAACCAGGACACTAACACTAACCCTTGCCCTTACACAAACGCTAACACTTAATCATTTTCGTACCCTAAACTGTACCCTAATCCCTCCCCATTCCCTAACCCTAACCCTAACCCGAATCCTAACCCTGACCCTCACCTGAAGCCTTACCCTCACCCGTGCCCTAATCTTAACCAGGACACTAACACTAACCCTTGCCCTCACACAAACGCTAACCCTTAAGCACTGTCGTACCCTAACCTGTACCTTAATCCCTCTCCATTTCCTAACCCTAACCCTAACCCGAATCCTAAACCTGACCCTCACCCGAAGCCTTACCCTCACCCGTGCCCTAATCTTAACCAGGACACCAAGACTAACTCGTGCCCTCACACGTATGCTAACACTAAACCACAGCGGTACCCTAACCTGTACCCTAATACCTCTCCATTCCCTAACCCTAACCCTAACCCTAACCCTTAACGTGACCCTATTCCGAGGCCTTACCCTCACCCGTGCCCTAATCGTAAGCAGTACACTAACACTAACTAGTGACCTCACACGTACGCTAAACCTTAAGCGTTGTGGTACCCTAAACTGTGCCCTAATATCTCCCCATTCCCTAACCCTAACCCTAACCCGAATTCTATCCCTGACCCTCACCCGAAACCTTACCCTCACCCGTGCCCTAATCTTAACCAGGACACCAACACTAACTCGTGCCCTCACACGTACGTCCACCCTTAATCGTTGTCGTACCCTAAACTGTACCTTAATCCCTCCCCATTCCCTAACCCTAACCCTAACCCGAATCCTAACCCTGACCCTCACCTGAAGCCTTACCCTCACCCGTGCCCTAATCTTAACCAGGACACCAAGACTAACTCGTGCCCTCACACGTACGCTAACACTAAAACGCAGCGGTACCCTAACCTGTACCCTAATCCCTCTCCATGCCCAAACCCTAACCCTAACCTGAAACCTAACCATGACACTCACCCGAAACTTCACCCTCAACCGTGTCCTAATTTTAACCAGTACATCAACACTAAACTATGCCCTCTAACGTACGCTAACCCTAAGCCATTGCCGTACACTAACCTGTACCCTAATCAATCCCCATTCCCTAACCCTAACCCTAACCCTAACCCTTAACGTGACCCTCTTCCGAGGCCTTAACCTCATCCGTGCCCTAATCGTAAGCAGTACACTAACACTAACTAGTGACCTCACACGTACGCTAAACCTTAAGCGTTGTGGTACCCTAAACTGTGCCCTAATATCTCCCCATTCCCTAACCTTAACCCTAACCCAAATTCTATCCCTGACCCTCACCCGAAACCTTACCCTCACCCGTGCCCTAATCTTAACCATGACACCAACACTAACACGTGCCCTCACACGTACGCTAATCCTTAATCGTTGTCGTACCCAAAACTGTACCCTAATCCCTCCCCATTCCCTAACCCTAACCCTAACCCGAATCCTAACCCTGACCTTCACCTGAAGCCTTACCCTCACCCGTGCCCTAATCTTAACCAGGACACTAACACTAACACTTGCCCTCACACGAACGCTAACCCTTAAGCACTGTCGTACCCTAAGCTGTACCCTAATCCCTCTGCATTCCTTAACCCTAACCCTAACCCGAATCCTAACCCTGACCCTCACCTGAAGCCTTACGCCCACCCGTGCCCTAATCTTAACCAGGACACTAACACTAACCCTTGCCCTTACACAAACGCTAACCCTTAAGCACTGTCGTATCCTAAGCTGTACCCTAATCCCTCTGCATTCCTTAAACCTAACCCTAACACGAATCCTAACCCTGACACTCACCCGAAGCCTTACCCTCACCCGTGCCCTAATCATAACCAGGACACCAACACTAACTCGTGCTCTCACACGTACGCTAAACCTTAAGCGTTGTCGTACCCTAAATTGTACCCTAATCCCTCCCCATTCCTTAACCCTAACCCTAACCCCATCCCTAAACCTGACCCACTTCCGATGCCCTACCCTAACCAATGCCCTAATCTTAACCAGTACACAAGCACTAACTCATGCCCTCAAACCTACGCTAACCCTTAAGCATTGTCGTACATATCCCGTACCCTAATCCCTCCCCATTCCCTAACCCTAACCCTAACCTGAAACCTAACCATGACACTCACCCGAAACTTCACCCTCACCCGTGTCCTAATTTTAACCAGTACATCAACACTAAACCATGCCCTCTAACGTACGCTAACCCTAAGCCATTGCCGTACTCTAACCTGTACCCTAATCAATCCCCATTCCCTAACCCTAACCCTAACCCTAACCCTTAACGTTACCCTCTTCCGAGGCCTTACCCTCACCCGTGCCCTAATCGTAAGCAGTACACTAACACTAACTAGTGACCTCACACGTACGCTAAACCTTAAGCGTTGTGGTACCCTAAACTGTGCCCTAATATCTCCCCATTCCCTAACCCTAACCCTAACCCGAATTCTATCCCTGACCCTCACCCAAAACCTTACCCTCACCCGTGCCCTAATCTTAACCAGGACACCAAGACTAACTCGTGCCCTCACACGTACGCTAACACTAAAACGCAGCGGTACCCTAACCTGTACCCTAATCCCTCTCCATGCCCAAACCCTAACCCTAACCTGAAACCTAACCATGACACTCACCCGAAACTTCACCCTCACCCGTGTCCTAATTTTAACCAGTACATCAACACTAAACCATGCCCTCTAACGTACGCTAACCCTAAGCCATTGCCGTACACTAACCTGTACCCTAATCAATCCCCATTCCCTAACCCTAACCCTAACCCTAACCCTTAACGTGACCCTCTTCCGAGGCCTTACCCTCACCCGTGCCCTAATCGTAAGCAGTACACTAACACTAACTAGTGACCTCACACGTACGCTAAACCTTAAGCGTTGTGGTACCCTAAACTGTGCCCTAATATCTCCCCATTCTCTAACCCTAACCCTAACCCGAATCCTAACCATGAACCTCACCTGAAGCCTTACCCTCACCCGTGCCCTAATATTAACCAGGACACTAACACTCACCCTTGCCCTCACACAAACGCTAACACTTAATCGTTGTCGTACCCTAAACTGTACCCTAATCCCTCCCCATTCCCTAACCCTAACCCTAACCCGAATCCTAACTCTGACCCTCACCTGAAGCCTTACCCTCACCCGTGCCCTAATCTTAACCAGGACACTAACACTAACCCTTGCCCTCACACGAACGCTAAGCCTTAAGCACTGTCGTACCCTAAGCTGTACCCTAATCCCTCTGCATTCCTGAACCCTAAACCTAACACGAATCCTAACCCTGACCCTCACCCGAAGCCTTACCCTCACCCGTGCCCTAATCTTAACCAGGACACCAACACTAACTCGTGCCCTCACACGTACGCTAAACCTTAAGCGTTGTCGTACCCTAAATTGTACCCTGATCCCTCCCCATTCCTTAACCCTAACCCTAACCCGATCCCTAAACCTGACCCACTTCCGATGCCCTACCCTAACCAATGCCCTAATCTTAACCAGTACACAAACACTAACTCATGCCCTCAAACGTACGCTAACACTTAAGCATTGTCGTACCCTATCCTGTACCCTAATCCCTCCCCATTCCCTAACCCTAACCCTAACCCGAATCCTAACCCTGACCCTCACCTGAAGCCTTACCCTCACCCGTACCCTAATCTTAACCAGGACACTACCACTAACCCTTGCCCTCACACGAACGCTAACCCTTAAGCACTGTCGTACCCTAAGCTGTACCCTAATCCCTCTGCATTCCTTAACCCTAACCCTAACACGAATCCTAACCCTGACCCTCACCCGAAGCCTTACCCTCACCCGTGCCCTAATCTTAACCAGGACACCAAGACTAACTCGTGCCCTCACACTTACGCTAACCCTTAAGCATTGTCGTACCCTAAACTGTACCCTAATCCCTCTCCATTCCCTAACCCTAACCCTAACCCGAATTCTAACCCTGACCCTCACCTGAAGCCTTACCCTCACCCGTGCCCTAATCTTAACCAGGACACTAACACTAACCCTTGCCCTCACACGAACGCTAACCCTTAAGCACTGTCGTACGCTAAGCTGTACCCTAATCCCTCTGCATTCCTTAACCTAACCCTAACACGAATCCTAACCCTGACCCTCACCTGAAGCCTTACCCTCACCCGTGCCCTAATCTTAACCAGGACACCAACACTAACTCGTGCCCTCACACGTACGCTAAACCTTTAGCGTTGTCGTACCCTACATTTTACCCTAAACCCTCCCCATTCCTTAACCCTAACACTAACCCCATCTCTAAACCTGACCCACTTCCGATGCACTACCCTAACCAATGCCCTAATCTTAACCAGTACAGAAGCACTAACTCATGCCCTCAAACGTACGCTAACCCTTAAATATTGTTGTATCCTATCCTGTACCCTAATCCCTCCCCATTCCCTAAACCTAACCCTAAGCGAAACCCTTAAAGTGACCCTTTTCCGAGGCCTTACCCTCATTGGTGCCCTTGTCTTAACCAGTACACCAAAACTAACTCGTGCCCTCACACTTACGCTAACACTAAACCGCAGTGGTACCCTAACCTGTACCCTAATCCCTCTCCATTCCCTAACCCTATCCCTAAACTGAAACCTAACCATGACACTCACCCGAAACTTTACCCTCACCCCTGTCCTAATTTTAACCAGTACATCAACACTAACCCATGCCATCTAACGTACGCTAACCCTAAGCCATTGCCGTACCGTAACCTGTACCCATATCAATCCCCATTCCCTAACCTTAACGCTAACCCTAACCCTTAACGTGACCCTATTCCGAGGCCTTACCCTCACCCGTGCCCTAATCGTAAGCAGTACACTAACACTAACTAGTGACCTCACACGTACGCTAAACCTTAAGCGTTGTGGTACCCTAAACTGTGCCCTAATATCTCCCCATTCCCTAACCCTAACCCTAACCCGAATCCTAACCCTGACCCTCACCTGAAGCCTTACCCTCACCCGTGCCCTAATCTTAAACAGGACACTAACACTCACCCTTGCCCTCACACAAACGCTAACACTTAATCGTTGTCGTACCCTAAACTCTACCCTAATCCCTCCCCATTCCCTAACCCTAACCCTAACCCGAATCCTAACCCTGACCCTCACCTGAAGCCTTACCCTCACCCGTGCCCTAATCTTAACCAGGACACTAACACTAACCCTTGCCCTCAAACAAACCCTAACCCTTAAGCACTGTCGTATCCTAAGCTGTACCCTAATCCTTCTGCATTCCTTAACCCTAACCCTAACACGAATCCTAACCCTGACCCTCACCCGAAACCTTACCCTCACCCGTGCCCTAATCTTAACCAGGACACCAACACTAACTCGTGCTCTCACACTTACGCTAAACCTTATGCGTTGTCGTACCCTAAATTGTACACTAATCCCTCCCCATTTCTTAACCCTAACCCTAACCCCATCCCTAAACCTGACCCACTTCCGATGCCCTACCATAACCAATGCCCTAATCTTAAACAGTACACAAGCACTAACTCATGCCCTCAAACGTACGCTAACCCTTAAGCATTGTCGTACCCTATCCTGTACCCTAATCCCTCCCCATTCCCTAACCCTAACCCTAAGCGAAACCCTGAACGTGACCCTTTTCCGAGGCCTTACCCTCATCGGTGCCCTTGTCTTAACCAGTACACCAACACTAACTCGTGCCCTCACACTTACGCTAACCCATAAGCATTGTCGTACCCTAACCTGTACCTTAATCCCTCTCCATTTCCTAACCCTAACCCTAACCCGAATCCTAAACCTGACCCTCACCCGAAGCCTTACCCTCACCCGTGCCCTAATCTTAACCAGGACACCAAGACTAACTCGTGCCCTCACACGTATGCTAACACTAAACCACAGCGGTACCCTAACCTGTACCCTAATCCCTCTCCATTCCCTAACCCTAACCCGAAACCTAACCATGACACTCACCCGAAACTTCACCCTCACCCGTGTCCTAATTTTAACCAGTACATCAACACTAACCCATGCCCTCTAACGTACGCTAACCCTAAGCCATTGCCGTACCCTAACCTGTACCCTAATCAATCCCCATTCCCTAACCCTAACTCTAACCCTAACCCTTAACGTGACCCTCTTCTGAGGCCTTACCCTCACCCGTGCCCTAATCGTAAGCAGTACACTAACACTAACTAGTGACCTCACACGTACGCTAAACCTTAAGCGTTGTGGTACCCTAAACTGTGCCCTAATATCTCCCCATTCCCTAACCCTAACCCTAACCCGAATTCTATCCCTGACCCTCACCCGAAACCTTACCCTCACCCGTGCCCTAATCTTAACCAGGACACCAACACTTACTCGTGCCCTCACACGTACGTCCACCCTTAATCGTTGTCGTACCCTAAACTGTACCTTAATCCCTCCCCATTCCCTAACCCTAACCCTAACCCGAATCCTAACCCTGACCCTCACCTGAAGCCTTACCCTCACCCGTGCCCTAATCTTAACCAGGACACCAAGACTAACTCGTGCCCTCACACGTACGCTAACACTAAAACGCAGCGGTACCCTAACCTGTACCCTAATCCCTCTCCATGCCCAAACCCTAACCCTAACCTGAAACGTAACCATGACACTCACCCGAAACTTCACCCTCACCCGTGTCCTACTTTTAACCAGTACATCAACACTAAACCATGCCCTCTAACGTACGCTAACCCTAAGCCATTGCCGTACACTAACCTGTACCCTAATCAATCCCCATTCCCTAACCCTAAGCCTAACCCTAACCCTTAACGTGACCCTCTTCCGAGGCCTTACCCTCATCCGTGCCCTAATCGTAAGCAGTACACTAACACTAACTAGTGACCTCACACGTTCGCTAAACCTTAAGCGTTGTGGTACCCTAAACTGTGCCCTAATATCTCCCCATTACCTAACCTTAACACTAACCCAAATTCTATCCCTGACCCTCACCCGAAACCTTACCCTCACCCGTGCCCTAATCTTAACCATGACACCAACACTAACACGTGCCCTCACACGTACGCTAATCCTTAATCGTTGTCGTACACAAAACTGTACCCTAATCCCTCCCCATTCCCTAACCCTAACCCTAACCCGAATCCTAACCCTGACCTTCACCTGAAGCCTTACCCTCACCCGTGCCCTAATCTTAACCAGGACACTAACACTAACACTTGCCCTCACACGAACGCTAACCCTTAAGCACTGTCGTACCCTAAGCTGTACCCTAATCCCTCTGCATTCCTTAACCCTAACCCTAACCCGAATACTAACCCTGACCCTCACCTGAAGCCTTACGCCCACCCGTGCCCTAATCTTAACCAGGACACTAACACTAACCCTTGCCCTTACACAAACGCTAACACTTAATCATTTTCGTACCCTAAACTGTACCCTAATCCCTCCCCATTCCCTAACCCTAACCCTAACCCGAATCCTAACCCTGACCCTCACCTGAAGCCTTACCCTCACCCGTGCCCTAATCTTAACCAGGACACTAACACTAACCCTTGCCCTCACACAAACGCTAACCCTTAAGCACTGTCGTATCCTAAGCTGTACCCTAATCCCTCTGCATTCCTTAACCCTAACCCTAACACGAATCCTAACCCTGACACTCACCCGAAGCCTTACCCTCACCCGAGCCCTAATCTTAACCAGGACACCAACACTAACTCGTGCTCTCACACGTACGCTAAACCTTAAGCGTTGTCGTACCCTAAATTGTACCCTAATCCCTCCCCATTCCTTAACCCTAACCCTAACCCCATCCCTAAACCTGACCCACTTCCGATGCCCTACCCTAACCAATGCCCTAATCTTAACCAGTACACAAGCACTAACTCATGCCCTCAAACCTACGCTAACCCTTAAGCATTGTCGTACATATCCCGTACCCTAATCCCTCCCCATTCCCTAACCCTAACCCTAACCTGAAACCTAACCATGACACTCACCCGAAACTTCACCCTCACCCGTGTCCTAATTTTAACCAGTACATCAACACTAAACCATGCCCTCTAACGTACGCTAACCCTAAGCCATTGCCGTACTCTAACCTGTACCCTAATCAATCCCCATTCCCTAACCCTAACCCTAACCCTAACCCTTAACGTTACCCTCTTCCGAGGCCTTACACTCACCCGTGCCCTAATCGTAAGCAGTACACTAACACTAACTAGTGACCTCACACGTACGCTAAACCTTAAGCGTTGTGGTACCCTAAACTGTGCCCTAATATCTCCCCATTCCCTAACCCTAACCCTAACCCGAATCCTAACCCTGACTCTCACCTGAAGCCTTCCCCACACCCGTGCCCTAATCTTAACCAGGACACTAACACTAACCCTTGCCCTCACACAAACGCTAACCCCTAATCGTTGTCGTACCCTAAACTGTACCCTAATCCCTCCCCATTCCCTAACCCTAACCCTAACCCGAATCCTAACCCTGACCCTCACCTGAAGCCTTACCCTCACCCGTGCCCTAATCTTAACCAGGACACTAACACTAACCCTTGCCCTCACACGAACGCTAACCCTTAAGCACTGTCGTACCCTAAGCTGTACCCTAATCCCTCTCCATTCCCTAACCCTAACCCTAACCTGAAACCTAACCATGACACTCACCCGAAACTTCACCCTCACCCGTGTCCTAATTTTAACGAGTACATCAACACTACACCATGCCCTCTAACGTACGCTAACCCTAAGCCATTGCCGTACCCTAACCTGTACCCTAATCAATCCCCATTCCCTAACCCTAACCCTAACCCTAACCCTTAACGTGACCCTCTTCCGAGGCCTTACCCTCACCCGTGCCCTAATCGTAAGCAGTACACTAACACTAACTAGTGACCTCACACGTACGCTAAACCTTAAGCGTTGTGGTACCCTAAACTGTGCCCTAATATCTCCCCATTCTCTAACCCTAACCCTAACCCGAATCCTAACCATGACCCTCACCTGAAGCCTTACCCTCACCCGTGCCCTAATATTAACCAGGACACTAACACTCACCCTTGCCCTCACACAAACGCTAACACTTAATCGTTGTCGTACCCTAAACTGTACCCTAATCCCTCCCCATTCCCTAACCCTAACCCTAACCCGAATCCTAACTCTGACCCTCACCTGAAGCCTTACCCTCACCCGTGCCCTAATCTTAACCAGGACACTAACACTAACCCTTGCCCTCACACGAACGCTAAGCCTTAAGCACTGTCGTACCCTAAGCTGTACCCTAATCCCTCTGCATTCCTGAACCCTAAACCTAACACGAATCCTAACCCTGACCCTCACCCGAAGCCTTACCCTCACCCGTGCCCTAATCTTAACCAGGACACCAACACTAACTCGTGCCCTCACACGTACGCTAAACCTTAAGCGTTGTCGTACCCTAAATTGTACCCTGATCCCTCCCCATTCCTTAACCCTAACCCTAACCCGATCCCTAAACCTGACCCACTTCCGATGCCCTACCCTAACCAATGCCCTAATCTTAACCAGTACACAAACACTAACTCATGCCCTCAAACGTACGCTAACACTTAAGCATTGTCGTACCCTATCCTGTACCCTAATCCCTCCCCATTCCCTAACCCTAACCCTAACCCGAATCCTAACCCTGACCCTCACCTGAAGCCTTACCCTCACCCGTACCCTAATCTTAACCAGGACACTACCACTAACCCTTGCCCTCACACGAACGCTAACCCTTAAGCACTGTCGTACCCTAAGCTGTACCCTAATCCCTCTGCATTCCTTAACCCTAACCCTAACACGAATCCTAACCCTGACCCTCACCCGAAGCCTTACCCTCACCCGTGCCCTAATCTTAACCAGGACACCAAGACTAACTCGTGCCCTCACACTTACGCTAACCCTTAAGCATTGTCGTACCCTAAACTGTACCCTAATCCCTCTCCATTCCCTAACCCTAACCCTAACCCGAATTCTAACCCTGACCCTCACCTGAAGCCTTACCCTCACCCGTGCCCTAATCTTAACCAGGACACTAACACTAACCCTTGCCCTCACACGAACGCTAACCCTTAAGCACTGTCGTACGCTAAGCTGTACCCTAATCCCTCTGCATTCCTTAACCTAACCCTAACACGAATCCTAACCCTGACCCTCACCTGAAGCCTTACCCTCACCCGTGCCCTAATCTTAACCAGGACACCAACACTAACTCGTGCCCTCACACGTACGCTAAACCTTTAGCGTTGTCGTACCCTACATTTTACCCTAAACCCTCCCCATTCCTTAACCCTAACACTAACCCCATCTCTAAACCTGACCCACTTCCGATGCACTACCCTAACCAATGCCCTAATCTTAACCAGTACAGAAGCACTAACTCATGCCCTCAAACGTACGCTAACCCTTAAATATTGTTGTATCCTATCCTGTACCCTAATCCCTCCCCATTCCCTAAACCTAACCCTAAGCGAAACCCTTAAAGTGACCCTTTTCCGAGGCCTTACCCTCATTGGTGCCCTTGTCTTAACCAGTACACCAAAACTAACTCGTGCCCTCACACTTACGCTAACACTAAACCGCAGTGGTACCCTAACCTGTACCCTAATCCCTCTCCATTCCCTAACCCTATCCCTAAACTGAAACCTAACCATGACACTCACCCGAAACTTTACCCTCACCCCTGTCCTAATTTTAACCAGTACATCAACACTAACCCATGCCATCTAACGTACGCTAACCCTAAGCCATTGCCGTACCGTAACCTGTACCCATATCAATCCCCATTCCCTAACCTTAACGCTAACCCTAACCCTTAACGTGACCCTATTCCGAGGCCTTACCCTCACCCGTGCCCTAATCGTAAGCAGTACACTAACACTAACTAGTGACCTCACACGTACGCTAAACCTTAAGCGTTGTGGTACCCTAAACTGTGCCCTAATATCTCCCCATTCCCTAACCCTAACCCTAACCCGAATCCTAACCCTGACCCTCACCTGAAGCCTTACCCTCACCCGTGCCCTAATCTTAAACAGGACACTAACACTCACCCTTGCCCTCACACAAACGCTAACACTTAATCGTTGTCGTACCCTAAACTCTACCCTAATCCCTCCCCATTCCCTAACCCTAACCCTAACCCGAATCCTAACCCTGACCCTCACCTGAAGCCTTACCCTCACCCGTGCCCTAATCTTAACCAGGACACTAACACTAACCCTTGCCCTCAAACAAACCCTAACCCTTAAGCACTGTCGTATCCTAAGCTGTACCCTAATCCTTCTGCATTCCTTAACCCTAACCCTAACACGAATCCTAACCCTGACCCTCACCCGAAACCTTACCCTCACCCGTGCCCTAATCTTAACCAGGACACCAACACTAACTCGTGCTCTCACACTTACGCTAAACCTTATGCGTTGTCGTACCCTAAATTGTACACTAATCCCTCCCCATTTCTTAACCCTAACCCTAACCCCATCCCTAAACCTGACCCACTTCCGATGCCCTACCATAACCAATGCCCTAATCTTAAACAGTACACAAGCACTAACTCATGCCCTCAAACGTACGCTAACCCTTAAGCATTGTCGTACCCTATCCTGTACCCTAATCCCTCCCCATTCCCTAACCCTAACCCTAAGCGAAACCCTGAACGTGACCCTTTTCCGAGGCCTTACCCTCATCGGTGCCCTTGTCTTAACCAGTACACCAACACTAACTCGTGCCCTCACACTTACGCTAACCCATAAGCATTGTCGTACCCTAACCTGTACCTTAATCCCTCTCCATTTCCTAACCCTAACCCTAACCCGAATCCTAAACCTGACCCTCACCCGAAGCCTTACCCTCACCCGTGCCCTAATCTTAACCAGGACACCAAGACTAACTCGTGCCCTCACACGTATGCTAACACTAAACCACAGCGGTACCCTAACCTGTACCCTAATCCCTCTCCATTCCCTAACCCTAACCCGAAACCTAACCATGACACTCACCCGAAACTTCACCCTCACCCGTGTCCTAATTTTAACCAGTACATCAACACTAACCCATGCCCTCTAACGTACGCTAACCCTAAGCCATTGCCGTACCCTAACCTGTACCCTAATCAATCCCCATTCCCTAACCCTAACTCTAACCCTAACCCTTAACGTGACCCTCTTCTGAGGCCTTACCCTCACCCGTGCCCTAATCGTAAGCAGTACACTAACACTAACTAGTGACCTCACACGTACGCTAAACCTTAAGCGTTGTGGGACCCTAAACTGTGCCCTAATATCTCCCCATTCCCTAACCCTAACCCTAACCCGAATTCTATCCCTGACCCTCACCCGAAACCTTACCCTCACCCGTGCCCTAATCTTAACCAGGACACCAACACTTACTCGTGCCCTCACACGTACGTCCACCCTTAATCGTTGTCGTACCCTAAACTGTACCTTAATCCCTCCCCATTCCCTAACCCTAACCCTAACCCGAATCCTAACCCTGACCCTCACCTGAAGCCTTACCCTCACCCGTGCCCTAATCTTAACCAGGACACCAAGACTAACTCGTGCCCTCACACGTACGCTAACACTAAAACGCAGCGGTACCCTAACCTGTACCCTAATCCCTCTCCATGCCCAAACCCTAACCCTAACCTGAAACGTAACCATGACACTCACCCGAAACTTCACCCTCACCCGTGTCCTACTTTTAACCAGTACATCAACACTAAACCATGCCCTCTAACGTACGCTAACCCTAAGCCATTGCCGTACACTAACCTGTACCCTAATCAATCCCCATTCCCTAACCCTAAGCCTAACCCTAACCCTTAACGTGACCCTCTTCCGAGGCCTTACCCTCATCCGTGCCCTAATCGTAAGCAGTACACTAACACTAACTAGTGACCTCACACGTTCGCTAAACCTTAAGCGTTGTGGTACCCTAAACTGTGCCCTAATATCTCCCCATTACCTAACCTTAACACTAACCCAAATTCTATCCCTGACCCTCACCCGAAACCTTACCCTCACCCGTGCCCTAATCTTAACCATGACACCAACACTAACACGTGCCCTCACACGTACGCTAATCCTTAATCGTTGTCGTACACAAAACTGTACCCTAATCCCTCCCCATTCCCTAACCCTAACCCTAACCCGAATCCTAACCCTGACCTTCACCTGAAGCCTTACCCTCACCCGTGCCCTAATCTTAACCAGGACACTAACACTAACACTTGCCCTCACACGAACGCTAACCCTTAAGCACTGTCGTACCCTAAGCTGTACCCTAATCCCTCTGCATTCCTTAACCCTAACCCTAACCCGAATACTAACCCTGACCCTCACCTGAAGCCTTACGCCCACCCGTGCCCTAATCTTAACCAGGACACTAACACTAACCCTTGCCCTTACACAAACGCTAACACTTAATCATTTTCGTACCCTAAACTGTACCCTAATCCCTCCCCATTCCCTAACCCTAACCCTAACCCGAATCCTAACCCTGACCCTCACCTGAAGCCTTACCCTCACCCGTGCCCTAATCTTAACCAGGACACTAACACTAACCCTTGCCCTCACACAAACGCTAACCCTTAAGCACTGTCGTATCCTAAGCTGTACCCTAATCCCTCTGCATTCCTTAACCCTAACCCTAACACGAATCCTAACCCTGACACTCACCCGAAGCCTTACCCTCACCCGAGCCCTAATCTTAACCAGGACACCAACACTAACTCGTGCTCTCACACGTACGCTAAACCTTAAGCGTTGTCGTACCCTAAATTGTACCCTAATCCCTCCCCATTCCTTAACCCTAACCCTAACCCCATCCCTAAACCTGACCCACTTCCGATGCCCTACCCTAACCAATGCCCTAATCTTAACCAGTACACAAGCACTAACTCATGCCCTCAAACCTACGCTAACCCTTAAGCATTGTCGTACATATCCCGTACCCTAATCCCTCCCCATTCCCTAACCCTAACCCTAACCTGAAACCTAACCATGACACTCACCCGAAACTTCACCCTCACCCGTGTCCTAATTTTAACCAGTACATCTACACTAAACCATGCCCTCTAACGTACGCTAACCCTAAGCCATTGCCGTACTCTAACCTGTACCCTAATCAATCCCCATTCCCTAACCCTAACCCTAACCCTAACCCTTAACGTTACCCTCTTCCGAGGCCTTACCCTCACCCGTGCCCTAATCGTAAGCAGTACACTAACACTAACTAGTGACCTCACACGTACGCTAAACCTTAAGCGTTGTGGTACCCTAAACTGTGCCCTAATATCTCCCCATTCCCTAACCCTAACCCTAACCCGAATCCTAACCCTGACTCTCACCTGAAGCCTTCCCCACACCCGTGCCCTAATCTTAACCAGGACACTAACACTAACCCTTGCCCTCACACAAACGCTAACCCCTAATCGTTGTCGTACCCTAAACTGTACCCTAATCCCTCCCCATTCCCTAACCCTAACCCTAACCCGAATCCTAACCCTGACCCTCACCTGAAGCCTTACCCTCACCCGTGCCCTAATCTTAACCAGGACACTAACACTAACCCTTGCCCTCACACGAACGCTAACCCTTAAGCACTGTCGTACCCTAAGCTGTACCCTAATCCCTCTCCATTCCCTAACCCTAACCCTAACCTGAAACCTAACCATGACACTCACCCGAAACTTCACCCTCACCCGTGTCCTAATTTTAACGAGTACATCAACACTACACCATGCCCTCTAACGTACGCTAACCCTAAGCCATTGCCGTACCCTAACCTGTACCCTAATCAATCCCCATTCCCTAACCCTAACCCTAACCCTAACCCTTAACGTTACCCTCTTCCGAGGCCTTACCCTCACCCGTGCCCTAATCGTAAGCAGTACACTAACACTAACTAGTGACCTCACACGTACGCTAAACCTTAAGCGTTGTGGTACCCTAAACTGTGCCCTAATATCTCCCCATTCCCTAACCCTAACCCTAACCCGAATCCTAACCCTGACTCTCACCTGAAGCCTTCCCCACACCCGTGCCCTAATCTTAACCAGGACACTAACACTAACCCTTGCCCTCACACAAACGCTAACCCCTAATTGTTGTCGTACCCTAAACTGTACCCTAATCCCTCCCCATTCCCTAACCCTAACCCTAACCCGAATCCTAACCCTGACCCTCACCTGAAGCCTTACCCTCACCCGTGCCCTAATCTTAACCAGGACACTAACACTAACCCTTGCCCTCACACGAACGCTAACCCTTAAGCACTGTCGTACCCTAAGCTGTACCCTAATCCCTCTCCATTCCCTAACCCTAACCCTAACCTGAAACCTAACCATGACACTCACCCGAAACTTCACCCTCACCCGTGTCCTAATTTTAACGAGTACATCAACACTACACCATGCCCTCTAACGTACGCTAACCCTAAGCCATTGCCGTACCCTAACCTGTACCCTAATCAATCCCCATTCCCTAACCCTAACCCTAACCCTTAACGTTACCCTCTTCCGAGGCCTTACCCTCACCCGTGCCCTAATCGTAAGCAGTACACTAACACTAACTAGTGACCTCACACGTACGCTAAACCTTAAGCGTTGTGGTACCCTAAACTGTGCCCTAATATCTCCCCATTCCCTAACCCTAACCCTAACCCGAATCCTAACCCTGACCCTCACCTGAAGCCTTACCCTCACCCGTGCCCTAATCTTAACCAGGACACTAACACTAACCCTTGCCCTCACACAAACGCTAACCCCTAATCGTTGTCGTACCCTAAACTGTACCCTAATCCCTCCCCATTCCCTAACCCTAACCCTAACCCGAATCCTAACCCTGACCCTCACCTGAAGCCTTACCCTCACCCGTGCCCTAATCTTAACCAGGACACTAACACTAACCCTTGCCCTCACACGAACGCTAACCCTTAAGCACTGTCGTACCCTAAGCTGTACCCTAATCCCTCTCCATTCCCTAACCCTAACCCTAACCTGAAACCTAACCATGACACTCACCCGAAACTTCACCCTCACCCGTGTCCTAATTTTAACGAGTACATCAACACTACACCATGCCCTCTAACGTACGCTAACCCTTAAGCATTGTCGTATCCTATCCTGTACCCTAATCCCTCCACATTCCCTAACCCTAACCCTAAGCGAAACCCTGAACGTGACCCTTTTCCGAGGCCTTACCCTCATTGGTGCCCTTGTCTTAACCAGTACACCAAAACTAACTCGTGCCCTCACACTTACGCTAACACTAAACCGCAGTGGTAACCTAACCTGTACCCTAATCCCTCTCCATTCCCTAACCCTAACCCTAACCCGAATCCTAAACCTGACCCTCACCCGAAGGCTTACCCTCACCCGTGCCCTAATCTTAAGCAGGACACCAAGACTAACTCGTGCCCTAACACGTACGCTAACACTAAACCACAGCGGTACACTAACCTGTACCCTAATCCCTCTCCATTCCCTAACTCTAACCCTAACCTGAAACCTAACCATGACACTCACCCGAAACTTCACCCTCACCCGTGTCCTAATTTTAACCAGTACATCAACACTAACCCATGCCCTCTAACGTACGCTAACCCTAAGCCATTGCCTTACACTAACCTGTACCCTAATGAATCCCCATTCCATAACCCTAACCCTAACCCTAACCCTTAACGTGACCCTCTTCTGAGGCCTTACCCTCACCCGTTCCTTAATCGTAAGCAGTACAATAACACTAACTAGTGACCTCACACGTACGCTAAACCTTAAGCGTTGTGGTACCCTAAACTGCGCCCTAATATCTCCCTATTCCCTAACCTTAACCCTAACCCGAATTCTATCCCTGACCCTCACCCGAAACCTTACCCTCACCCGTGCCCTAATCTTAACCATGACACCAACACTAACACGTGCCCTCACACGTACGTTAACCCTTAATCATTGTCGTACCCTAAACTGTACCCTAATCCCTCCCCATTCCCTAACCCTAACCCTAAGCGAAACCCTGAACGTGACCCTTTTCCGAGGCCTTACCCTCATCGGTGTCCTTGTCTTAACCAGTACACCAACACTAACTCGTGCCCTCTCGTTTACGATAACCCTTAAGCGTTGTCGTACCCTAACCTGTACCCTAATCCCTCTCCATTCCCTAACCCGAACCCTAACCCGAATCCTAAAGCTGACCCTCACCAGAAGCCTTACCCTCACCCGTGCCCTAATCTTAACCAGGACACTAACACTAACCCTTGCCCTCACACGAACGCTAACCCTTAAGCACTGTCGTACCCTAAGCTGTACCCTAATCCCTCTGCATTCCTTAACCCTAACCCTAACACGAATCCTAACCCTGACCCTCACCCGAAGCCTTACCCTCACCCGTGCCCTAATCTTAACCAGGACACCAACACTAACTCGTGCCCTCACACGTACGCTAAACCTTTAGCGTTGTCGTACCCTAAATTGTACCCTATACCCTCCCCATTCCTTAACCCTAACCCTAACCCCATCCCGAAACCTGACCCACTTCCGATGCCCTACCCTAACCAATGCCCTAATCTTAACCATTACAGAAGCACTAACTCATGCCCTCAAACGTACGCTAACCCTTAAGCATTGTCGTACCCTATCCTGTACCCTAATCCCTCCCCATTCCCTAACCTTAACACTAAGCGAAACCCTGAACGTGACCCTTTTCCGAGGCCTTACCCTCATCGGTGCCCTTGTCTTAACCAGTACACCAACACTAACTCGTGCCCTCACACTTACGCTAACCCTTAAGCATTGTCGTACCCTAACCTGTACCCTAATCCCTCTCCATTCCCTAACCCTAACCCTAACCCGAATCCTAACCCTGACCCTCACCCGATGCCTTACACTCAACCGTGCCCTAATCTTAACCAGGACACAAAGACTAACTTGTGCTCTCACACATACGCTAACACTAAACCGCAGCGGTACCCTAACCTGTACCCTAATCCCTCTCCATTCCCTAACCCTAACCCTAACCAGAAACCTAACCTTGACACTCACCCGAAACTTCACCCTCACACGTGTCCTAATTTTAACCAGTACCTCAACACTAACCCATGCCCTCTAACGTACGCTAACCCTAAGCCATTGCCGTACCCTAACCTGTACCCTAATCAATCCCCAATCCCTAACCCTAACCCTAACCCTAACCCTTAACGTGACCCTCTTCCGAGGCCTTACCCTCACCCGTGCCCTAATCGTAAGCAGTACACTAACACTAAGTAGTGACCTCACAGGTACGCTAAACCTTAAGCGTTGTGGTACCCTAAACTGTGCCCTAATATCTCCCCATTCCCTAACCCTAACCCTAACCCTTAACGTGACCCTCTTCCGAGGCCTTACCCTCACCCGTGCCCTAATCTTTACCAGGACACTAACACTAACCCTTACCCTCACACAAACGCTAACACTTAATCGTTGTCGTACCCTAAACTGTACCCTAATCATTCCCCATTCCCTAACCCTAACCCTAACCCGAATCCTAACCCTGACCCTCACCTGAAGCCTTACCCTCACCCGTGCCCTAATCTTAACCAGGACAGTAACACTAACCCTTGCCCTCACACAAACGCTAACCCTTAAGCACTGTCGTATCCTAAGCTGTACCCTAATCCCTCTGCATTCCTTAACCCTAAACCTAACACGAATCATAACCCTGACCCTCACCCGAAGCCTTACCCTCACCCGTGCCCTAATCTTAACCAGGACACCAACACTAACTCGGGCTCTCACACGTACGCTAACCCTTAAGCGTTGTCGTACCCTAAATTGTACACTAATCCCTCCCCATTCCTTAACCCTAACCCTAACACCATCCCTAAACCTGACCCACTTCCGATGCCGTACCCTAACCAATGCCCTAATCTTAACCAGTACACAAGCACTAACTCATGCCCTCAAACGAACGCTAACCCTTAAGCATTGTCGTACCCTATCCTGTACCCTAATCCCTCCCCATTCCCTAACCCTAATCCTAAGCGAAACCCTGAACGTGACCCTTTTCCGAGGCCTTACCCTCATCGGTGCCCTTGTCTTAACCAGTACACCAAAACTAACTCGTGCCCTCACACTTACGCTAACCCTTAAGCATTGTCGTACCCTAACCTGTACCCTAATCCCCCTCCATTCCCTAACCCTAACCCTAACCCGAATCCTAACCCTGACCCTCACCCGAAGCCTTACCCTCACCCGTGCCCTAATCTTAACCAGGACACCAAGACTAACTCGTGCCCTCACACGTACGCCCACCCTTAATCGTTGTCGTACCCTAAACTGTACCCTAATCCCTCCCCATTCCCTAACCCTAACCCTAACCCGAATCCTAACCCTGACCCTCACGCGAAGCCTTACCCTCAACCGTGCCCTAATCTTAACCAGGACACCAACACTAACTCGTGCCCTCACACGTACGCTAAACCTTAAGCGTTGTCGTACCCTAAATTGTACCCTAATCCCTCCCCATTCCTTAACCCTAACCCTAACCCCATCCCTAAACCTGACCCAATTCCGATGCCCTACCCTAACCAATGCCCTAACCTTAACCAGTACACAAACACTAACTCATGCCCTCAAACGTACGCTAACCCTTAAGCATTGTCGTACCCTATCCTGAACCCTAATCCCACCCCATTCGCTAACCCTAACCCTAAGCGAAACCCTGAACGTGACCCTTTTCCGAGGCCTTACCCTCATCGGTGTCCTTGTCTTAACCAGTACACCAACACTAACACGTGCCCTCACACTTACGCTAACACTTAAGCATTGTCGTGCCCTAACCAGTACCCTAATCCCTCTCCATTCCCTAACCCTATCCCTAACCCGAATCCTAAACCTGAACCTCACCCGAAGCCTTACCCTCACCCGTGCCCTAATCTTAAACAGGACACCAAGACTAACTCGTGCCCTCACACGTACGCTAACACTAAACCGCAGCGGTACCCTAACCTGTACCCTAATACCTCTCCATTCCCTAACCCTAACCCTAACCTGAAACCTAACCATGACACTCACCCGAAACTTTACCCTCACCCGTGTCCTAATTTTAACCAGTACATCAACACTAAGCCATGCACTCTAACGTACTCTAACCCTAAGCCATTGCCGTACCCGAACCTGTACCCTAATCAATCGCCATTCCCTAACCCTAACCCTAACCCTAACCATTAACGTGACCCTCTTCCGAGACCTTACCCTCCCCCGTACCCTAATCGTAAGCAGTACACTAACACTAGCTAGTGACCTCGACGTACGCTAAACCTTAAGCATTGTGGTACCCTAAACTGTGCCTTAATATCTCCCCATTCCCTAACCCTAACCCTAACCCGAATCCTAACCCTGACCCTCACCTGAAGCCTTATCCTCACCCGTGCCCTAATCTTAACCAGGACACTAACACTAACCCTTGCCCTCACACGAACGCTACCCCTTAAGCACTGTCGTACCCTAAGCAGTACCCTAATCCCTTGCATTCCTTAACCCTAACCCTAACACGAATCCTAACCCTTACCCTCACCCGTAGCCTTACCTTCACCCGTGCCCTAATCTTAACCAGGACACCAAGACTAACTCGTGCACTCACACGTACGCTAACACTAAACCGCAGCGGTACCCTAACCTGTACCCTAATCCCTCTCCATTCCCTAACCCTAACCCTAACCCGAATCCTAACCCTGACCCTCACCTGAAGCCTTACCCTCACCCGTGCCCTAATCTTAACCAGGACACTAACACTAACCCTTGCCCTCACACAAACGTTAACACTTAATCGTTGTCGTACCCTAAACTGTACCCTAATCATTCCCCATTGCCTAACCCTAACCCTAACCCGAATCCTAACCCTGACCCTCACCTGAAGCCTTACCCTCACCCGTGCCCTAATCTTATCCAGGACACTAACACTAACCCTTGCCCTCACACAAACGCTAACCCTTAAGCACTGTCGTATCCTAAGCTGTACCCTAATCCCTCTGCATTCCTTAACCCTAACCCTAACACGAATCCTAACCCTGACCCTCACCCGAAGCCTTACCCTCACCCGTGCCCTAATCTTAACCAGGACACCAACACTAACTCGTGCTCTCAAACGTACGCTAAACCTTAAGCGTTGTCGTACCCTAAATTGTACCCTAATCCCTCCCCATTCCTTAACCCTAACCCTAACCCCATCCCTAAACCTGACCCACTTCCGATGCCGTACCCTAACCAATGCCCTAATCTTAACCAGTACACAAGCACTAACTCATGCCCTCAAACGTACGCTAACCCTTAAGCATTGTCGTACCCTATCCTGTACCCTAATCCCTCCTCATTCCCTAACCCTAACCCTAAGCGAAACCCTGAACTTGACCCTTTTCCGAGGCCTTACCCTCATCGGTGCCCTTGTCTTAACCAGTACACCAAAACTAACTCGTGCCCTCACACTTACGCTAACCCTTAAGCATTGTCGTACCCTAACCTGTACCCTAATCCCCCTCCATTCCCTAACCCTAACCCTAACCCGAATCCTAACCCTGACCCTCACCCGAAGCCTTACCCTCACCCGTGCCCTAATCTTAACCAGGACACCAAGACTAACTCGTGCCCTCACACGTACGCTAAAACAAAACCGCAGTGGTACCCTAACCTGTACCCTAATCCCTCTCAATTCCCTAACCCTAACCCTAACCTGAAACCTAACCATGACACTCACCCGAAACTTCACCCACACCTGTGTCCTAATTTTATCCAGTACATCAACACTAAACCATGCCCTCTAACGTACGCTAACCCTAAGCCACTGCCGTACCCTAACCTGTACCCTAATCAATCCCCATTCCCTAACCTTAACCCTAACCCTAACCCTTAACGTGACCCTCTTCCGAGGACTTACCCTCACCCGTGCCCTAATCGTATGCAGTACACTAACACTAACTAGTGACCTCACACGTACGCTAAACCTTAAGCGTTGTGGTACCCTAAACTCTGCCCTAATATCTCCCCATACCCTAAGCCTAACCCTAACCCTAATCCTAACCCTGACCCTCACCCGAAGGCTTACCCTCACCCATGCCCTAATCTTAACCAGGACACTAACACTAACCCTTGCCCTCACACAAACGTTAACACTTAATCGTTGTCGTATCCTAAACTGTACCCTAATCCCTCCCCATTCCCTAACCCTAACCCTAACCCGAATCCTAACCCTGACCCTCACCTGAAGCCTTACCCTCACCCGTGCCCTAATCTTAACCAGGACACTAACACTAACCCTTGCCCTCACACAAACGCTAACCCTTAAGCACTGTCGTATCCTAAGCTGTACCCTAATCCCTCTGCATTCCTTAACCCTAACCCTAACACGAATCCTAACCCTGACCCTCACCCGAAGCCTTACCCTCACCCGTGCCCCAATCTTAACCATGACACCAACATTAACTCATGCCCTCACACGTACGCCCACCCTTAATCGTTGTCGTACCCTATCCTGTATCCTAATCCCTCCCCATTCCCTAACCCTAACCCTAAGCAAAACCCTGAACGAGACCCTTTTCCGAGGCCTTACCCTCATCGGTGCCCTTGTCTTAACCAGTACACCAACACTAACTCGTGCCCTCACACTTACGCTAACCCTTAAGCATTGTCGTACCCTAACCTGTACCCTAATCCCTCTCCATTCCCTAACCCTAACCCTAACCCGAATCCTAACCCTGACCCTCACCCGAAGCCTTACCCTCACCCGTGCCCTAATCTTAACCAGGACACTAAGACTAACTCGTGCCCTCACACGTACTCTAACACTAAACCGCAGCGGTACCCTTACCTGTACCCTAATACCTCTCCATTCCCTAACCCTAACCCTAACCTGAAACCTAACCATGACACTCACCCGAAACTTTACCCTCACCCGTGTCCTAATTTTAACCAGTACATCAACACTAAGCCATGCACTCTAACGTACGCTAACCCTAAACCATTGCCGTACCCTAACCTGTACCCTAATCAATCGCCATTCCCTAACCCTAACCCTAAACCTAACCCTTAACGTGACCCTCTTCCGAGGCCTTACCCTACCCCGTGCCCTAATCGTAAGCAGTACACTAACACTAACTAGTGACCTCACACGTACGCTAAATCTTAAGCGTTGTGGGACCCTAAACTGTGCCCTAATATCTCCCCATTCCATAACCCTAACCCTAACACGAATTCTATCCCTGACCCTCACCCGAAACCTTACCCTCTCCCGTGCCCTAATCTTAACCAGGACACCAACACTAACTCGTGCCCTCACACGTACGCTAACCCTTAATCGTTGTCGTACCCTAAACTGTACCCTAATCCCTCCCATTCCCTAACCCTAACCCTAACCCGAATCCTAACCCTGACCCTCACCTGAAGCCTTACCCTCACCCGTGCCCTAATCTTAAACAGGACACCAACACTAACTCGTGCCCTCACACGTATGCCCACCCTTAATCGTTGTCGTACCCTAAACTGTACCCTAATCCCTCCCCATTCCCTAACCCTAACCTTAACCCGAATCCTAACCCTGACCATCACCTGAAGCCTTACCCTCACCCGTGCCCTAAACTTAACCAGGACACTAACACTAACCCTTGCCCTCACACGAACGCTAACCCTTAAGCACTGTCGTACGCTAAGCTGTACCCTAATCCCTCTGCATTCCTTAACCCTAAACCTAACACGAATCCTAACCCTGACCCTCACCCGAAGCCTTACCCTCACCCGTGCCCTAATCTTAACCAGGACACCAACACTAACTCGTGCCCTCACACGTACGCTAAACGTTTAGCATTGTCGTACCCTAAATTGTACCCTAAACCCTCCCCATTCCTTAACCCTAACCCTAACCCCATCCCTAAACCTGAACCACTTCCGATGCCCTACCCTAACCAATACCCTAATCTTAACCAGTACACAAACACTAACTCATGCCCTCAAACGTACGCTAACCCTTAAGCATTTTCGTACCCTATCCTGTACCCTAATCCCTCCCCATTCCCTAACCCTAACCCTAAGCGAAACCCTGAATGTGACCCTTTTCCGAGGCCATACCCTCATCGGTGCCCTGGTTTTAACCAGTACACCAACACTAACACGTGCCCTCACACTTACGCTAACCCTTAAGCATTGTCGTACCCTAACCAGTACCCTAATCCCTCTCCATTCCCTAACCCTATCCCTAACCCGAATCCTAAACCTGAACCTCACCTGAAGCCTTACCCTCACCCGTCCCCTAATCTTAAACAGGACACCAAGACTAACTCGTGCCCTCACACGTACGCTAACACTAAACCTCAGCGGTACCCTAACCTGTACCCTAATACCTCTCCATTCCCTAACACTAACCCTAACCTGAAACCTAACCATGACACTCAACCGAAACTTTACCCTCACCCGTGTCCTAATTTTAACCAGTACATCAACACTAAGCCATGCACTCTAACGTACTCTAACCCTAAGCCATTGCCGTACCCTAACATGTACCCTAATGAATCGCCATTCCCTAACCCTAACCCTAACCCTAACCCTTAACGTGACCCTCTTCCGAGACCTTACCCTCCCCCGTGCCCTAATCGTAAGCAGTACACTAACACTAACTAGTGACCTCGACGTACGCTAAACCTTAAGCGTCGTGGTACCCTAAACTGTGCCTTAATATCTCCCCATTCCCTAACCCTAACCCTAACCCGAATCCTAACCCTGACCCTCACCTGAAGCCTTATCCTCACCCGTGCCCTAATCTTAACCAGGACACTAACACTAACACTTGCCCTCACACGAACGCTAACCCTTAAGCACTGTCGTACCCTAAGCTGTACCCTAATCCGTCTGCATTCCTTAACCCTAACCCTAACACGAATCCTAACCCTTACCCTCACCCGTAGCCTTACCCTCACCCGTGCCCTAATCTTAACCAGGATACCAAGACTATCTCGTGCACTCACACGCACGCTAACACTAAACCGCAGCGGTACCCTAACCTGTACCCTAATCCCTCCCCATTCCCTAACCCTAACCCTAACCCGAATCCTCACCCCGACCCTCACCTGAAGCCTTACCCTCACCCGTGCCCTAATCTTAACCAGGACACTAACACTAACACTTTCCCTCACACGAACGCTAACCCTTAAGCACTGTCGTACCCTAAGCTGTACCCTAATCCCTCTGCATTCCTTAACCCTAACCCTAACCCTAACACTAATCCTAACCCTGACCCTCACCCGTAGCCTTACCCTCAACCGTGCCCTAATCTTAACCAGGACACCAACACTAACTCGTGCCCTCACATGTACGCTAAACCTTAAGCGTTGTCGTACCCTAAATTGTACCCTAATCCCTCCCCATTCCTTAACCCTAACCCTAACCCCATCCCTAAACCTGACCCACTTCCGATGCCCTACCCTATCCAATGCCCTAATCTTAACCAGTACACAAACACTAACTCATGCTCTCAAACGTACGCTAACCCTTAAGCATTGTCGTACCCTATCCTGTATCCTAATCCCTCCCCATTCCCTAACCCTAACCCTAAGCGAAACCCTGAACCAGACCCTTTTCCGAGGCCTTACCCTCATCGGTGCCCTTGTCTTAACCAGTACACCAACACTAACTCGTGCCCTCACACTTACGCTAACCCTTAAGCTTTGTCGTACCCTAACCTGTACCCTAATCCCTCTCCATTCCCTAACCCTAACCCTAACCCGAATCCTAACCCTGACCCTCACCCGAAGCCTTACCCTCACCCGTGCCCTAATCTTAATCAGGACACTAAGACTAACTCGTGCCCTCACACGTACTCTAACACTAAACCGCAGCGGTACCCTAACCTGTACCCTAATACCTCTCCATTCCCTAACCCTAACCCTAACCTGAAACCTAACCATGACACTCACCCGAAACTTTACCCTCACCCGTGTCCTAATTTTAACCAGTACATCAACACTAACCCATGCCCTCTAACGTACGCTAACCCTAAGCCATTGCCGTACCCTAACCTGTACCCTAAACAATCCCCATTCCCTAACCCTAACCCTAACACGAATCCTAACCCTGACCCTCACCTGAAGCCTTACCCTCACCCGTGCCCTAATCTTAACCAGGACACTAACACTAACCCTTGCCCTCACACGAACGCTAACCCTTAAGCACTGTCGTACCCTAAGCTGTACCCTAATCCCTCCCCATTCCCTAACACAAACCCTAACCCTAACCCTTAACGTGACCCTCTTCCGAGGCCTTACCCTCCCCCGTGCCCTAATCGTAAGCAGTACACTAACACTAACTAGTGACCTCACACGTACGCTAAACCTTAAGCGTTGTGGGACCCTAAACTGTGCCCTAATATCTCCCCATTCCCTAACCCTAACCCTAACCCGAATTCTATCCCTGACCCTCACCTGAAACCTTACCCTCTCCCGTGCCCTAATCTTAACCAGGACACCAACACTAACTCGTGCCCTCACACGTACGCTAACCCTTAATCATTGTCGTACCCTAAACTGTACCCTAATCCCTCCCCATTCCCTAACCCTAACCCTAACCCGAATCCTAACCCTGACCCTCACCTGAAGCCTTACCCTCACCCGTGCCCTAATCTTAAACAGGACACCAACACTAACTCGTGCCCTCACACGAACGCTAACCCTTAAGCACTGTCGTACGCTAAGCTGTACCCTAATCCCTCTGCATTCCTTAACCCTAACCCTAACACGAATCCTAACCCTGACCCTCACCCGAAGCCTTACCCTCACCCGTGCCCTAATCTTAACCAGGACGCCAACACTAACTCGTGCCCTCACACGTACGCTGAACGTTTAGCGTTGTCGTACCCTAAATTGTACCCTAAACCCTCCCCATTCCTTAACCCTAACCCTAACCCCATCCCTAAACCTGACCCACTTCCGATGCCCTACCCTATCCAATGCCCTAATCTTAACCAGTACACAAACACTAACTCATGCTCTCAAACGTACGCTAACCCTTAAGCATTGTCGTACCCTATCCTGTATCCTAATCCCTCCCCATTCCCTAACCCTAACCCTAAGCGAAACCCTGAACCAGACCCTTTTCCGAGGCCTTACCCTCATCGGTGCCCTTGTCTTAACCAGTACACTAACACTAACTCGTGCCCTCACACTTACGCTAACCCTTAAGCTTTGTCGTACCCTAACCTGTACCCTAATCCCTCTCCATTCCCTAACCCTAACCCTAACCCGAATCCTAACCCTGACCCTCACCCGAAGCCTTACCCTCACCCGTGCCCTAATCTTAATCAGGACACTAAGACTAACTCGTGCCCCCACACGTACTCTAACACTAAACCGCAGCGGTACCCTAACCTGTACCCTAATACCTCTCCATTCCCTAACCCTAACCCTAACCTGAAACCTAACCATGACACTCACCCGAAACTTTACCCTCACCCGTGTCCTAATTTTAACCAGTACATCAACACTAAGCCATGCACTCTAACGTACGCTAACCCTAAGCCATTGCCGTACCCTAACCTGTACACTAATCAATCGCCATTCCCTAACCCTAACCCTAACCCTAACCCTTAACGTGACCCTCTTCCGAGGCCTTACCCTCCCCCGTGCCCTAATCGTAAGCAGTACACTAACACTAACTAGTGACCTCACACGTACGCTAAACCTTAAGCGTTGTGGGACCCTAAACTGTGCCCTAATATCTCCCCATTCCCTAACCCTAACCCTAACCCGAATTCTATCCCTGACCCTCACCCGAAACCTTACCCTCTCCCGTGCCCTAATCTTAACCCGGACACCAACACTAACTCGTGCCCTCACACGTACGCTAACCCTTAATCGTTGTCGTACCCTAAACTGTACCCTAATCCCTCCCCATTCCTTAACCCTAACCCTAACCCGAATCCTAACCCTGACCCTCTCCTGAAGCCTTACCCTCACCCGTGCCCTAATCTTAATCAGGACACTAAGACTAACTCGTGCCCTCACACGTACTCTAACACTAAACCGCAGCGGTACCCTAACCTGTACCCTAATACCTCTCCATTCCCTAACCCTAACCCTAACCTGAAACCTAACCATGACACTCACCCGAAACTTTACCCTCACCCGTGTCCTAATTTTAACCAGTACATCAACACTAACCCATGCCCTCTAACGTACGCTAACCCTAAGCCATTGCCGTACCCTAACCTGTACCCTAAACAATCCCCATTCCCTAACCCTAACACTAACACGAATCCTAACCCTGACCCTCACCTGAAGCCTTACCCTCACCCGTGCCCTAATCTTAACCAGGACACTAACACTAACCCTTGCCCTCACACGAACGCTAACCCTTAAGCACTGTCGTACCCTAAGCTGTACCCTAATCCCTCCCCATTCCCTAACACAAACCCTAACCCTAACCCTTAACGTGACCCTCTTCCGAGGCCTTACCCTCCCCCGTGCCCTAATCGTAAGCAGTACACTAACACTAACTAGTGACCTCACACGTACGCTAAACCTTAAGCGTTGTGGGACCCTAAACTGTGCCCTAATATCTCCCCATTCCCTAACCCTAACCCTAACCCGAATTCTATCCCTGACCCTCACCTGAAACCTTACCCTCTCCCGTGCCCTAATCTTAACCAGGACACCAACACTAACTCGTGCCCTCACACGTACGCTAACCCTTAATCGTTGTCGTACCCTAAACTGTACCCTAATCCCTCCCCATTCCCTAACCCTAACCCTAACCCGAATCCTAACCCTGACCCTCACCTGAAGCCTTACCCTCACCCGTGCCCTAATCTTAAACAGGACACCAACACTAACTCGTGCCCTCACACGAACGCTAACCCTTAAGCACTGTCGTACGCTAAGCTGTACCCGAATCCCTCTGCATTCCTTAACCCTAACCCTAACACGAATCCTAACCCTGACCCTCACCCGAAGCCTTACCCTCACCCGTGCCCTAATCTTAACCAGGACACCAACACTAACTCGTGCCCTCACACGTACGCTGAACGTTTAGCGTTGTCGTACCCTAAATTGTACCCTAAACCCTCCCCATTCCTTAACCCTAACCCTAACCCCATCCCTAAACATGAACCACTTCCGATGCCCTACCCTAACCAATGCCCTAATCTTAACCAGTACACAAACACTAACTCATGCCCTCAAACGTACGCTAACCCTTAAGCATTGTCGTACCCTATCCTGTACCCTAATCCCTCCCCATTCCCTAACCCTAACCCTAAGCGAAACCCTGAACGTGACCCTTTTCCGAGGCCTTACCCTCATCGGTGCCCTTGTCTTAACCAGTACACCAACACTAACACGTGCCCTCACACTTACGCTAACCCTTAAGCATTGTCGTACCCTAACCAGTACCCTAATCCCTCTCCATTCCCTAGCCCTATCCCTAACCCAAATCCTAAACCTGAACCTCACCTGAAGCCTTACCCTCACCCGTGCCCTAATCTTAAACAGGACACCAAGACTAACTTGTGCCCTCACACGTACGCTAACACTAAACCGCAGTGGTACCCTAACCTGTACCCTAATACCTCTCCATTCCCTAACCCTAACCCTAACCTGAAACCTAACCATGACACTCACCCGAAACTTTACCCTCACCCGTGTCCTAATTTTAACCAGTACATCAACACTAAGCCATGCACTCTAACGTACTCTAACCCTAAGCCATTGCCGTACCCTAACCTGTACCCTAATCAATCGCCATTCCCTAACCCTAACCCTAACCCTAACCCTTAACGTGACCCTCTTCCGAGACCTTACCCTCCACCGTGCCCTAATCGTAAGCAGTACACTAACACTAACTAGTGACCTCGACGTACGCTAAACCTTAAGCGTCGTGGTACCCTAAACTGTGCCTTAATATCTCCCCATTCCCTAACCCTAACCCTAACCCGAATCCTAACCCTGACCCTCACCTGAAGCCTTATCCTCACCCGTGCCCTAATCTTAACCAGGACACTAACACTAACACTTGCCCTCACACGAACGCTAACCCTTAAGCACTGTCGTACCCTAAGCTGTACCCTAATCCGTCTGCATTCCTTAACCCTAACCCTAACACGAATCCTAACCCTTACCCTCACCCGTAGCCTTACCCTCACCCGTGCCCTAATCTTAACCAGGATACCAAGACTATCTCGTGCACTCACACGCACGCTAACACTAAACCGCAGCGGTACCCTAACCTGTACCCTAATCCCTCCCCATTCCCTAACCCTAACCCTAACCCGAATCCTCACCCCGACCCTCACCTGAAGCCTTACCCTCACCCGTGCCCTAATCTTAACCAGGACACTAACACTAACACTTTCCCTCACACGAACGCTAACCCTTAAGCACTGTCGTACCCTAAGCTGTACCCTAATCCCTCTGCATTCCTTAACCCTAACCCTAACACTAATCCTAACCCTGACCCTCACCCGTAGCCTTACCCTCAACCGTGCCCTAATCTTAACCAGGACACCAACACTAACTCGTGCCCTCACATGTACGCTAAACCTTAAGTGTTGTCGTACCCTAAATTGTACCCTAATCCCTCCCCATTCCTTAACCCTAACCCTAACCCCATCCCTAAACCTGACCCACTTCCGATGCCCTACCCTATCCAATGCCCTAATCTTAACCAGTACACAAACACTAACTCATGCTCTCAAACGTACGCTAACCCTTAAGCATTGTCGTACCCTATCCTGTATCCTAATCCCTCCCCATTCCCTAACCCTAACCCTAAGCGAAACCCTGAACCAGACCCTTTTCCGAGGCCTTACCCTCATCGGTGCCCTTGTCTTAACCAGTACACCAACACTAACTCGTGCCCTCACACTTACGCTAACCCTTAAGCTTTGTCGTACCCTAACCTGTACCCTAATCCCTCTCCATTCCCTAACCCTAACCCTAACCCGAATCCTAACCCTGACCCTCACCCGAAGCCTTACCCTCACCCGTGCCCTAATCTTAATCAGGACACTAAGACTAACTCGTGCCCTCACACGTACTCTAACACTAAACCGCAGCGGTACCCTAACCTGTACCCTAATACCTCTCCATTCCCTAACCCTAACCCTAACCTGAAACCTAACCATGACACTCACCCGAAACTTTACCCTCACCCGTGTCCTAATTTTAACCAGTACATCAACACTAAGCCATGCACTCTAACGTACGCTAACCCTAAGCCATTGCCGTACCCTAACCTGTACACTAATCAATCGCCATTCCCTAACCCTAACCCTAACCCTAACCCTTAACGTGACCCTCTTCCGAGGCCTTACCCTCCCCCGTGCCCTAATCGTAAGCAGTACACTAACACTAACTAGTGACCTCACACGTACGCTAAACCTTAAGCGTTGTGGGACCCTAAACTGTGCCCTAATATCTCCCCATTCCCTAACCCTAACCCTAACCCGAATTCTATCCCTGACCCTCACCCGAAACCTTACCCTCTCCCGTGCCCTAATCTTAACCCGGACACCAACACTAACTCGTGCCCTCACACGTACGCTAACCCTTAATCGTTGTCGTACCCTAAACTGTACCCTAATCCCTCCCCATTCCTTAACCCTAACCCTAACCCGAATCCTAACCCTGACCCTCACCTGAAGCCTTACCCTCACCCGTGCCCTAATCTTAACCAGGACACTAACACTAACCCTTGCCCTCACACGAACGCTAACCCTTAAGCACTGTCGTACCCTAAGCTGTACCCTAATCCCTCTGCATTCCTTAACCCTAACCCTAACACGAATCCTAACCCTGACCCTCACCCGTAGCCTTACCCTGACCCGTGCCCTAATCTTAACCAGGACACCAAGACTAACTCGTGCACTCACACGTACGCTAACACTAAACCGCAGCGGTACCCTAACCTGTACCCTAATCCCTCTCCATTCCCTAACCCTAACCCTAACCTGAAACCTAACCATGACACTCACCCGAAACTTTACCCTCACCCGTGTCCTAATTTTAACCAGTACATCAACACTAACCCATGCCCTCTAACGTACGCTAACCCTAAGCCATTGCGGTACCCTAACCTGTACCCTAATCAATCCCCATTCCCTAACCCTAACCCTAACCCTAACCCTTAACGTGACCCTCTTCCGAGGCCTTACCCTCACCCGTGCCCTAATCGTAAGCAGTACACTAACACTAACTAGTGACCTCACACGTACGCTAAACCTTGAGCGTTGTTGTACCCAAAACTGTGCCCTAATATATCCCCATTCCCTAACCCTAACCCTAACCCGAATTCTATCCCTGACCTTCACCCGAAACCTTACCCTCACCCGTGCCCTAATCTTAACCAGGACACCAACACTAACTCTTGCCCTAACACGAACGCTAACCCTTAAGCACTGTCGTACCGTAAGCTGTACCCTAATCCCTCTGCATTCCTTAACCCTAACCCTAACACGAATCCTAACCCTGACCCTCACCTGAAGCCTTACCCTCACCCGTGCCTTAATCTTAACCAGGACACTAACACTAACACTTGCCCTCACACGAACGCTAACCCTTAAGCACTGCCGTACCCTAACCTGTACCCTAATCAATCCCCATTCCCTAACCCTAACCCTAACCCTAACCCTTAACGTGAACCTCTTCCGAGGCCTTACCCTCCGCCGTGCCCTAATCGTAAGCAGTACACTAACACTAACTAGTGACCTCACAAGTACGCTAAACCTTAAGCGTTGTGGTACCCTAAACTTTGCCCTAATATCTCCCCATTCCCTAACCCTAACCCTAACCCGAATCCTAACCCAGACCCTCACCTGAAGCCTTACCTTCACCCGTGCCTTAATCTTAACCAGGACACTAACACTAACCCTTGCCCTCACACGAACGCTAACCCTTAAGCACTGTCGTACCGTAAGCTGTACCCTAATCCCTCTGCATTCCTTAACCCTAACCCTAACACGAATCCTAACCCTGACCCTCACCCGAAGCCTTACCCTCACCCGTGCCCTAATCTTAACCAGGACACAAACACTAACTCGTGCCCTCACATGTAAGCTAAACCTTAAGCGTTGTCGTACCCTAAATTGTAACCTAATCCCTCCCCATTCCTTAACCCTAACCCTAACCCCATCCCTAAACCTGACCCACTTCCGATGCCCTACCCTAACCAATGCCCTAATCTTAACCAGTACACAAACACTAACTCATGCCCTCAAACGTACGCTAACCCTTAAGCATTGTCGTACCCTATCCTGAACCCTAATCCCTCCCCATTCCCTAACCTTAACACTAAGCGAAACCCTGAACGTGACCCTTTTCCGAGGCCTTACGCTCATCGGTGCCCTTGTCTTAACGAGTACACCAACACTAACTCGTGCCCTCACACTTACGCTAACCTTTAGGCATTGTCGTACCCTAACCAGTACCCTAATCCCTCTCCATTCCCTAACCCTAACCCTAACCCGAATCCTAACCCTGACCCTCACCCGAAGCCTTACCCTCACCCATTCCCTAATCTTAACCAGGACACCAAGACTAACTCGTGCCCTCACACGTACGCTAACACTAAACCGCAGCGGTACCCTAACCTGTACCCTAATCCCTCTCCACTCCCTAACCCTAACCCTAACCTGAAACCTAACCATGACATTCACCCAAAACTTTACCCTCACCCGTGTCCTAATTTTAACCAGTACATCAACACTAACCCATGCCCTCTAACGTACGCTAACCCTAAGCCATTGCCGTACCCTAACCTGTACCCTAATCAATCCCCATTCCCTAACCCTAACCCTAACCCTAACCCTTAACGTGACCCTCTTCCGAGGCCTTACCCTCACCCGTGCCCTAATCGTAAGCAGTACACTAACACTAACTAGTGATCTCACATGTACGCTAAACCTTAAGCATTGTGGTACCCTAAACTGTGCCCTAATATCTCCCCATTCCCTAACCCTAACCCTAACCCGAATTCTATCCCTGACCCTCACCCGAAACCTTACCCTCACCCGTGCCCTAATCTTAACCAGGACACCCACACTAACTCGTGCCCTCACACGTACGCTAACCCTTAATCCTTGTCGTACCCTAAATTGTACCCTAATCCCTCCCCATTCCCTAACCCTAACCCTAACCCGAATCCTAACCCTGACCCTCACCTGAAGCCTTACCCTCACCCGTGCCCTAATCTTAACCAGGACACTAACACTAACTCAGGCCCTCACACGAACGCTAACCCTTAAGCACTGTCGTATCCTAAGCTGTACCCTAATCCCTCTGCATTCCTTAACCCTAACCTTAACCCGAATCCTAACCCTGACCCTCACCCGAAGCCTTACCCTCACCCGTGCCCTAATCTTAACCAGGACACCAACACTAACTCCTGCCCTCACACGTACGCTAAACCTTAAGCGTTGTCGTACCCTAAATTGTACCCTAATCCCTCCCCATTCCCTAACCCTAACCATATGCGAAACCCTGAACGTGACTCTTTTCCGAGGCCTTACCCTCATCGGTGTCCTTGTCTTAACCAGTACACCAACACTAACTCGTGCCCTCACACTTATGCTAACCATTAAGCATTGTCGTACCCTAACCTGTACCCTAATCCCTCTCCATTCCCTAACCCTAACCCTAACCCGAATCCTAACCCTGACCCTCACCCGAAGCCTTACCCTCACCCGTGCCCTAATCTTAACCAGGACACCAAGACTAACTCGTGCCCTCACACGTACGTTAACACTAAACCACAGCGGTACCCTAACGTGTACCCTAATCCCTCTCCATTCCCTAACCCTAACCCTAACCTGAAACCTAACCATGACACTCACCCGAAACTTTACCCTCACCCGTGTCCTAATTTTAACCAATACATCAACACTAACCCATGCCCTCTAACGTACGGAAACCCTAAGCCATTGCCTTACCCTAACCTGTACCCTAATTAATCCCCATTCCCTAAACCTAACCCTAACCCTTAACGTGACCCTCTTCCGAGGCCTTACCCTCACCCGTGCCCTAATCGTAAGCAGTACATTAAAACTAACTAGTGACCTCACACGTACGCTAAACCTTAAGCGTTGTGGTACCCTAAACTCTGCCCTAATATCTCCCCATTCCCTAACCCTAACCCTAACCCGAATTCTATCCCTGACCCTCACCCGAAACCTTACACTAACCCGTGCCCTAATCTTAACCAGGACACCAACACTAACTCGTACCCTCACACGTACACTAACCCTTAATCGTTGTCGGACCATAAAATGTACCCTAATCCCTCCCCATTCCCTAACCCTAACCCTAACCCGAATCCTAACCCTGACCCTCACCTGAAGCCTTACCCTCACCCGTGCCCTAATCTTAACCAGGATACTAACACTAACCCTTGCCCTAACAAGAACGCTAAACCTTAGGCACTTTCGTACCCTAAGCTGTACCCTAATGCCTCTGCATTCCTTAACACTAACCCTAACCCGAATCCTAACACTGACCCTCACCCGAAACCTTACCCTCACACGTGCCCTAATCTTAACCAGGACACCAACACTAACTCTTGCCCTCAAATGTACGCTAAACCTTAAGCGTTGTCGTACCCTAAATTGTACCCTAATCCCTACCCATTCCTTAACCCTAACCCTAACCCCATCCCTAAACCTGACCCACTTCCGATGCCCTACCCTAACCAATGTCCTAATCTTAACCAGTACACAAACACTAACTCATGCCCTCACACGTACGCTAACACTAAACCACAGCGGTACCCTAACCTGTACCCTAATCCCTCTCCATTCCCTAACCCTAACCCTAACCTGAAACCTCAACATGACACTCACCCGAAACTTTACCCTCACCCGTGTCCTAATTTTAACCAGTACATCAACACTAACCCATGCCCTCTAACGTACGCTAACCCTAAGCCACTGCCGTACCATAACCTGTACTCTAATCAATCCCCATTCCCTAACCGTAACCCTAACCCTAACCCTTAACGTGACCCTCTTCCGAGACCTTACCCTCACACGTGCCCTAATCGTAAGCAGTACACCAACACTAACTCGTGACCTCACACGTACGCTCAACCTTTAGCGTTGTCGTACCCTAAATTGTACCCTAAACCCTCCCCATTCCTTAACCCTAACCCTAACCCCATCCCTAAACCTGACCCACTTCCGATGCCCTACCCTAACCAATGCCCTAATCTTAACCACTGCAGAAGCACTAACTCATGCCCTCAAACGTACGCTAACCCTTAAGCATTGTCGTACCCTATCCAGTACCCTAATCCCTCCCCATTCCTTAACCCTAACCCTAAGCGAAACCCTGAACGTGACCCTTTTCCGAGGCCTTACCCTCATCGGTGCCCTTGTCTTAACCAGTACACCAACACTAACTCGTGCCCTCACAGTTACGATAACCCTTAAGCATTGTCGTACCCTAACCTGCACCCTAATCCCTCTCCATTCCGTAACCCTAACCCTAACCCGAATCCTAACCCTGACCCTCACCCGAAGCCTTACCCTCAACCGTGCCCTAATTTTAACCAGGACACTAAGACTAACTCGTGCTCTCACACATACGCTAACACTAAACCGCAGCGGTACCCTAACCTGTACCCTAATCCCTCTCCATTCCCTAACCCAAACCCTAACCTGAAACCTAACCATGACACTCACCCGAAACTTCACCCTCACCCGTGTCCTAATTTTAACCAGTACATCAACACTAACCCATGCCCTCTAACGTACGCTAACCCTAAGACATTGCCGTACCCTAACCTGTACCCTAATCAATACCCATTCCCTAACCCTAACCCTAACTCTAACCCTTAACGTGACCCTCTTCCGAGGCCTTACCCTTCCCCGTGCCCTAATCGTAAGCAGTACACTAACACTAACTAGTGACCTCACACGTACGCTAAACCTTAAGCGTTGTGGTACCCTAAACTGTGCCCTAATATCTCCCCATTCCCTAACCCTCACCCTAACCCGAATCCTAACCCTGACCCTCACCTGAAGCCTTACCCTCACCCGTGCCCTAATCTTAACCAGGACACTAACACTAACCCATTCCCTCACACGAACGCTACCCCTTAAGCACTGTCGTACCCTAACCTGTACCCTAATCCCTCTGCATTCCTTAACCCTAACCCTAACACGAATCCTAACCCTGACCCTCACCCGAAGCCTTACCCTCACCCGTGCCCTAATCTTAACCAGGACACCAACACTAACTCGTGCCCTCACACGTACGCTAAACCTTAAGCGTTGTCGTACACTAAATTGTACCCTAATCCCTCCCCATTCCTTAACCCTAACCCTAAACCCATCTCTAAACCTGACCCACTTCCGATGCCCTACCCTAACCAATGCCCTAATCTTAACCAGTACACAAACACTAACTCATGCCCTCAAACGTACGCTAACCCTTAAGCATTGTCGTACCCTATCCTGTACCCTAATCCCTCCCCATTCCCTAACCCTAACCCTAAGCGAAACCCTGAACGTGACCCTTTTCCGAAGCCTTACCCTCATCGGTGCCCTTGTCTTAACCAGTACACCAACACTAACTCGTGCCCTCACACTTACGCTAACCCTTAAGCACTGTCGTACCCTAACATGTACCCTAATCCCTCTCCATTCCCTAACCCTAACCCTAACCCGAATCCTAACCCTGATCCTCACCCGAAGCCTTACCCTCACCCGTGCCCTAATCTTAACCAGGACACCAAGACTAACTCGTGCCCTCACACGTACGCTAACACTAAACCGCAGCGGTACCCTAACCTGTACCCTAATCCCTCTCCATTCCCTAATCCTAACCCTAACCTGAAACCTAACCATGACACTCACCCGAAACTTTACCCTCACCCGTGTCCTAATTTTAACCAATACATCAACACTAACCCATGACCTCTAACGTATGCTACCCCTAAGCCATTGCCGTACCCTAACCTGTACCCTAATCAATCCCCATTCCCTAACCATATCCCTAACCCTAACCCTTAATGTGACCCTCTTCCGAGGCCTTACCCTCACCCGTGCCCTAATCGTAAGCAGTACACTAACACTAACTAGTGACCTCACACGTACGCTAAACCTTAAGCGTTGTGGTACCCTAAACTGTGCCCTAATATCTGCCCATTCCCTAACCCTAACCCTAACCCGAATTCTATCCCTGGCCTTCACCCGAAACCTTACCCTCACCCGTGCCCTAATCTTAACCAGGACACCAACACTAACTCGTGCCCTCACACGTACGCTAACCCTTAAGCACTGTCGTACCGTAAGCTGTACCCTAATCCCTCTGCATTCCTTAACCCTAACCCTAACACGAATCCTAACCCTGACCCTCACCTGAAGCCTTACCCTCACCCGTGCCTTAATCTTAACCAGGACACTAACACTAACACTTGCCCTCACACGAACGCTAACCCTTAAGCACTGTCGTACCGTAAGCTGTACCCTAATCCCTCTGCATTCCTTAACCCTAACCCTAACACGAATCCTAACCCTGACCCTCACCCGAAGCCTTACCCTCACCCGTGCCCTAATCTTAACCAGGACACCAACACTAACTCGTACCCTCACATGTACGCTAAACCTTAAGCGTTGTGGTACCCTAAATTGTAACCTAATCCCTCCCCATTCCTTAACCCTAACCCTAACCCCATCCCTACACCTGACCCACTTCCGATGCCCTACCCTAACCAATGCCCTAATCTTAACCAGTACACAAACACTAACTCATGCCCTCAAACGTACGCTAACCCTTATGCATTGTCGTACCCTATCCTGTACCCTAATCCCTCCCCATTCCCTAACCCTAACCCTAAGCGAAACCCTGAACGTGACCCTTTTCCGAGGCCTTACGCTCATCGGTGCCCTTGTCTTAACGAGTACACCAACACTAACTCGTGCCCTCACACTTACGCTAACCTTTAGGCATTGTCGTACCCTAACCTGTACCCTAATCCCTCTCCATGCCCAAACCCTAACCCTAACCTGAAACCTAACCATGACACTCACCCGAAACTTCACCCTCACCCGTGTCCTAATTTTAACCAGTACATCAACACTAACCCATGCCCTCTAACGTACGCTAACCCTAAGCCATTGCCGTACCCTAACCTGTACCCTAATCAATCCCCATTCCCTAACCCTAACCCTAACCCTAACCCTTAACGTGACCCTCTTCCGAGGCCTTACCCTCACCAGTGCCCTAATCGTAAGCAGTACACTAACACTAACTAGTGACCTCACATGTACGTTAAACCTTAAGCGTTGTGGTACCCTAAACTGAGCCCTAATATCTCCCCATTCCCTAACCCTAACCCTAACCCGAATTCTATCCCTGACCCTCACCCGAAACCTTACCCTCACCCGTGCCCTAATCTTAACCAGGACACCAACACTAACTCGTGCCCTCACACGTACGCTAACCCTTAATCCTTGTCGTACCCTAAACTGTACCCTAATCCCTCCCCATTCCCTAACCCTAACCCTAACCCGAATCCTAACCCTGACCCTCACCTGAAGCCTTACCCTCACCCGTGCCCTAATCTTAACCAGGACACTAACACTAACTCATGCCCTCACATGAACGCTAAACCTTAAGCGTTGTCGTACCCTAAATTGTAACCTAATCCCTCCCCATTCCTTAACCCTAACCCTAACCCCATCCCTAAACCTGACCCACTTCCGATGCCCTACCCTAACCAATGCCCTAATCTTAACCAGTACACAAACATTAACTCATGCCCTCAAACGTACGCTATCCCTTATGCATTGTCGTACCCTATCCTGTACCCTAATCCCTCCCCATTCCCTAACCCTAACCCTAAGCGAAACCCTGAACGTGACCCTTTTCCGAGGCCTTACGCTCATCGGTGCCCTTGTCTTAACGAGTACACCAACACTAACTCGTGCCCTCACACTTACGCTAAACTTTAGGCATTGTCGTACCCTAACCAGTACCCTAATCCCTCTCCATTCCCTAACCCTAACCCTAACCCGAATCCTAACTCTGACCCTCACCCGAAGCCTTACCCTCACCCGTTCCCTAATCTTAACCAGGACACCAAGACTAACTCGTGCCCTCACACGTGTGCTAACACTAAACCGCAGCGGTTCCCTAACCTGTACCCTAATCCCTCTCCACTCCCTAACCCTAACCCTAACCTGAAACCTAAAAATGACATTCACCCAAAACTTTACCCTCACCCGTGTCCTAATTTTAACCAGTACATCAACACTAACCCAGGCCCTCTAACGTACGCTAACCCTAAGCCATTGCCGTACCCTAACCTGTACCCTAATCAATCCCCATTCCCTAACCCTAACCCTAACCCTAACCCTTAACGTGACCCTCTTCCGAGGCCTTACCCTCACCCGTGCCCTAATCGTAAGCAGTACACTAACACTAACTAGTGACCTCACATGTACGCTAAACCTTAAGCGTTGTGGTACCCTAAACTGTGCCCTAATATCTCCCCATTCCCTAACCCTAACCCTAACCCGAATTCTATCCCTGACCCTCACCGAAACCTTACCCTCACCCGTGCCCTAATCTTAACCAGGACACAAACACTAACTCGTGCCCTCACACGTACGCTAACCCTTAATCCTTGTCGTACCCTAAACTGTACCCTAATCCCTCCCCATTCCCTAACCCTAACCCTAACCCGAATCCTAACCCTGACCCTCACCTGAAGCCTTACCCTCACCCGTGCCCTAATCTTAAGCAGGACACTAACACTAACTCAGGCCCTCACACGAACGCTAACCCTTAAGCACTGTCATATCCTAAGCTGTACCCTAATCCCTCTGCATTCCTTAACCCTAACCCTAACACGAATTCTAACCCTGACCCTCACCCGAAGCCTTACCCTCACCCGTGCCCTAATCTTAACCAGGACACCAACACTAACTCGTGCCCTCACACGTACGCTAAAGCTTAAGCGTTGTCGTACCCTAAATTGTACCCTAATCCCTCCCCATTCCCTAACCCTAACCCTAAGCGAAAGCCTGAACGTGACCCTTTTCCGAGGCCTTACCCTCATCGGTGTCCTTGTCTTAACCAGTACACCAACACTAACTCGTGCCCTCACACTTACGCTAACCATTAAGCATTGTCGTACCCTAACCTGTACCCTAATCCCTCTCCATTCCCTAACCCTAACCCTGACCCGAATCCTAACCCTGACCCTCACCCGAAGCCTTACCCTCACCCGTGCCCTAATCTTAACCAGGACACCAAGACTAACTCGTGCCCTCACACGTACGTTAACACTAAACCACTGCGGTACCCTAACGTGTACCCTAATCCCTCTCCATTCCCTAACCCTAACCCTAACCTGAAACCTAACCATGACACTCACCCGAAACTTTACCCTCACCCGTGTCCTAATTTTAACCAATACATCAACACTAACCCATGCCCTCTAACGTACGCAATCCCTAAGCCATTGCCTTACCCTAACCTGTACCCTAATTAATCCCTATTCCCTAAACCTAACCCTAACCCTAACCCTTAACGTGACCCTCTTCCGAGGCCTTACCCTCACCCGTGCCCTAATCGCAAGCAGTACACTAACACTAACTAGTGACCTCACACGTATGCTAAACCTTAAGCGTTGTGGTACCCTAAACTGTGCCCTAATATCTCCCCATTCCCTAACCCTAACCCTAACCCGAATTCTATCCCTGACCCTCACCTGAAGCCTTACCCTCACCCGTGCCCTAATCTTAACCAGGACACCAACACTAACTCGTGCCCTCACACGTACGCTAACCCTTAATCGTTGTCGGACCATAAACTGTACCCTAATCCCTCCCCATTCCCTAACCCTAACCGTAACCCGAATCCTAACCCTGACCCTCACCTGAAGCCTTACCCTCACCCGTGCCCTAATCTTAACGAGAATACTAACACTAACCCTTGCCCTAACAAGAACGCTAAACCTTAGGCACTGTCGTACCCTAAGCTGTACCCTAATGCCTCTGCATTCCTTAACACTAACCCTAACCGGAATCCTAACCCTGACCCTCACGCGAAGCCTTGCCCTCACCCGTGCCCTAATCTTAACCAGGACACCAACACTAACTCTTGCCCTCACACGTACGCTAAACCTTAAGCGTTGTCGTAACCTAAATTGTACCCTAATCCCTTCCCATTCCTTAACCCTAACCCTAACCCCATCCCTAAACCTGACCCACTTCCGATGCCCTACCCTAACCAATGCCCTAATCTTAACCAGTACACAAACACTAACTCATGCCCTCAAACGTACACTAACCCTTAAGCATTGTCGTACCCTATCCTGTACCCTAATCCCTCCACATTCCCTAACCCTAACCCTTAGCGAAACCCTGAACGTGACCGTTTTCCGAGGCCTTACCCTCATCGGTGCCCTTGTCTTAACCAGGATACCAACACTAACTCGTGCCCTCACACGAACGCTAACCCTTAAGCACTGTCGTACCCTAAGCTGTACCCTAATGCCTCTGCATTCCTTAACCCTAACCCGAATCCTAACCCTGACCCTCACCCGAAACCTTACCCTCACACGTACCCTAATCTTAACCAGGACACCAACACTAACTCTTGCCCTCACACGTACGCTAAACCTTAAGCGTTGTCGTACCCTAAATTGTACCCTAATCCCTACCCATTCCTTAACCCTAAACCTAACCCCATCCCTAAACCTGACCGACTTCCGATGCCCTACCCTAACCAATACCCTAATCTTAACCAGTACACAAACACTAACTCATGCCCTCACACGTACGCTAACACTAAACCGCAGCGGTACCCTAACCTGTACCCTAATCCCTCTCCATTCCCTAACCCTAACCCTAAGCGAAACCCTGAACGTGACCCTTTTCCGAAGCCTTACCCTCACAGGTGTCCTTGTCTTAACCAGTACACCAACACTAACTCGTGCCCTCACACTTACGCTAACCATTAAGCATTGTCTTACCCTAACCTGTACCCTAATCCCTCTCCATTCCCTAACCCTAACCCTGACCCGAATCCTAACCCTGACCCTCACCCGAAGCCTTACCCTCACCCGTGCCCTAATCTTAACCAGGACACCAAGACTAACTCGTGCCCTCACACGTACGTTAACACTAAACCACAGCGGTACCCTAACGTGTACCCTAATCCCTCTCCATTCCCTAACCCTAACCCTAACCTGAAACCTAACCATGACACTCACCCAAAACTTCACCCTCACCCGTGTCCTAATTTTAACCAGTACATCAACACTAACCCATGCTCTCTAACGTACGCTAACCCTAAGCCATTGCCGTACCCTAACCTGTACCCTAATCAATCCCCATTCCCTATCCCTAACCCTAACCCTAACCCTTAAGGTGACCCTCTTCCGAGGCCTTACCCTCACCCGTGCCCTAATCGTAAGCAGTACACTAACACCAACTAGTGATCTCACACGTACGCTAAACATTAAGCGTTGTGGTACCCTAAACTGGGCCCTAATAACTCCCCATTCCCTAACCCTAACCCTAACCCGAATCCTAACCCTGACCCTCACCTGAAGCCTTACCCTCACCCGTGCCCTAATCTTAACCAGGACACCAACACTAACTCGTACCCTCACACGTACGTCCACCCTTAATAGTTGTCGTACCCTAAACTGTACCTTAATCCCTCCCCATTCCCTAACCCTAACCCTAACCCTAATCCTAGCCCTGACCCTCACCTGAAGCCTTACCCTCACCCGTGCCCTAATCTTAACCAGGACACTAACACTAACCCTTGCCCTCACACGAACGCTAACCCTTAAGCACTGTCGTACCCTCTCCTGTACCCTAATCCCTCCCCATTCCCTAACCCTAACCCTAAGCGAAACCCTGAACGTGACCCTTTTCCGAGGCCTTACGCTCATCGGTGCCCTTGTCTTAACGAGTACACCAACACTAACTCGTGCCCTCACACTTACGCTAAACTTTAGGCATTGTCGTACCCTAACCAGTACCCTAATCCCTCTCCATTCCCTAACCCTAACCCTAACCCGAATACTAACTCTGACCCTCACCCGAAGCCTTACCCTCACCCGTTCCCTAATCTTAACCAGGACACCAAGACTAACTCGTGCCCTCACACGTACGCTAACACTAAACCGCAGCGGTTCCCTAACCTGTACCCTAATCCCTCTCCACTCCCTAACCCTAACCCTAACCTGAAACCTAACCATGACATTCACCCAAAACTTTACCCTCACCCGTGTTCTAATTTTAACCAGTACATCAACACTAACCCATGCCCTCTAACGTACGCTAACCCTAAGCCATTGCCGTACCCTAACCTGTACCCTAATCAATCCCCATTTCCTAACCCTAACCCTAACCCTAACCCTTAACGTGACCCTCTTCCGAGGCCTTACCCTCACCCGTGGCCTAATCGTAAGCAGTACACTAACACTAACTAGTGACCTCACATGTACGCTAAACCTTAAGCGTTGTGGTACCCTAAACTGTGCCCTAATATCTCCCCATTCCCTAACCATAACCCTAACCTGAATTCTATCCCTGACCCTCACCCGAAACCTTACCCTCACCCGTGCCCTAATCTTAACCAGGACACCAACACTAACTCGTGCCCTCACACGTACGCTAACCCTTAATCCTTGTCGTACCCTAAACTGTACCCTAATCCCTCCCCATTCCCTAACCCTAACCCTAACCCGAATCCTAACCCTGACCCTCACCTGAAGCCTTACCCTCACCCGTGGCCTAATCTTAACCAGGACACTAACACTAACTCAGGCCCTCACACGAACGCTAACCCTTAAGCACTGTCGTATCCTAAGCTGTACCCTAATCCCTCTGCATTCCTTAACCCTAACCCTAACCCGAATCCTAACCCTGACCCTCACCCGAAGCCTTACCCTCACCCGTGCCCTAATCTTAACCAGGACACCAACACTAACTCGTGCCCTCACACGTACGCTAAAGCTTAAGCGTTGTCGTACCCTAAATTGTACCCTAATCCCTCCCCATTCCCTAACCCTAACCCTAAGCGAAAGCCTGAACGTGACCCTTTTCCGAGGCCTTACCCTCATCGGTGTCCTTGTCTTAACCAGTACACCAACACTAACTCGTGCCCTCACACTTACGCTAACCATTAAGCATTGTCGTACCCTAACCTGTACCCTAATCCCTCTCCATTCCCTAACCCTAACCCTGACCCGAATCCTAACCCTGACCCTCACCCGAAGCCTTACCCTCACCCGTGCCCTAATCTTAACCAGGACACCAAGACTAACTCGTGCCCTCACACGTATGTTAACACTAAACCACTGCGGTACCCTAACGTGTACCCTAATCCCTCTCCATTCCCTAACCCTAACCCTAACCGGAAACCTAACCATGACACTCACCCGAAACTTTACCCTCACCCGTGTCCTAATTTTAACCAATACATCAACACTAACCCATGCCCTCTAACGTACGCAATCCCTAAGCCATTGCCTTACCCTAACCTGTACCCTAATTAATCCCTATTCCCTAAACCTAACCCTAACCCTAACCCTTAACGTGACCCTCTTCCGAGGCCTTACCCTCACCCGTGCCCTAATCGCAAGCAGTACACTAACACTAACTAGTGACCTCACACGTATGCTAAACCTTAAGCGTTGTGGTACCCTAAACTGTGCCCTAATATCTCCCCATTCCCTAACCCTAACCCTAACCCGAATTCTATCCCTGACCCTCACCTGAAGCCTTACCCTCACCCGTGCCCTAATCTTAACCAGGACACCAACACTAACTCGTGCCCTCACACGTACGCTAACCCTTAATCGTTGTCGGACCATAAACTGTACCCTAATCCCTCCCCATTCCCTAACCCTAACCGTAACCCGAATCCTAACCCTGACCCTCACCTGAAGCCTTACCCTCACCCGTGCCCTAATCTTAACGAGAATACTAACACTAACCCTTGCCCTAACAAGAACGCTAAACCTTAGGCACTGTCGTACCCTAAGCTGTACCCTAATGCCTCTGCATTCCTTAACACTAACCCTAACCCGAATCCTAACCCTGACCCTCACGCGAAGCCTTGCCCTCACCCGTGCCCTAATCTTAACCAGGAAACCAACACTAACTCTTGCCCTCACACGTACGCTAAACCTTAAGCGTTGTCGTAACCTAAATTGTACCCTAATCCCTTCCCATTCCTTAACCCTAACCCTAACCCCATCCCTAAACCTGACCCACTTCCGATGCCCTACCCTAACCAATGCCCTAATCTTAACCAGTACACAAACACTAACTCATGCCCTCAAACGTACACTAACCCTTAAGCATTGTCGTACCCTATCCTGTACCCTAATCCCTCCACATTCCCTAACCCTAACCCTTAGCGAAACCCTGAACGTGACCGTTTTCCGAGGCCTTCCCTCATCGGTGCCCTTGTCTTAACCAGGATACCAACACTAACTCGTGCCCTCACACGAACGCTAACCCTTAAGCACTGTCGTACCCTAAGCTGTACCCTAATGCCTCTGCATTCCTTAACCCTAACCCGAATCCTAACCCTGACCCTCACCCGAAACCTTACCCTCACACGTACCCTAATCTTAACCAGGACACCAACACTAACTCTTGCCCTCACACGTACGCTAAACCTTAAGCGTTGTCGTACCCTAAATTGTACCCTAATCCCTACCCATTCCTTAACCCTAAACCTAACCCCATCCCTAAACCTGACCGACTTCCGATGCCCTACCCTAACCAATGCCCTAATCTTAACCAGTACACAAACACTAACTCATGCCCTCACACGTACGCTAACACTAAACCGCAGCGGTACCCTAACCTGTACCCTAATCCCTCTCCATTCCCTAACCCTAACCCTAACCTGAAACCTCAACATGACACTCACCCGAAACTTTACCCTCACCCGTGTCCTAATTTTAACCAGTACATCAACACTAACCCATGCCCTCTAACGTACGCTAACCCTAAGCCACTGCCGTACCATAACCTGTACCCTAATCAATCCCCATTCCCTAACCCTAACCCTAACCCTAACCCTTAACGTGACCCTCTTCCGAGACCTTACACTCACACGTGCCCTAATCATAAGCAGTACACCAACACTAACTCGTGACCTCACACGTACGCTCAACCTTTAGCGTTGTCGTACCCTAAATTGTACCCTAAACCCTCCCCATTCCTTAACCCTAACCCTAACCCCATCCCTAAACCTGACCCACTTCCGATGCCCTACCCTAACCAATGCCCTAATCTTAACCACTACAGAAGCACTAACTCATGCCCTCAAACGTACGCTAACCCTTAAGCATTGTCGTACCCTATCCTGTACCCTAATCCCTCCCCATTCCCTAACCCTAACCCGAACCGAAACCCTGAACGTGACCCTTTTCCGAGGCCTTACTCTCATCGGTGCCCTTGTCTTAACCAGTACACCAACACTAACTCGTGCCCTCACACTTACGCTAACCCTTAAGCATTGTCGTACCCTGACCTGTACCCTAATCCCTCTCCATTGCCTAACCCTAACCCTAACCCGAATCCTAACCCTGACCCTCACCCGAAGCCTTACCCTCACCCGTGCCCTAATCGTAAGCAATACACTAACACTAACTAGTGATCTCACACGTACGCTAAACCTTAAGCGTTGTGGTACCCTAAACTGGGCCCTAATAACTCCCCATTCCCTAACCCTAAGCCTAACCCGAATCCTAACCCTGACCCTCACCTGAAGCCTTACCCTCACCCGTGCCCTAATCTTAACCAGGACACTAACACTAACCCTTGCCCTCACACGAACGCTAACACTTAAGCACTGTCGTACCCTAAGCTGTACCCTACTCCCTCTGCATTCCTTAACCCTAACCCTAACACGAATCCTAACCCTGACACTCACCCGAAGCCTTACCCTCACCCGTGCCCTAATCTTAACGAGGACACCAACACTAACTCGTGCCCTCACACATACGCTAAACCTTTACCGTTGTCGTACCGTAAATTGTACCCTAAACCCTCCCCATTCCTTAACCCTAACCCTAACCCCATCCCTAAACCTGACCCACTTCCGATGCCCAACCTTAAGCAATGCCCTAATCTTAACCAGTACAGAAGCACTAACTCATGCCCTCAAACGTAGGCTAACCCTTAAGCATTGTCGTACCCTATCCTGTACCCTAATCCCTCCCCATTCCCTAACCCTAACCCTAAGCGAAACCCTGAACGTGACCCTTTTCCGAGGCCTTACCCTCATCGGTGCCCTTGTCTTACCTAGTACACCAACACTAACTCGTGCCCTCACACTTACGCTAACCCTTAAGCATTGTCGTACCCTAACCTGTACCCTAATCCCTCTCCATTCCCTAACCCTAACCCTAACCCGAATCCTAACCCTGACCCTCACCCGAAGCCTTACACTGAACCGTGCCCTAATCTTAACCAGGACACCAAGACTAACACGTGCTCTCACACATACGCTAACACTAAACCGCAGCGGTACCCTAACCTGTACCCTAATCCCTCTCCATTCCCTAACACTAACCCTAACCTGAAACCTAACCATGACACTCACCCGAAACTTCACCGTCACCCGTGTCCTAATTTTAACCAGTACATCAACACTAAACCATGCCCTCTAACGTACGCTAACCCTAAGCCATTGCCGTACACTAACCTGTACCCTAATCAATCCCCATTCCCTAACCCTAACCCTAACCCTAACCCTTAACGTGACCCTCTTCCGAGGCCTTACCCTCACCCGTGCCCTAATCGTAAGCAGTACACTAACACTAACTAGTGACCTCACACGTACGCTAAACCTTAAGCGTTGTGGTACCCTAAACTGTACCCTAAACCCTCCCCATTCCCTAACCCTAACCCTAACCCGAATTCTATCCCTGACCCTCACCTGAAGCCTTACCCTCACCCGTGCCCTAATCTTAACCAGAACACTAACAGTAACCCTTGCCCTCACACAAACGCTAACCCTTAAGCACTGTGGTATCCTAAGCTGTACCCTAATCCCTCTGCATTCCTTAACCCTAAACCTAACACGAATCCTAACCCTGACCCTCACCCGAAGCCTTACCCTCACCCGTGCCCTAATCTTAACCAGTACACCAACACTAACTCGTGCTCTCACACGTACGCTAAACCTTAAGCGTTGTCGTACCCTAAATTGTACCCTAATTATTCCCCATTCCTTAACCCTAACCCTATCCCCATCCCTAAACCTGAACCACTTCCAATGCCCTACCCTAACCAATGCCCTAATCTTAACCAGTACCCAAACACTAACTCATGCCCTCAAACGTACGCTAACCCTTAAGCATTGTCGTACACTATCCTGTACCCTAATCCCTCCCCATTCCCTAACCCTAACCCTAAGCGAAACCCTGAACGTGACCCTTTTCCGAGGCCTTACCCTCATCGGTGCCCTTGTCTTAACCAGTACACCAACACTAACTCGTGCCCTCACACTTACGCTAACCCTTAAGCATTGTCGTACCCTAACCTGAACCCTAATCCCTCTCCATTCCCTAACCCTAACCCTAACCCGAATCCTAACCCTGACCCTCACCCGAAGCCTTACCCTCACCCGTGCCCTAATCTTAACCAGGACACCAAGACTAACTCGTGCCCTCACACGTACGCTAACACTAAACCGCAGCGGTACCCTAACCTGTACCCTAATCCCTCTCCATTCCCTAACCCTAACCCTAAACTGAAACCTAACCATGACTCTCACCCGAAACATTACCCTCACCCGTGTCGTAATTTTAACCAGTACATCAACACTAACAAATGCCCTCTAACGTACGCTAACCCTACGCCATTGCCGTACACTAACCTGTACCCTAATCAATCCCAATTCCCTAACCCTAACCCTAACCGTAACCCTTAACGTGACCCTCTTCCGAGGCCTTACCCTCACCCGTGCCCTAATCGTAAGCAGTACACTAACACTACCTAGTGACCTCACACATACGCTATACCTTAAGCATTGTGGTACCCTAAACTGTGCCCTAATATCTCCCCATTCCCTAACCCTAACCCTAACCCGAATTCTATCCCTGACCCTCACCCGAAACCTTACCCTCACCCGTGCCCTAATCTTAACCAGGACACCAACACTAACACGTGCCCTCACACGTACGCTACCCCTTAATCGTTGTCGTACCCTAAACTGTACCCTAATCCCTCCCCATTCCCTAACCCTAACCCTAACCCGAATCCTAACCCTGACCCTCACCTGAAGCCTTACCCTCACCCGTGCCCTAATCTTAACCAGGACACTAACACTAACCCTTGCCCTCACACAAACGCTAACCCTTAAGCACTGTCGTATCCTAAGCTGTACCCTAGTCCCTCTGCATTCCTTAACCCTAACCCTAACACGGATCCTAACCATGACCCTCACCCGAAGCCTTACCCTCACGCGTGCCCTAATCTTAACCAGGACACCAACACTAACTCGTGCTCTCACACGTACGCTAAACCTTAAGCGTTGTCGTACCCTAAATTGTACCCTAATCAATCCCCATTCCTTAACCCTAACCCTAACCCCATCCCTAAACCTGACCCACTTCCAATGCCCTACCCTAACCAATGCCCTAATCTTAACCAGTACACAAGCACTAACTAATGCCCTCAAACGTACGCTAACCCTTAAGCATTGTCGTACACTATCCTGTACCCTAATCCCTCCCCATTCCCTAACCCTAACCCTAAGCGAAACCCTGAAGGTGACCCTTTTCCGAGGCCTTACCCTCATCGGTGTCCTTGTCTTAACCAGTACACCAACACAAACTCGTGCCCTCACACTTACGCTAACCCTTAAGCATTGTCGTACCCTAACCTGTACCCTAATCCCTCTCCATTCCCTAACCCTAACCCTAACCCGAATCCTAACCCTGACCCTCACCCGAAGCCTTACCCTCAACCGTGCCCTAATCTTAACCAGGAAACCAACACTAACTCGTGCCCCCACACGTACGCTAAACCTTAAGCGTTGTCGTACCCTAAATTGTACCCTAATCCCACCCCATTCCTTAACCCTAATCCTAACCCCATCCCTAAACCTGACCCACTTCCTATGCCCTACCCTAACCAATGCCCTAACCTTAACCAGTACACAAACACTAACTCATGCCCTCAAACGTACGCTAACTCTTAAGCATTGTCGTACACTATCCTGTACCCTAATCCCTCCCCATTCCCTAACCCTAACCCAAAGCGAAACAGTGAACGTGACCCTTTTCCGAGGCCTTACACACATCGGTGCCCTTGTCTTAACCAGTACACCAACACTAACTCGTGCCCTCACACTTACGCTAACACTTAAGCATTGTCGTACCCTGACCTGTACCCTAATCCCTCTCCATTCCCTAACCCTAACCCTTACCCAAATCCTAACCTTGACCCTCACCCAAAACCTTACCCTCACCCGTGCCCTAATCTTAACCAGGACACCAAGACTAACTCGTGCCCTCACACGTACGTTAACACTAAACCACAGCGGTACCCTAACGTGTACCCTAATCCCTCTCCATTCCCTAACCCTAACCCTAACCTGAAACCAAACATGACACTCACCCGAAACTTTACCCTCACCCGTGTCCTAATTTTAACCAGTACATCAACACTAACCCATGCCCTCTAACGTACGCTAACCCTAAGCCAATGCCGTACCCTAACCTGTACCCTAATCAATACCCATTCCCTAACCCTAACCCTAACCCTAACCCTGACCCTCACCTGAAGCCTTACCCTCACCCGTGCCCTAATCTTAACCAGGACACCAACACAAACTCGTGCCCTCACACGTACGCTAACCGTTAATCGTTGTCGTACCCTAAACTGTACCCTAATCACTCCCCATTCCTTAACCCTAACCCTAACCCCATCCCTAAACCTGACCCACCTCCGATGCCCTACCCTAACCTATGCCCTAATCTTAACCAGTACACAAACACTAACCCATGCCCTCAAACGTACGCTAACCCTTAAGCATTGTCGTACCCTATCCGGTACCCTTATCCCTCCCCATTCCCTAACCCTAACCCTAAGCGAAACCCTGAACGTGACCCTTTTCCGAGGCCTTACCCTCATCGGTGCCCTTGTCTAAACCAGTACACCAACACTAACTCGTGCCCTCACACTTATGCTAACCCTTAAGCATTGTCGTACCCTAACCTGTACCCTAATCCCTCTCCATTCCCTAACCCTAACCCTAACCTGAAACCTAACCATGACACTCACCCGAAACATTACCCTCACCCGTGTCGTAATTTTAACCAGTACATCAACACTAACAAATGCCCTCTAACGTACGCTAACCCTACGCCATTGCCGTACACTAACCTGTACCCTAATCAATCCCAATTCCCTAACCCTAACCCTAACCCTAACCCTTAACGTGACCCTCTTCCGAGGCCTTACCCTCACCCGTGCCCTAATCGTAAGCAGTACACTAACACTACCTAGTGACCTCACACGTACTCTATACCTTAAGCGTTGTGGTACCCTAAACTGTGCCCTAATATCTCCCCATTCCCTAACCCTAACCCTAACCCGAATTCTATCCCTGACCGTCACCCGAAACCTTACCCTCACCCGTGCCCTAATCTTAACCAGGACACCAACACTAACACGTGCCCTCACACGTACGCTACCCCTTAATCGTTGTCGTACCCTAAACTGTACCCTAATCCCTCCCCATTCCCTAACCCTAACCCTAACCCGAATCCTAACCCTGACCCTCACCTGAAGCCTTACCCTCACCCGTGCCCTAATCTTAACCAGGACACTAACACTAACCCTTGCCCTCACACAAACGCTAACCCTTAAGCACTGTCGTATCCTAAGCTGTACCCTAGTCCCTCTGCATTCCTTAACCCTAACCCTAACACGGATCCTAACCATGACCCTCACCCGAAGCCTTACCCTCACCCGTGCCCTAATCTTAACCAGTACACCAACACTAACTCGTGCTCTCACACGTACGCTAAACCTTAAGCGTTGTCGTACCCTAAATTGTACCCTAATCAATCCCCATTCCTTAACCCTAACCCTAACCCCATCCCTAAACCTGACCCACTTCCAATGCCCTACCCTAACCAATGCCCTAATCTTAACCAGTACACAAGCACTAACTAATGCCCTCAAACGTACGCTAACCCTTAAGCATTGTCGTACACTATCCTGTACCCTAATCCCTCCCCATTCCCTAACCCTAACCCTAAGCGAAACCCTGAAGGTGACCCTTTTCCGAGGCCTTACCCTCATCGGTGTCCTTGTCTTAACCAGTACACCAACACAAACTCGTGCCCTCACACTTACGCTAACCCTTAAGCATTGTCGTACCCTAACCTGTACCCTAATCCCTCTCCATTCCCTAAACCTAACCCTAACCCGTATCCTAACCCTGACCCTCACCCGGAGCCTTACCCTCAACCGTGCCCTAATCTTAACCAGGACACCAACACTAACTCGTGCCCCCACACGTACGCTAAACCTCAAGCGTTGTCGTACCCTAAATTGTACCCTAATCCCACCCCATTCCTTAACCCTAATCCTAACCCCATCCCTAAACCTGACCCACTTCCTATGCCCTACCCTAACCAATGCCCTAACCTTAACCAGTACACAAACACTAACTCATGCCCTCAAACGTACGCTAACTCTTAAGCATTGTCGTACACTATCCTGTACCCTAATCCCTCCCCATTCCCTAACCCTAACCCAAAGCGAAACAGTGAACGTGACCCTTTTCCGAGGCCTTACCCACATCGGTGCCCTTGTCTTAACCAGTACACCAACACTAACTCGTGCCCTCACACTTACGCTAACACTTAAGCATTGTTGTACCCTGACCTGTACCCTAATCCCTCTCCATTCCCTAACCCTAACCCTAACCCAAATCCTAACCCTGACCCTCACCCAAAACCTTACCCTCACCCGTGCCCTAATCTTAACAAGGACACCAAGACTAACTCGTGCCCTCACACGTACGTTAACACTAAACCACAGCGGTACCCTAACGTGTACCCTAATCCCTCTCCATTCCCTAACCCTAACCCTAACCTGAAACCAAACATGACACTCACCCGAAACTTTACCCTCACCCGTGTCCTAATTTTAACCACTACATCAACACTAACCCATGCCCTCTAACGTACGCTAACCCTAAGCCAATGCCGTACCCTAACCTGTACCCTAATCAATACCCATTCCCTAACCCTAACCCTAACCCTAACCCTGACCCTCACCTGAAGCCTTACCCTCACCCGTGCCCTAATCTTAACCAGGACACCAACACTAACTCGTGCCCTCACACGTACGCTAACCGTTAATCGTTGTCGTACCCTAAACTGTACCCTAATCACTCCCCATTCCTTAACCCTAACCCTAACCCCATCCCTAAACCTGACCCACCTCCGATGCCCTACCCTAACCTATGCCCTAATCTTAACCAGTACACAAACACTAACTCATGCCCTCAAACGTACGCTAACCCTTAAGCATTGTCGTACCCTATCCGGTACCCTTATCCCTCCCCATTCCCTAACCCTAACCCTAAGCGAAACCCTGAACGTGACCCTTTTCCGAGGCCTTACCCTCATCGGTGCCCTTGTCTAAACCAGTACACCAACACTAACTCGTGCCCTCACACTTACGCTAACCCTTAAGCATTGTCGTACCCTAACCTGTACCCTAATCCCTCTCCATTCCCTAACCCTAACCCTAACCTGAAACCTAACCATGACACTCACCCGAAACTTTACCCTCAACCGTGTCCTAATTTTAACCAGTACATCAACACTAACCCATGCCCTCTAACGTACGCTAACTCTAAGCCATTGCCGTACCCTAACCTGTATTCTAATCAATCCCCATTTCCTAACCCTAACCCTAACCCTAACCCTTAACGTGACCCTCTTCCGAGACCTTACCCTCACCCGTGCCCTAATCATAAGCAGTACACTAACACTAACTAGTGACCTCACACGTACGCTAAACCTTAAGCGTTGTGGTACCCTAAACTGTGCCCTAATATCTCCCCATTCCCTAACCCTAACCCTAACCCGAATTCTATCCCTGACCCTCACCCGAAACCTAACCCTCACCCGTGCCCTAATCTTAACCAGGACACCAACACTAACTCGTGCCCTCACACGTACGCTAACCGTAAATCGTTGTCGTACCCTAAACTGTACCCTAATCACTCCCCATTCCCTAACCCTAACCCTAACCCCAATCCTAACCCTGACCCTCACCTGAAGCCTTACCCTCACCCGTGCCCTAATCTTAACCAGGACACTAACACTAACCCTTGCCCTCACACGAACGCTAACCCTTAAGCACTGTCGTACCCTAAGCTGTACCCTAATCCCTCTGCATTCCTTAACCCTAACCATAACACGAATACTAAACCTGACCCTCACCCGAAGCCTTACACTCACCCGTGCCCTAATCTTAACCAGGACACTAACACTAACGCTTGCCCTCACACGAACGCTAACCCGTAAGCGCTGTCGTACCATAAGCTGTACCCTAATCCCTCTGCATTCCTTAACCCTAACCCTAACACGAATCCTAACCCTGACCCTCACCCGAAGCCTTACCCGCACCCGTTCCCTAATCTTAACCAGGACACCAACACTAACTGGTGCCCTCAAACGTATGCTAAACCTTAAGCGTTGTCGTACCCTAAATTGTACCCTAATCCCTCCCCATTCCTTAACCCTAACCCTAACCCCATCCCCAAAACTGACCCACCTCCGATGCCCTACCCTAACCTATGCCCTAAACTTAACCAGTACACAAACACTAACTCATGCCCTCAAACGTACGCTAACCCTTAAGCATTGTCGTACCCTATCCTGTACCCTAATCCCTCCCCATTCTCTAACCCTAACCCTAAGCGAAACAGTGAACATGACCCTTTTCCGAGGCCTTACCCACATCGGTGCCCTTGTCTTTACCAGTACACCAACACTAACTCGTGCCCTCACACTTACGCTAACCCTTAAGCATTGTCGTACCCTAACCTGTACCCTAATCCCTCTCCATTCCCTAAACCTAACCCTAACCCGAATCCTAACCCTGACCCTCATCCGAAGCCTTACCCTCACCCGTGCCCTAATCTTAACCAGGACACCAAGACTA